>BSBK01004167.1:790000-1347500 GCA_027943335.1 Chamaecyparis obtusa
AAGACTATTAAAGGATACGGGTATCACAGGCTCCAAGGAACAAGATGCGTTATGGAAACCATTCATTCATGCTTTGACAAAGGATAAGCCAAGCTCTTATATAAGTCAAATAGTCTTCTATATCTTCCAAGAAAAGACACTGGGATTGACAAGTTTAGGATCTTAGTGATTTTTTCTCCAAATTCTTTAAGGATACGAATAATTGTAATAAGAGGGAATGCCCTCTCAGAAACTTTGTATCAGAATCTGGACTATGATCCCAAGCAAGGTTGGAGGTTTTCTCAACCCCACTCTTTCCAACCATCACATGCATTGAGTGGGGTCCTTTGTACTATTTTTACTACGAATTAATACAATTCCTGGCTCCAGCCTTTTACCCAAAAAAATTTAAAATTTTTTTTTAAAAAAACAATACATAGAATTCTAGAAAAATAAAATTGTCAATCAAAATTTATGCCTCGTGAGAATATACGAATATGTCAAAAAATAAATAAAAATTAAGTAGAATAAATCTTTGACAAATTGTACTGCTTTGGGTGGAGGCACTTTCTTTGAAACTTAATTAGTTGGGATCTAATATCTATTGAAATTACTTTATACTTGGTAAAGAAGAAAGTTTTACATTGCAGAACAAAATAGAATGGTGTGAATCCACACATTTAAATTGTATCACTTTGATTAAATTGTATCGCATTTAAAGTGAATGCAAATATGATGCAGGGGCATTGCTCTTAAAGAATAGATTGCCTTTGGATGGTTGTTTTCAAGTAGATCAAAAGGAAGGAGAACACATTGCTCTTAGGGCCCATTTGGTGCATGGAATTAATTTATCTAGAATAGGCCTATTCTAGAATAAGGAGCTATTCTCAGATTAATTAATCCTGAAAATGAAAGTTGGAATAATCTATTCTGCATTTGGATCCCATGATGTGGAATTGGAATAAGGATTATCTTTCATTTTTTTAATTAATTTGAACAATATGTAGTTTTAACTTATTAAAAAATTATAATTATAAAAAAAAACTTTTCTTACAAATTTTAATTTTTGAACTTATCATTTTTGTTGCTAGTTTTTTAATTAAAATATATATGTATTTTTAACTTATATATTTTTAAATTAAAATATGTATTATTAACTTAAAAAATAAGATTATAAAAAAATTATTATAAAAAATTACAAATATATATATATATATATATATATATATATATATATATATATATATATATATATATATATATATATATATATAAAATAAAAAAATAAGATTATAATCCCTTAACTGTTCACGCACGGACCCGACGACTTATACATTTTGTTGTAATTTCGAATACATGAAAAGCTTATTCTAGAATAAAAAATGAATTCCAAGTTTTTTTTGGAATTAATTAATCCAAGCATTGGCCCAAGAATGGGGATTAATTTTCTAATTCGGGAATTGAAAAAATGGCCACAAATGGCGAATTAGTTAATTCTCGCATTAAATAATGACCATTCGAGGTTAATACTAGGAACCAAACGGGCCCTTAAAGAACAGACATAAGGGAGACTCTGGAGGTTGACGATGGAGAGCAAAGTTGTGGAGTTGAGAGGATATTGAAAGTTTTGGTGACTATTTTGTTGTATGTGTGAAATCTAGTTCCTTTGAAAATTGAAGACATTATAAATCCCTGTCAAGTGGGACTTTTGAAGATTTGTTTTTATCTAAATCTCCTATTGTTGTGGGTTTGGTTACCATAGAGATTGAATGTTTGTTAATGAGATTTCTAGTTGAAACCTCAACTTGCAATCATTATTTTTTATTGTTCTTTCCTATCTTGGGTTTTCATTTTTATATTTTTAGTAAGGTTGCCATCAAATTGGTATTGGATCCTTAAGAGCTTGGGAGTTTGAGAAATAAATAGTATGCCCCACAAAGAATGAATATGGGAGGTGGCAGAAGAGGTCAAGATGAGGGAATATATGAAATGTTGTAGAATATTATTACAAGATTAGATGCTATGGAGTGGGCACAAAGAAGAGGTGTGGTAATTGATGAGGGAAGTGACATGGAAGAGGAAGAGGGACCCCAAGTCAATGATGGAGTTATTGCAAAACTGGTTTGAGAGGATGAGAGATTAATAAGAGTAATCATAAGTATAGGAGCCAAGCACAAGGTAGAGGTTTCTACATATTCTGAAAAGCCTCAATGGAGAGGAACTTATTGATTGGATTCATGAAATTGACAAATATTTTGAGTTTGAAGGAGTTATAGAACAAAAGAGAGTGAAGTTTTCTTGTAAGAGACTTAAAGGACATGTTGTAATGTGGTGGGATTATGTTCAATCGGAGAGATAAAATAATAATAAGGAAAAAATTAAATCTTTAGATAGAATGGTTGCTAAGTTGAAAGTCAAGATCCTTCTGAGTGATTATAAAACCAATATTTTCAAAAGAATGCAAAACTTAAAACAAAAAGATGTGTCGATAAAAGACTACAGTGAAGAGTTTTAGAAGTTGGTGATTAGATCTCGTCATACTGAAGAAGATATGGAGAAAGTAGCATGGTGCTTCAATGGGTTGAAGTATAGTTTCTAGGATGAGTTGAGTCTTGTGTTCCCTATAAGTATTTGAGAGGCTTATCAATTGGTCATCAAGGCAAATGAGAAAGAAAAATCAACAAAGAAGGAAGAGAGAAAGAGGATTTAGAGAAAGAGGACAATATACTACAAAGGGACAGCCACATCATCAAAAAGAAGTGGCTATAAGTTTTAGTGGAACACCAAATAATGAAAGAGGATATTATCAAAATAAGGGAGGAAGATCATATGAAAGAGGAGGATTTCAAGGAAGAGATAGAGGGTTTAATTGCTAGTAAATGATTTGAATGTAATCAATATGTTGGTCACTAAAGTTGGAAATGTCCAAAATCTTCACATAGAGGGTTTCCTAAGTTTGAAAGGAGAAATTAAATTGTGCAAGCATACCAAGAGAGCATGGGATCACCTCCTCACCATAAAGATGAACTATAGTCAAGGGAATATTTGTTGTTCAAGAATGTATTGTTGAAGCCACCAAAAGAGAGCCAAGATTCAGTCCAAAGAAAAACACTATTTAAAACCAAATATAAGTCAAAAGGTAAGTGTTGTAAATTGATTATTGATGGTGGTAGTATGAATATTCTTATAGCAATTCACATAGTGGACAAGTTATTCCTCAAGAAGACTAAACATCATACACTATATAAAGTTTATTGGTTACAAAATGACACCAATTATTGGTTGATGGGCAAGCTCTTGTTGAATTTTAGATTGGTAGCTATAAGGATAGTGTGTTATGTGATGTAATTCCTATGGATATATGTTGTGGATTGCTTGGTAGACCATGATAATTAAACACAAAGGCAATGCAGGATGGAAGAGATAATAATTATACTTTAGAGAAGGATTGGGTTAAGCTCATACCTTGATGCAAGAACAATAAAGGTATAGTAGCAAAAAGATTATGTTGTTAAGTAGAAAAGAGATCATACATGTCATGAAAGAAGAATAGTTGGGTTATGCTTTGGTAGTCAAGCTCATGGTTGTCCTTACTTCAATCAAGTTGGGAGAATTGCCTATATAGATACAAGGGATTTTGGAGTACAAAGATATTTTTGTGATAGATTTCCTAATGATTTTACACCTATGAGAAGTATAATTCATCATAATGATTTGATACCTAGAGCTAGCATTCCAAATAAGGCTCCATATAGATTGACTTCTAAAGAGAATGAGGATATTAGAAGGTGAGTTGAAGAACTACTCAGGAAAGGTTTGATAAGAGAAACTATTAACCCTTGTCTTGTTCCTATTATTTTAGTGCCTGAGAAAGGAGGTGAATGGAGGAAGTGTACAAATTTAGGGCTATTAATAAGATAACTATTAGATATATATTTCCAATTCCTAAGAATGAAGATTTAATGGATTGCTTGAGTGGCTCAATGTATTTTTCTAAAATACATCTAAAAATTGGTTACCATCAAATTAGAAGTTTCAGATGTGGAGATGATTAGAAAACATTGTGTAGGATTTGAACAATACAAATCCACAAAACCCAAAGATCACCTGCATACAAAAACCTGTTACAAGGAAGTAGAGACAAGAAGAGGGCAAGGGTTTGACTCAGAATATGAAGAAGAAAATATCCTCAAAATAATGAATGAATAGAATGTACAATGGATCATCCTTATAAAGGAGATCAAAAGCCTTGAAAGGCAAACCTAAAAAGTAGAAGTGCATGTAATAATTAGCTAAATTATTACAAGACTAATGCATGCAAGTTTATATTTAAAATAACTAGTGCATAAGTTTGAATCAACTAGTGCATGTGTATTTAAATATAAACAACTAAAAATGAAAGTGTTGACATCTTAAGAAGGGAGTAAAGTTAATTAATATAATTAATACTTTACTCTAACACCCCCCCTTAAGATGAGCAACAATGTAGCTACAAACAATGCAAGAAGAAAGAAAAGGAAACTATAGTGCTGAAAGCATAAAAATGGGTCCTGGCAACATGGCTTGATGAGGTACCTAGCACAACCAAATCTCTATAAAATGGAGAAATAGAGAAAACCCAGTGGGAAAAAACCCTACTCCAAAAAGAGATAGAAAAATGCAGAAAAAGAAATGGCTCAAGAGACTCTCTCAAAACCATAAGTACAACCAGCCCCCCCATGAGAGAGGGATGAGACACCAAAGCCCCCCAGAATGATGGAACCCCTGTGGAAATGATCGAACCAATGCAACTCCAATGTGGAAGAAACAAAGGCACATAACAAGGAAACCTCTAAATGAGAGGTGAAACTGGAAGGCCTAACTGATGCTCAAATGAGAAAACACAAGGATCCTGAAAGGGAATCCCCAATGAAGGTGGTGTGACAGGTGTGCTGAAACTGTAATGAAAGAGGAGATGAACATCCTCTATAGAATCCTCAACAAGTGCACCTGGTGGCTCGATGAATGGAGCTAGAGGGTCAGGTAGTGCTAAAGAAGAATCCTACCGAAGAGAAAAGACCTCAATAGGATGTGGTGTGGCAGTCATAGCAGTGATCTCAAGAACAATATAAAATTTCAAGCGACCTGACTGCACCACGTGAGGCTCTCATGAAAGAGGAGAGCTATGCTTCGATAATGGAGATGGTGGACCAAAGTGTGAGAAGGTGTAGAGATGGGTGGAATGATCAAATGTCCCTGTAGCAACAATGCCTCCTGTCACACTATCCCGAATGAAGATTGAATCTGCAACGAACTCAACTGTCTTCCCTGATCCACTATGTGTAATTTGATAAATCGAGAGAAGGTTTACAGACAGAGATGGAACATACAATACATCATTGATTGTGCCATCCTGAATGCCTACTGAACCTTTCCCGCAGACTATCAGGACAATGTTATTCCCCATGAGAATGTGAGGAATGGGAGAAGCCTCAACAGTAGAGAAGACCCCTTGAGAAGATGCCATATGGTGAGAAGCACCTGAATCCAGTATCCAAGGGACCTATGAAGGGTGTGTAATGGATGCCCATAATGCATGACCCTATCCAAAATCTTGTCCTGATGTCGAAGATGTGGAAGAAGACTGAAAAGAAGACCCCTGTGAGGTAGAAGAGGATGGAGAGGAAATAGTGCTCTTCTGAAGAAGAGCTTGCAAATCTACAATCTATTTCTCATAGCATTCAAATCTCTTCTGAAAACAATGTGACTCATCATGAGGTCCCTTCTAACAATAGGACCATGTAGTTCTCTTAGTCTTTTGTTTCTCCTTCTTAGAAGAAGATGGTGGGCCAGTAGAGTGCTAAGAAGAGGAATCTAATATCTGCTTCTGATTTTCTTTGGATGGTTGGGCAACCAATGCTTGGTTCTTTGATCCTGTTAGAGAGTCCAATTGAGTAGGCTTGGCCTGCTCTCTAGTCAAATGATCATAGAACACCTCAAAAGTGGACATGGTGAATGTAGGTCCCAAAGTGTCCATGGTAGAATGAAAGGTAGAAGAGAAGATATGAAAGTTTCCCCTAAGCTTAGATAGAATCAGATAAATGTACTCTTTATCAATCTTTTTCTTTCCACATCCCTGTAACAAAGATCTATGTTGTTTGAACTTCATCAGAAAGTCCTCAATAGAGGGAAAAGAATTAGGTACAAGAGAGGTAAGCTCTGCCTTAATCTGAAGTGCTCGAAACTCATTCACTGTACCAAACAAAGTGTTAAGCTTGGTCCACATAGCTAGAGGGGTATTGCACCCATCAAGATGAAACTGCAAGCTATTTGATACCTGTAAAGCAATCAACCCCATAGCCTCATCCATCTTGTTTTGATGTTGCATGATCTCAAAGGGCCTCTGTAATATTGGCTGCACTGCATCTAGACAAGACCAAAGCCCTTTTGAATGGAGAAGTCATGTCATCAGGGTTTTCCATGTGTGATAATTATGTGGGGTCAGAAGTTCTAGACAAGAAGAGGTCTCAGCCATATTTTTTTAGAAGGGGTTTTGTTTTGATAAATATCCAGTTTAACTGATAGAAACAAGAAAATAACAGCTCCCACAAGCCAAATATCGAACCCCTAAGCCTAGAATGATATGCTTTATCAAGAGAAGAGCAAAAAAGCTTCAAATCTGAATCTTGTGTACCTTAAAAAAATTCTGATGAAAATAGGCAAAAATGTGGATGGTGCTCGAGAAGAGCTTTCTGAAACTTCTTTTGGATCAAAAAACAAAGCTAATTTGAGCAAATTAGCCCCCCCAGAATGCAAAAAGGATAATCTAGCATTGACAGAAAAAACAAGCTATATGGAAAAAAATACTAGATTAACCTCCATGAGAGCATCGGGTTCGGAACCAACTTTTTGACGATATTTCGTTTGGTCGAAAAACAATGCTTGGAGCTCCCGGAAAGCCAATTTCAGTGAAAGAGGCTCCAAAAGTGAAAAAAAATCCAAAAAAAAAAATGGTTTTGAAAAAGGGCCGCTGGGCCCTGGTCGCATGCGGGCTCCGCCGCTGGCAGTCAATCATTGGTGGCTGGAGGTGAAGTCTAACCACAGGTGGTTAGGACTTATCGCGGGCAGTTAGCATTCCCCAACAATGATTAAGGGTAGTTTTTGATAGCGGTGTGGTTTCCGGTGGTGGCTCTCCAATGGCAGCGAGCGGTGCAGAGGTGGCACAGGTTGAGCATGAGCGGCACATGGACTGCGTATGAGTAGTACTTTTTTATTAAAAAAATAATATTTTTTTTTGAAATCCGTACGTGCCTCGAACTGTGTGCCAGGGTTGTACGACTCTGGGATGTAAATTTTTTTTGCCTCTAAGGCCAACTTGTCCAAAATTGACAAGTTTTATATGAATTTTGACTATCTTAGGCCTTCTGGACGCAACCGTGAGGTTTGTTTGGGCCATAAATGCTCCCAAAAAAATTTCTTTTTGCAAGCAAAAAAGAAATAAAACATAACGTCCTACAGAGAATATCAAATCTGAAAACTATAACCAAAACCTCTCAAATCTATCAAAAAATCCTTAATTTGAATCCTTCAAACATGAACAAGTTGTAGCAGATTAGGCTTTGATACCATGTAGGATTTGAACAATACAAATCCACAAAACTCGAAGATCACCTGCATACAAAAACCCGTTACAAGGAAGTAGGGACAAGAAGAGGGCAAGGGTTTGACTCAGAATATGAAGAAGAAAATATCCTCAAAATAATGAATGAATAAAATGTACAATGGATCATCCTTATAAAGGAGATCGAAAGCCTTGAAAGGCAAACCTAAAAAGCAGAAGTGCATGTAATAATTAGTTAAATTATTACAAGACTAATGCATGTAAGTTTATATTTAAAACAACTAGTGCATAAGTTTGAATCAACTAGTGCATGTGTGTTTAAATATAAACAACTAAAAATGAAAGTGTTGACATCTTAAGAAGGGAATAAAGTTAATTAATATAATTAATACTTTACTCTAACACATTGTTTAAAACTAATATGATGGATTGTACAAATGATTGGTCATGCCCTTTAAAATTTTCAATGCATATGAAACTTTTGTGAGGCTTTTGAGTGAGGTTTTGAAACAATTCCAAGGAAATTTTGTGATTGTAAGAGTTCAATATGGTATTTGTTTAAAATAAAATAATGAAACCCTACTTCACCATACATACATCAGTATAGAAAATACTTGCTTCTAATCAGTGCCTTGTCCTCTAGGCAATTTCCTAATGCATAAGCAGAATATAAGAATCAACTTCTATCAAAGATTCAAAGCCATAAATACAACCACCCAAACCCTCACTACTTACAAATGTCCCTATGTAAACCTAAGAGTCTATGCCCTATCCAAAGTCTATTTATTTGATCCTAGATCAAAGCTAAGGAATAAAAACATATACATAGATACTCAGTGCAATGAATTAGCAAATTCAAAACTCAAAAAATCAACACAATGGAGAGATAAGAATTTGAATACTTATATTAAGTATGAAGAATCATGTTTTGTATACACTTTGCTTCAAATATTTACCACTCCAATATGGCTAATTTTTTTAAATATTTCTATTTCTATAACAATTAATGCCTAGTTACAAGCTTCTACAATGCTGACTGAAAATAATATGCAACAACTTGGTCTTTTAATTTTTCACTGTCCTCTTTAAATGATCCTAGAAATCCTTTTATAGAATAAGGATTGCAACAAGCTTCAAATCATTTAGGAATATAACAAAAAGGTGTTACATCATATAAGACAAAAGACCATCAGTACAAATAACTGAATTGTTGCAACTTTACAATGATATCCTTTGATTTGTTTGCCAAGCTCTTGCAACAACTCCAAAATCAGTTCAGCTCCCACCAATTGGTGTCTTTGTCTTCATCATTCCTTTGCACAAAATTTTCCTTTTGCAAATTGTTCCTTTCAAGAAATCAAGGAAGTGCCACCCATTGCAGCATCAGTGGGGAATTATTCTTTCTTTGTTTCTTTTGAGTTATATTTTTCTTCCCAAGATTTGAACATTTCATCATTTGGCCAAGGAAAAGCAAAAACCTCATCCCTTTTGCTTTTCAAAATATCCCAGTTAGTTTTAACTTGACGAGCCTCTTTTCGTAGGAACCCAAAATGTGACCTAGCATTCTCAATAGACTCAACAGTTTGGATAAAAATAATATTACTATCCATATTTAAAATAATACTCGTCCTTATTGACAGCTCATCATCCATCTATTCGAGCCATTTCCTTTTGTTCCTTAACTTACCATTTTTTTGAAAATGCTGGGAAACAATTCAAAACAAAACTTGGAATATTCCCCTTTTAATACCAATGCTTTCCTCTGAATATTATCTCTCCTAGCTACAAAATCCAACAAGCCCTTAACCAACATGTGAGTACTCTTTATTGTTGCATCAAGATCCCGTTCAACCTTTGACAAAGAATAAAATAATTTTAGTTTATTCTACCTCAAAATCCACTTGTCCAAAATTGGTTCCACAGTGGCCTTTTCCCCCTCAAAAGAATTTGAATTTTCTATCAACTTCTCTCCACTAAAAAAGATACCCCTTGGCTCAATTCCCTCAATAAATTGCAAAATTGTATCTCTGAGCTTATCCTCATATTTCATGTCAACTACTAATTTTCATTTTCAGAATTGTTCTCTTTCATCTTTCAATTCCTTTCCCCTCTTTATCAGTGCTCTTCTCTGTTCCTCTAACATTTCCTTTTCAATAAATAATTCTTCTTGGGTGATATGAGGAAAAGGGGAAGGTGATAATTAAATGATGGGACTTGAGGAGGTAGGCCTAAATAGAGAAGAAGCAATTTGTAATTGTACATGCATTTCAGCTTGTAATTGCCCTCCTAATTGTCTTTTCAATCCACCAATTATCTTGTCCTTTTCACTTACCTCTATAATCTTCTCATTGTAAGCCTTAAGGACTACCTCCAACTTGAGGTTGATCTCCTTCTCTTTTTCTTCCTTTTCTGCCACCCTCATACTGAGCTTGGCAGTCTCCAATGCTAATTTTGTGGCCTCAACTTCTGAGGTCTCACTGACCCTTTTTACTAATAGACTGCCAGAATGATCACTCTTGACAATCTTCTTGCCCCTATTTCCTTCTTCCTTCCTCAAAGACCACATAACCAGAGCTTTTTAATCATCACTAAAAGTGACTCCCTTTATGGATTTCTCAGCTTCCTCTTTAATTTCATACACTGGTTTGGTCTGCTTCCTGACTGCATCAAAGACAATTGCATCAACAATGTCCCATTCCGGGAGGATAAGTACCCCTACATTTTTTTATTAGTTCTCTTCCTTGCTCTAGGGTAATTGTCTCAAACCTTTCAAGCATTTATTTCTTTACCTCATCCTCAATAGTAGCAAGATCCTTTTATGGATGTTCGTCTTGCCTCTTCTCACAGGTCTCCTTAATCTGACTTATGTGAGTTTGCCAAAGGAACTACACAAAATCTCTAGCCTTAACAAAGACATCATCACCAAGGAATTCATCACATGCTTGTTTAGTCACAGGATCTAGATCTTTGCCTACAAACTCTGTACTTGTTATATCCATCTCCACCCCTTTGGGTTGCACAAGCACTCCTTCAATTTCCTCATAGGTAACACAAATTTCACCAAGACTCCCCATTTGTACAAGTTGCTCAACAAATGCTTGTTCATTTATGTGTAGTGGAGATTGGGAAGGTGAATATACATTCTCACCCTATTGTGCTTCTTCTTCCAATCTTTTCCTTTTAGGGGAGGGATGGGATTCTAAATCTACATCAATAGGCCTCTTTCCTCTTGAGATTGAAGGATCCTCAGCCTGTGAATGTGTTGGAATTTCCCTTGATGATGATGGGATATATGTTTCCCTATGAACTTATTGATGTATGGCTTGCTCAGGCATAACCACTATATAGCCTGATTTCTTTTGTAATATATATTTGCTAGGGGGAACAATCTTAGCAAAAGTTGGCCTGCTAAGAACAAGCTTAGCCCTTTCAGGATCAGCTGTCATTACCATATCCTTCTTTTGATTAAAAGGTCTACATGAGATATTCAAAGAAACTAACCAATGATTCAATCTTTTTCTCAAAATGATGAAAATCCTTTAGTGGATCATAGTCCTTATCAAAGTTCTGCACAAAATCAAGAGTCTTCTTATAAACAAAGCACTTCTCTTTTCTTACTTCTTGTTCCTACAAACTAAAAACATTCCTGATAATATCCTTAGGGCAATGGCACTAGTGTTCCATAGAAATACACCTTGTTCTCTTTCTAAACATCTCACTTATAAAACCCTTAGGGTCAACAACTCTTGAAATTGAGGTGGCAAGCATGTAGGGCTCTAGAACTTTATCCAAATGTGTCCACCCTCCTTTTGTAATCACAAGTTGGTGAGAAATGGTGACTGTTGGAAAGATTGAACCTTTGCTCTTATTAGTTAATGTAAGGTCTTGAAGACCACCAATCTGCCTAAGAATTTTTGCAATACCAATCTTCAAGGGCACTTGATAAGGCAAAACATAAGGGGTGCCTCTGAATCCATAGACTCTAAACATAATTAACACTGGATACAATATGATGTCTCCCCAATTATGGATAATCTTAATATATTTAGCATATTTCTTGAGCTTGATAAAAGATAACAAGGTCTTTGGGATCCTTGGATTGTCATTAAAAATAATAGCCCTAAGCCTAGATGCAAAACATCTATCAAAGGTAACATAGTTGGCATCCTCTCTATCCCATGATATGTCTAGACTCTACAACTGAACTGGCAAGTCTTCACCATCCCTAACTTTAAACAAATCCACGGTCTTAGAAAAATAACCAGAACCCTTGTACAAAAACATGTGCATCAACAATGAGTACCAATAGAAAGGCTTGTCTACCTTGGAGTTCTCGATGCCCACTAGGCCATCATGGATCAATTCAACCAGATAAGAAGCAAAATCAAAAGAAATAACAAGATGAGGATGAATAATCTTAACCATAATAAACATAAGTTGAAATGGCATCTCAAGCTCCTGATCTTCATCGAGGATTTGGCATAAGGACCAATACAAACCCTTAGTCTTGATGTTGAAACAATATAATTTTATAGGCTTTGGGGTATTAGGTCCTACAATTATCAACCCTCCAATCTTGTTGAAATATTCCCTCAAAGGCCCGCTTCTTAAATAATTTATCTTCTCCAAGGAATCAAAAGGTTTACTTAGGTTGAAAACCTCACAAACTTCAACAACAGTGATACTTAGCAGAGAGCCAACATTGACATCCTTAACTATTCTGGTTACAAGATCATAATTCTTAGCTACTTGCATCAACAAGTCAACATCCATAAATACACCAGGCACAACCAGCTTCTCAACATCAAAATTCCATATATTTCTACTAGGAACAAAAGCATTTCTCTGCCCACACCCTACTTTGAACAAAGCCAAACTAGATATACCCATCTTAGCATCACGCATCCAATTGCCCTTGTCAAATAAACTATCAGGAACTCTCAAATGAGGGTTTACGGGAACAAGTTCTTTAACTTTAGATGAATCATTTGTGGACTTTTCTAATTGTTCTAAGAAGTCATTACAACTGATTCTCTCCTGGTAATCCACCTTTCCTTTAAACTTTCTTCATGGTGCCATTTTAAAACTAGGGTTTAATCAACAACTTAACCTGAATTATATAGAATACCATCTTCTCCAAACCCTAGCAATAATATTTGTAGATGAAAGATGGCAAAAACACAACAGTTCTCAAAATCACTCACTTGTTTGGAAATGCACCAGAAAACAACTAATAATTGCACCAAAACTCCAAAAAACTCTCTGAAATATTTTGTTGTGTTTAATTCAAAAAATAGAGCATTGACTAATATACTACGCAAGCAAAAGGCATTAACTCTTGACAACCAAGCCACATGTTCCTACCATTACTTCTTTGAGAACTAAAAAATTACAGTTCAATGGCCATGAAGCATTTTGTACCAAAGAATGAAGTTTAAAACAAGACTGTTGATCTTGACTTAAAACACATCAAACGGTTGTTGCAATTCTACGGTTGGTAACTTTCACACAATTTATCATCCAGGCTTTACGCCCCTCGTCTGATTAAATTAGATTTGACAGCAATCAAACTGTATCTTCTTTAGCCCCACTTATCAACCCAGGCATCACGATCATCGTTGGATCAAAATCAATCTAACAACTGCCTTTATTTCATTTGATTTCGACCCCGCTAACTCACTTTTCACTAATCTAAAGATCAGATGACATGCGCGATCCCACGATCACTAAGAAACTGCATCTTTCATTCAAGATATTACGACAATCATTAGATTAAGAAAGACCTAATAGAACATTGCCTTAGTTATCAGACCCATTGAGTATGACATCACCAAGGACACATGGCAGCAAGGCGTGATCCCACGAAGTGTATTCACCTTACAGCTTTTGATCAATTTTTCACACTTGCAGTTGGATCTAACTAGATCTTATCATTTTGAAATAAATTGTACCCTCAACCCCACCTACTTTAATCTCCATCCATTTGAGTATCAAATGGTAGGCACGATCCCATAATTGGTAAGTGTCGATCAACTTAGGTTCTAGGAATTACACTAATTGAAGGATTACAATAGATCTGACAGTACCTTAATTACTTAATAGTCAGGTCTAGGAAAGCACGCACCGTTGGGTGGAACATATTCAGATGAAAAACTAAAGCTTCAAAGGCTCAGTCCTACTGACAACTGGGATAGGTGATGAGTAGTCATGATGCCACAATGGATAAAGAACCTACATCTTGAGGATAACGGTATCGCACCTACAGTCAGATCAAACTTGATCTGAAGGTCATGATATAAAGTGCTTAATCTCTTTGCTTTCTTTTGTGCTGCAACCCCGTTGTTAGATTAGAATGAATCTGACACTGTCCAAGGTATTGGGTAAGACTTAATGAAAAAGTGGATTCAAACGTGACAAGGAAAACCAAACTTTGCAATTTTCAGACCTTTTAAATGACAACTTAACACACGTGTCTAATTCCCAACTTAAGTGACCCAAAAAGGTAATGAAAAATCATACCTTTCAACAAAGACTCGGGGTTTTAAGACACAACGAACAATTAGGGATAGAAACAAGACCTTGCCTAGGGCTTGTGAAACAAAAAGAACTAGTCTCTTTGGATAATGAGGGCATGGACAATTTTTTCAATTGGGTAGCCACAATTAGACACAAAAAACTCCTATGTTGAACCATGAAGAAATTAAAACACAGAGCCTTGAGTTGAGAAAATAAACAGTACTAACACATTCTCTTTGTAATTTCAATTCTAACTGAATTTATTGCTTCACGAGCCACTATAACACCTTCATAAATAGATCTATTTGGATAGAAACCACTTTTTTTATTAGAAATTACTAAATCTAAAATAAATTTTAACCTATTAGAAATCATCTTTGAAATGGTCTTATAGACTGTATTGCATAGGCATACGGGTCTAAAATCATCAAAGGTGAAAACCTCTGCTCTCTTTGGTATAAGAGCAAATAATGTATTATTAAATTCCTTTAAAACAAACCCCTCCTTCATATATTCCTCCACCGCATCTAATAGATCAAGGGAAAAAATATTCCATAATCTATGAAAAAAGGATGCTAGGAAACCATCAAGGCTTGGGGCTTTGTCCCCTCCGATACCAAATAGAGCACCTTTTACCTCTTCCAAAGATACCACTTTCATCATCATAGAGTTATGAAATCTTGAGATACACTGGGGAATTACATCCAAAATGTCCAAATCTTGAAGAGCCTCATCCCTATTGAGTGAGAAAATATTAGTGAAATACCTAATTGCATCTTCATTTATTAATTATGGATCATGAATGGTATTTCTATTAGCGTCTTTGATTGAGAAAATCTTATTACAAATCTATGAACTTTCATATAATTGTGGAAAGGTTTTGTGTTGCGGTCACCGTCCTTTAACCAAGTTTCTTGGGATTTTTAGCACCAAACAAATTCTTCTCCTGACAAGACCTCATACTATATTTTGTTTAACATTTTTTCATGAATGAAATCATCTTTGTACATTCCACCATATATGAATTTTGAATGAACCAAACTCAAATATTTGTCTAGACTCAAATTTTCCATATAAATATTCTTAAAGGTTTCTCTATTCCATTTCTTGAATTGTTCTTTGACATATTGCAATTTTTTGAAAAAGATGAAAGATTTGTTACCTGATTAGGAGGAGCATTCCTCCACCAACTCATAGAAACCATATGCTTGGAATCACATCAATTTGAGTTTAAATGAGCATCTTTCTGGGGCCACTTCATCTTATATGCAAACATTGATGGGGTAGTGATCAAACCCTGCTATTGGGAGGATATCAGCATCACAAGTCCATTGTGTCTCTACCTAGTTGTCAGCCAGGAAAAATCTATCAAGATTTTCTGCAATATTTAAAAAACCACTCCTCCTATTTGTTCATGTGAACTCACCACATTTAAAAACCACTTCAATCAACCATTGTTTGTGATGAAATCATTGAAATATTTTTTGCTTTGGCCTTTCCAACCTATTCCTCCTTTCTTATCAAAGTGACGAAGGCTAACATTAAAGTCACCTCCTAAAAGACACACTCCATCATTCCCATTAGAAAGGGTTTTTGATATTTCTTGCAATAGGTCCTTTTTACCCGAGGAACTGTTGGGAGCACACACATTAATAACATGAAAGCTTGAATTTAGTTGTTTTGAGAAAACTTTCAAACATTTCCAAAACCTCTCCATCTGAATCACTTGTACATCCAAAACTAACACATCCCAAAGAGCACCTAAACCACCTGATGCTCCAACAACATCAACAAGACTACATTTCCATTTAATTCAACATTTACAAAAAGAGTCCTTGTCATTTCCTTTCAACTTAGTTTCTTTCAAAAAAACTAAATTAGGTCTCATTTGATCAAGACACTTTTTGATCAGACGAATCTTGTAAAGGACATTATAGCCCTTGACATTCTATGAAAGGATCTTCATTGCTGTCATAAAAGGCATAGCCTTTTCCTGATCTCAATTTTCTTTAACCAACTATACTTCTAACCATCTCAATGCTCATTCTAATGGTTTTGGCACCCCTTCTCTTCTTTTCTCCAACTTTTGCCTTATTCTATAAAGTTGTAGTTTGTTCCAGATTCTTTTTCTCTAGGATTCCCACCTCAACATTTAGGCCTAGCTCATACTCACCTCCCAGTTAATTAGTTGACACATAATTAGAGTCAGCCTCTTCAAAGGTGTCTCCACTATCGCTAGCTTCCTCAAAGGATATTTCTAAACTTCTAATTAGGGAAATTTGAACGTCTTTAGAATGAGATTCCCTTCAAGCTCATCTCCAACCTCCCTGCAGTTTTCAATGTTATGTTCCAAAAACATATGATTTTCTCTAACCAATCCATCCCCACCTTTGTCAAATCCTCTTTTTGCATTGGTAGAGGAAGTGTTGATTTTGTCCTTAACAACTGCATATTTCATCCCTATTGAGTGTCCTTCCTCATAGAGTCAACACATAGTTTGTCTGCCCTTGAATTCAATATAGCCTATGTTTTTTGTTGTTTGCTCCAATCTTGAAAAGACTTATTTGCTTGGTCTCTTAGTTGGGTGTCCCTTTCCCTCTGTTGTTGGAGGTCTACAACCCCAGGGGTGGAAACACCTTTTCAAACCCTGATCCACCTATTGTCGATAGTTTTGGGTGTCTTTAGAAACCATCAACATTCCTGCACCTTGATTGTTTTCAGACTCCTTATCCTTATCTTTTGAGATGTCCATTTCCTTGTTGGAAGAGTTGTGTTTGTGAAATGTATCTTGTTCTTGATGACTAACTCCACTCTAAAAAAGATAGTCAAATTCTCTTTTTTTGTAGCCCATCTACATCCACCTCATCCATCCCTCCTTCAATCAAAATTTGTGTTCTGGTTTAGATTGAGCATTGTGTGCTCTAGAAGAGAATCAAGAACCTCCCTTTGTTTTCTTCAATGAGCATGATTATTGAGTTGATTAAAGTATTAACAATCCTTAATGTATTCTTCTGTTGGATGTCCTATCCCTTTGCAACTTGAGCATGATTCCACCACATCTTCTACTTCAATTGTCTGTCTCCAAATACCTTTCCTTGATTTCAACTCTATAATTTTAGGTAAAAGATGAATCACCTGCCAAAGGATACATATCCAGGCATACATGCTAAACTCCTTTTTTTTCCAATGCCTCATTAGCTTTAACAAAAACACCTAACTTATTGCCTATCGATTTAAGGGTTTCTAAGTCCCAATATTTGTGTGGGAGGTTATAAAGTCCAATCTAAATCAAGATTTCCTCAATCCTTTCCTTTCTCGGATCAAAGCTTGGTGTCCAATCTTTGATGTAAAAACCCTCCCCCCCATCATGAATGGTCCACTGTTGAGAACACCACTGTTGAGAACACACGCCTTATCCTTTGTCGTACACCAAGTCACTAGGTAAAACCCATTAGGAGGGTTTCCAAACCACATTCCTTTCCCAAATGTTCATCACACCAATGCCTTACCCTAGCAAATGTCAACCAATCCCCACTCCACTTCATGAAAAAGACATTTTCTTTGAGAAAGTGAACTAAATCAACCCATTCTTTGTTTTCTATCAATAATGAAATCACTTTCAAATGGTTCCAGCTATAACTCACCTTAGTTGCTAGAGATGGTATGTCCTGATTTTTTGGTTGCCAAAGCTTCCTCTCAATCTTCTTGAAGTCGACAACACCACTAGTGTGCAATGAGGCATACCCCAATTTGTTCCTTTTGTTAGTATCCTTCTACTTTTAACCCCAATTAACCATATCGAAGCTGTGTCTTCTAGGGTTTGCCAAAGCCTTCCATGCTCAAGATGGCAGTCTCCAAGCTTTATTTCGATAACCATCACCAAGCCTTCTTCAAAAAGGCCATCAAAACTGCACTTTGCCATTGCATTGAAACCCTAGATTCCTGCAAAAGCTCTGCTCGCCGTCCTTCGCCATGTTGAAAGTATGTGTATAAATATTATAATAATGTTAAACCTAAAAAAATATTAAGATGCTATTCATAAATTATATTTTATTTTTTTCACATATTAAGTCTAAGAAAAAGCAAACCATTTAAAAAAAAACAATATACAATTAAAAAATCTTAAAAAACCTTTTAAACCCTAATTTTGTTAAAGATATTGACGAATAAATGTCAATTATGGAAAACATGGGATTTGTGTTTCTTTTACATGGTCTGTTTGTAATTCCGTAAACTCGTCGGCGGCTTTACGATCCGTGTGAGCGGTGAAGGCGAACGACTGCGAGCCGTCGATAAAGAGGATAAATCCAACGGCGAGGACGCGTTGGCGCCTTCAAATGAAATTTGAAAAGGTGTGCTATAAACACAGAATTGGGGAGTCCAAAGGATAATACTTCATTTTACTTTCTGCATTTCTTAGTAGCTCAGGTGTAAAAATGGCTCGGACCAAGCAAACAGCAAGGAAATCGACTGGAGGAAAGGCTCCTCGCAAGCAGCTAGCAACGAAGGCTGCCCGCAAATCGGCGCCTGCAACAGGAGGAGTGAAGAAGCCGCACAGATTCAGGCCCGGCACTGTTGCCCTTCGGGAGATCCGCAAATACCAGAAGAGTACCGAGCTTCTCATCAGAAAGCTCCCTTTCCAACGCCTTGTCAGGGAAATTGCGCAGGACTTTAAGACGGATCTAAGGTTCCAGAGCTCTGCCGTGGCTGCCCTGCAGGAGGCCTCTGAGGCATATCTGGTTGGATTGTTCGAGGACACAAATCTTTGTGCTATTCATGCCAAGAGGGTTACTATCATGCCTAAAGATATTCAGCTCGCTCGCAGAATCCGCGGTGAAAGGGCTTAGGTTTTCTTTTCTCGTTTCCACTTTTTAGTTATCGCCTAACGGTGTGTTTTCACACCACTATTTGCTTGTGGACTTTTGTTGTTCCTATATGCTGTCTCTGAATCCCATTGAGTACAGAAGTTATTTTCTTCTGAATTGTATTAACAGATTTTCTGGTTCTAGCGGGTATTGTTGATTTTGATTCTGATTATGACGTGTACTTGTAATGTCAGTCTCAATGGGAATTGTTATGTTTCAGCTGTTTATTGCAAGTAGTTTCGAGGATCGATAGATAGGCTACTTGGTGTTTTGATAGTATCAGGCATTTTCGTTATTTTAAAATTTGTTCTGTATTTGGTCTTTCGTTTTGTGTTGTGTTTTAAGCGTGTTCATAAGCGTTGTCTTTCCTTTTGTGTTGTGTTTTAAGCGTGTTTATAAGCTGATTCTTTTCGTTTTTTTGGAAAACCGAATTTTTTTTTTTAAAGTTGATTTTTTTCATGATCTGAAAGGTTTTTTTTCATAAGTTTTCATTTATTTTGATGATGGATTATATAGTGGATTTGAAAGGTTTTTTTTCATGAGTTTTCATTTATTTGGATGATGGATTATATAGTGGATTTGAAATGTTGATGTGTAAAATTAAATATAATTCAATTCAGAATTAATGAATATGTTAAATGATATTTTTATAAACTAGCAAATAATTAATGATATATAATTTTAATAGATTAATGAGATTGATGATTTTGAGTGATATTTGTTTGGAGCCTCTTTGTGCAATATATTGATGTGTAGTTTCATGTTATAAGAGAAGATAAATAGGACAAGGTCAAGTAAACATTACATATAAAAAAAAATACAACACAAATGCTAAACTTGCAATGTAAATAAGTTATTAACTTTAAAAATATAAAATTTAAAATTATAGTCAAAATTATTGATAACTTGTTTAGATAAAACTTGGCTAATAATTGATAGCTTGGTTAAAAATGGTCAAAAGAAGTGAGGTAAATAATGTAATTTTTTAATGTTCTATTTGTTTAACAAACAATAGAAGAATTATATTCATCTTGTGTAGAAAAGTAACACTTTTTATAATATGGACTATAAATTTTGAAATGTATTGGGAACTTGTAACATCTCTCATCATCAAAAGTGGACATGTGAGACTATTTGAGATCACCATGCAATTTGAAAGGTTCATAGTCATTGCAACACTATTAGTAATTATTTGTATTTTTTTTTGTTATTTGAGCTTTTGTTTCCTCATGAGTATTGATTATTTGATAAATACAACCTTACTTAGATTGCTATAATTTTTTCCCCTTTTAGAAGAATCAAAACTTTGGGCACCCTCCCCTTACAAAAAATAACAAAATCTTTCCATTTGAATTGAGAGGCATTAGGAAATGGGTGGTTAAGATGAAGTGGGAGGTGATGATATTGACTTTCCAAAATATTTAGTCATGTAAAGGAGAAAAGATAGATTAAGAGACAAGTACAATTCTACCATGCAAAGAGTGATGAATCATGTTCACAACTAACATATGGATACAAGCAAGACTTTTAAATAAAGTTCTTGGAAAAATTGTTCACATTGTTTATAGTCCTACCTCTAGATTGCTAGATATTTTAACATACACAATGGAATAAGTTGATACTTATAAAATGTTGCCATGACATGAGATGGTGAGTGAGAGTAGTGGAGTAGGAAGAAATTTTTTTTTGAATGGGGTGTTGAGTGAGAAACTTGTAGAGAAGGGACAAGATGATCTGTTTGTGGGCTTGAACCAAGGCAAGGACAACGGTAAGGGGGATGTGACAGATGGTGGGGACCCACTAGTTTTGTAGTTGTATCTTGGTAAAAAAGAGGGTAATGCTCCAAAATAAGGTGCATCTGGAGGTACCCTAGGCCCTGTGGGATGATGGACCAATTTGTTTGGGGTCAAACCATTGGGTAATTCCTTTCCCTAAGATTAAAAATATCTCAAACAAAGAGAAGGGAATGGTTGTTTTAGAAGTGCCTTCTAAGCTTATTGATCATAATATTCTAAGTATGGTAGCAATGCTTGTTGGCAAGTTCATAGGTCCTAGGCCAAATATAGATTTGGTTAGAATCTTTGCTAAGAAAAAGTGGGATTTAAAAGGATAGGTTGAGGTTACGACTATGGCCAAAGGTTTTATGTCTTTTGAGTTTTCCTGCCTTGAGGACTAAAAGATTCTTTGTGTGGGAAATTGGTAGATGGGGAAATCACTCTCATCCTTTAGAAATGGACCTCTAATTTGGATTTCAATAATGATTTCTTAACCTAGACCTTGGTTTGGATAAGGCTTCCAGAACTTCCCCTGGAATACTGGCACGAAGATGTTTTTGATATCAAGCATGGAAGGCTTCTTATAAGAAAAGACTCACCTATGGTAGAATGTGTGGGGGTGGTTGAAGGCTAGGATATGCTAGAAGTGATTGAGTTCCAATCAAGATTGGGGAGGTGGGTGCAACAGATAGACTATGAAAATGTGTCTTTCACTTGCTTCCATTGCAAAAAGGTGGGATACAAGGCCAAAATGTGCCCTCTTTTCATAGAGAAGGAAAAAGCTCGCAAGGCCCAAATCAAGCAAGGGAAAATAAAAGAGACCTAGAATCAACAAAAAGGACTGAATCAAGTTGAATGGCCCAAGAAGGTGTGGAAGGAGAAAGCCCCTAATGGAAATAACCTTGAGGGTGAACCTCAAGAGGAGTGTCCCAAGGACAAAATGTGGAACTTGCCTGATCACTAGTGTTCAGAAGGAAAGAAAATCAATGAGAACAAGGAACAACAAAAGACCTAGAGGGAAAGTGGAAACAAAGAAAAGGAAGATGGTGAAGCTAGCCCTTTTATCCAAGCTATCGTTGTTGAGGTGGGGGATAAAGGAGGTAGGACCCTTCCTGAGGAAGGGGAGATCATAGTGGAGGAAATTAAAGAGGATTCCTTCGTTCCAGCTACCTAGGAGATTGGGGGAATTGAGGAGGTGCAGGGCCCTTCTTTTTCGCAGGAATCATATTTAAGTAGAAGCATGTGGGCTTCTCCAAGGAAGATTAATAGAATCCTTGAGTTGGTATTTGCCTCTTCTCCAGGACAAATATCTAGAATGGAGGCTCTTTTTGATAGTTGCGAAGATGACAATGTGGGACCTTGGATATCAGTGAAGAAAAAGAAAAATAGTAGGGACCCATTATCGGTTTCTCTTGCTGCAACGAGTAGAGCTAAAGTTGACACATGAAGTAAGTTCAGTACCCCAGGAAGGTGGAGCAAGAATCAAATCAGAAAGGAAGAAACAAGAAGAAACATTGCAGATGGGACTCAGAAAACCATCCAAGAAACATATCCCCAAAAGAAATTATGAAGAACATATCTTGGAACATTTGTGGACTCAATGGAATCCACAAACAAGAAATTGTAAGGAATATGATTAGGGATCATAGGCTAGGAATATTTTTGATTCAGGAAACAAAAATGAAGGAGAAGATGGAAAGCATTATTTTCAATAAAGGGATGAAGATTGCGGCTATTGATTCTGAGGGTGCTTCAGGAGGTCTGTTAGTGATATGGAAGGACAACTTAACCACATATATAATTTTTGATGAAGGTAACATTTTGCTTATTCAATTCAAAAATCTCAAGGATTAGGCAAGCTGGTTCGTTATGAATATCTACGCCCCAAACACAGAATGGTAGAAGGAACTATTGGAATAAAATAAGTAATTTGATGACCAAGTTGGGAGATTCTAAGGGCATTATTATGGGAGATTTCAATACTCCCCTTTTGGCCACTGAGAAGTTAGGTGGGCTCCCTTCGGACCTGGAAAGTAGACAACATTTGGCTGATTTGATCAATGACCTAGCTCTCATGGATGTCGAGTTAGGAGGTGGAAAGTTTATGTGGTCTAACAGAAGAATTGGGACGGATTGTATTCAGGTTAGGCTGGACAGAGCTCTTATTACTTTGGATTGGATGAACCATTATCACTGCAAACTTTCCTCTTTGGCGAGACTTGGTTTTGATCACTCGCCTATTGCTCTCACCTTAGATTCTTGCAATAGGAAAAAGGCTTTCCCTTTCAAATTTGAGAAGATGTGGTATGCTCACCCTGGTCTTTCTGACAAAATTAGGGAATGGTGGGGCATTGATGTGGAAGACACAACTATGTATAAGGTGGCTAAGAAACTCAAAAATATTAAAATGGAAATCAGAATGTGGAACAAAAAGGACTTTGGGAATATTTTTCCTTTCTAAGGAAAGGATTATGGCGGATCTTGCTGAGGTGCAAGAAGAGATTCAGAACATGGGGTATGACGAAAGTAGGATGAATGCTGAAAAGACTATTTTGGTTGATCTTCACAACATTGTGGGCAAAGAGGAAATGTTTTGGAGGCAGAGGTCTAGATCGGTGTGGTTAAAGGAAGGGGACAAAAACTCTAGATTCTTCCACCTATCTACTATGAAACACATGGCTGCCAATAGAATTAGTGCTATTAAAAAGGGGGATGATACCATTGGGGAAGATAGAGATTGCTAAGGAAGCTATCAGATATTTCTTTGCTATCCTTACCAAAGAGATCAACTTGGGAGAAGAGGACCAGGTGGATATTCTCAAGACCATTCCAAGTGTGATTACTGCTAGCTAGAATAGGTCTCTGGTGGCTATTCTGGAAATTGATGAAATCAAGGAGGCTGTCTTCTCTCTGCTTGCTGAGAAGGCTCCTGGCCCTGATGGTTTCCCCACTTTTTTCTTCCAGATGTATTGGGAAGTTATTAAAGATGACCTTGTCAAAGCGGTTCAGGAATTTTTTGGTGCCAAATGCTTGCTTAAAGAGATCAATGCTACTTTTTTGGTTTTGATTCCCAAAGTCATAGGTGTAGATTCTTTTGAAAATTTCAGGCCTATTAGTCTTTGCAACTCTTTTTACAAGATTTTTTCAAAAGTTTTAACCAATAGAATTATCAAATTTCTTTCGGGGATTATTGCCCCTCAACAAACGGGTTTTGTTCTTGGTAGACAAATCCTTGATTCTATCATTGCTGTGCATGAGGTTATCCATTCTTTAGAGGAAGGTAAAAAGTATGGTTTCCTGCTCAAACTTGATTTGTCTAAGGCCTATGACAGGGTGGATTGGATGCTCCTGGATAAAGTTCTTGAAGCTTTTGGTTTCAATGATAAAACTAGAAAGATTATATCTCAACTGATCTCCACCCCCACTTTTGCGGTGATGGTTAATGGTTCTCCCTCTGATTTCTTTAAATCTTCTAGGGGGCTTAGGCAAGGGGACCCCCTCTCTCTGATCCTCTTCATCATTCTGGTAGAATGCCTGGGAAGACTCATTCATGATAAAAGGAGCAGAGGTGATATTTTTGGGTTAAGACCATCTTCTGAACCCCTGATTTTCTCTCATCAACAATTTGTGGATGACACCATCTTAGGGGAGAGGCTTCGGTGAAAGAAGCCAGAAATGTGAAGTCCATTCTCAATACTTATTCTAATGCCATGGGCCAACTCATTAACTGGAGCAAGAGTTCGGTTTTCTTTGTTAACACCCCTGAGGGCCGACAAAGGAAAATTGCTGGTATTTTGGGTTGTGGTATTAGTTCTCTCCCTTCTTTGTATTTGGGGCTCCCTATGGGATCCAAACCTCCTGAACTCTTCTGGAATAATCTCATTGACAGGTTCAACAGAAAACTGGCGGGTTGGAAAGGCATTACTCTGAGTTAGGCTGGAAAAGTTCTACTGATCAAATCTACTTTGTAGAATTTGCCTACTTATGCTTTAAGCCTGTTCTCTATTCCTTCCAAAGTGGTTGATACTTTGGAGTCTATTCAAAGGAAGTTTCTGTGGGCTCGTCCTGAAGGAAATAAGAAGTACTCGCTGGTGGCTTGGGAGAATATATTTAGACCCAAAAAGTAGGGGGGTTTGGGGATTAGGAATCTGAAGCAGTTCAATAGGGCCCTGCAAGCTAAATAGATATGGAGGATCTTTAACTCCAAGGAGGAATGGAGGGATATTTTGAAGGATAAGTATTCTGCCAATATCAACTTCAAGCATTTCATCAGTAGAGACAATGACCCAAGGGGTTCCAAAATTTGGAATGGCATCTTGAAGACTAAAGGCTTAGCCACTGAGAAGGCAAAATGGAAACTTGGCAATGGGGAAGATATTAATTTCTGGCATGATGATTGGCTAAGACTAGGGCCCTTATGGAACATTGAGCCGTATAATAAATGGGCGATAATATGTATGGAAAGATTTGGCTGTAGAGTGAGCAACTACAAGGTCAATGATGAATGGGTGAACCTGACCGAGATATCCTAGGAGCTTAAGCCTTTGATGGACACGATTAGGCATATCCCACCGTCCCTCAACAAGGATGCCATTATTTGGGGGGCGACTTAGGATGGCAACTACACTGTGGCTTCGGGCTACGAAACTATGCAAAACTTTGAAACAATCCCTGTTTGGGCCAAAGCCTGATATCCTGGCCTTATTCCCAAAATCAACATTTTTTTCTGGATAATGCTTCAAAACCGTATTTTGACGGTGGACAACCTTACCAAGAGGGGTCATCCGATGCCTAGTAGATGCATCCTTTGCAAAAAGCATAGTGAAAGTGTAGACCACATCTTCATTCACTGCCATTTCACTAGAGACATTTGGTCTTCTTTCCTGTCTTTCTGCAAGTTGACCTGGGTTTTTCCCAACAACATGAGGGATCTCTTTGAGCAGTGGCATTGTGGGGCGATTGGGGATCTGAACAAGGGCTTATGGGATTGGTCTATGCCTCATCTCTGTTGGGGGGTGTGGAAGGAGTGAAATAACCAAATTTTTAGGGAGAAAGAAACCAATGCTAAAGTGGTTTTCCACAAAAGCCTTAATGCTCTGTTAGAGAAATATACTATCATTAAAGGGTGTAACCCTCTTCTCATCACAAAGGATAATGATAGAAACATAAGGGAGGAATGCAGATGGACTCTCCCGCCTGAGGGCTGGTGTAAAGCAAACTTTGATGGGGCTGCTAAAGGCAACCTTGGCCAGGCTGGGGTTGGTGGCATCATCAGAAATGAACATGGAAAAGGAATGGCTGCTATTTTGGCTCCTCTGGGGGTGCAAACTAACCACTATGCAGAGGTGATTGCGGCCCATCAAACTATCAAACTTGCTCGAGATATAGGAGTCGAAAAACTGTGGCTGGAAGGAGACTCAAAGAATATAATAGATTGTCTTAATGAGAAAAATGAGCCTACTTGGATGATTATGAATGTCATTGATGAGAGCATTCTGCTTCTTAAGTCCTTTGACAGTGTCTACGTGGCTCATGAGTACAGGGAAGCAAACCAAGTGGTTGACAGGCTGGCCAACTGGGCAGTCAGGAAAGATGAGATAAAAAGATGGATGGACGGACATAAAATTCTGCTTGAAATCAAAGATTTAATTGAAAGGGAGAGGATCCCGAGCAGATTGGGAAACATTAAATGATAATAATGAAAGTTTATGTTTTGTGGGATATGTGCCAAAAAATGATGTGTAAGTACGATAGCCAAAGTATGAAACACCTTAGTAATTGTCATCATCGCACTTTGAGGCCCATTTTTGGGTATAATTTTCATGAGGTTAAAAGAAGGATCGAGAATACCATTCATATAATTTGGAATCAAGTTTCAAAAGACATTGCTACTAGGAGAAAAGATTGCAGAGAGAACGATAAAATGGTGGGGGAAAGACACAGGAGGGAACCGGAGGATGAAGCTGATAAGTGGCATCGACGCTCTAAGGTGTGGAGTATTTTGAGTAAAGGTGAAGTTACTACGTTCATTGAATGACTTCATGGGTGGAAACCCTCTGTTACTCGCACCATGGTCAAAAATTGGAATGAGGGGAGTGTCAAAATTGATGGGGTGGATTTCACTGTGACGGAGGAGGTTATTTCCGCGGTTATGTGCATCCCCATTATTGGGAAGAAATTTTATAGAGACAGGTGCATTTCGGGTCAGGCAGTGATGGAATTTGCCAAAGGTGTGGAGGAAAAGAAGGCTCTTGTGAAGAAAAGTACCTACTACCTGCCGAAGTCCATTAAACCGCTGTGGAGGTTTGTGCTGAGGGAGATTATCAAGTACATTTCCCTGGACACAAGGTTCGATCACATCTACTCCTACCACTTTGTTCTTCTTAACCATTTCAGGTCTGGGGCTAAGATTTCTATTCCCTTTTTCCTATATTTGCCTATCAATGAGAATATCAATGACTATAGGGAGAAGCCTATTGGTAACCCTACTTTTCATGAGGGGCTTTTGCTGTTAATTTATGAATTTTTTAAGGCAAGAACTATAGGGAAATAAATTAAGCATAGGAAGGTGGGTAAGGAGGGTATTGATGCAGAGGTTGATTCAGGAGAAGAAGAGTATATCCTGTCTGATACTGAGGAAAGCCAAGATATACATTTGGACACGGATGAGAAGGCTTCCCCTCAGACCAAAAAGGGGAAAAAGAAAATTAAAATGGAGAAGATGGAGAAAAAGGAGACTCTCAACCCTAATCAGGGCATTGAGATCTCGTCTGATAGAGATTACAATGAGGAGGCGGAGGGTATGAATACAGAGGGTGAAAGTGCCGATGAGGAGGAAGATACCTTTTGTGAAGAAGAGGAAAATAAGGAGAAAGAGGGTGGTAAGAGAACCATTACTATTAAGATGCCTGTAGACAGAGAGGAGGTTTCTGCTAACAAACCTTTCAGGAGGCTAAATAAAAGGAAGGATATTGAAGATGATTCAAAGGAGGAAATTCAGGAGGAAGGTAAGGATAGTGAAGAGGAAGAGGAGAATTAGGGGAGAGAGGATGAGAATGAGTAGGGCTTTGATGAATATGGGTCTGGCCAGTACACTTGCAAGATTTCAGGAAAAGACAAGAGTGTGGTCTGGAGGAATTTTGATAATGTCTCTGTTAGGATGGGTCTAAAGAGGGAATTGATGAAAACTTTGGTTAAGGAGAATAAGGAGGGAAAAATTCAAATGGAGGAGCTTATTGATCCTGCCCTGGTTATTTTGAGTGACATCACTAAAGAAAACCCTTAGATGGATGTGCTCAACAATGCTAAAAATAGTGTTATTGATAGCTATAGAACTACTAAATGGACGTATCATGAAATCCAGGAGCTAAAAGATAGGGTGGGCAGATTGGAGAGGGAGAATTGCAACAACAAGAACATGAATATTGAGGAGAAGAATGATATGGAAAATAGAGTGGAGGAAGTGAAGAGTAGAGTTCAAAGCATGGAGGGTACCTTGAAAAAAATTGCTAAACAAAGCTACAACATTCTTAAAGCTTCTAACGAAAACATAAAGGTGCTGATTAGCAAAATTGAGGAACACAAGGGTAGTAAGGAGGAAGACCAGTCTCCTAACAGTGGCAAAGATAAGTCTCATGAGGATGGCTCGAGGAAGAGGACCAAATCCGACACAATGAAAAAGGACACCCAGGAACTTGATAAAGATCTTTCAAACCTTAAGGAGGTGGCTGGTAGGGCGTCTAAGCTTGAGATTCGTGTGGCAGAGATTCTCAGGGAATTTGCCTGAGTTGTTCTCCTGGCTTTGGGCTTTTCCTAGTTTTTTGTTCTGCCCTTGGTTCTATTTTTTGGTTTTTTGCTTACTATCGGTTGGGGACTGTTATTTTTTAGCTGTGGCTATTTTGTTGTTGCTACTTTTCACGCTTTATCTATGTTAAACTTTTAATGTTGTAAGGGTTTCAAGGCCCCATTAAAACCTATTTTCCTTAATCAAAACATGTCACCATGGAATTAAGATGAATGTCACAAGGATAAAATTTATTGAGTGATTTGTGTGAGTGTGGAGGTGATTGGTGGAGATGAAAAGAAGAGGAATGGTAAATTTATGAAATAAATAAAGGTGTATTCATTCCATAAATAGGAGGAAAAAGAGATGGTAAATGTGTAATTAAATAAATGAGAATTTATTTAATTTTAAGATAGAAAAGGCTAATGAATTAAATAAATAAACAAGAATTTATTTAAATATTACATGAAGATGGTAATGAATTAATTAATTAAATAAAAATATTTATTTAATTAATAGATATATTTTTTGATTTCATGAGGACATTTTTAGAATCTACAATAATAATAGCAACACATAGTAAAACAAAAAAATATGATATTGTCTTATACATGGACATTATTTGTCTAATATTTTGTTCTAAAATTATTTTAACAATTAAGTTTTATTATGCTTAGTTCATGTTAAGGGGTATGAGCTATAACTCAATAATCAAACACAAACTTGGGCTATCCCTCTAGGCATGACCCTATACAAATTAAGCCATTAAAGCCAAAATTTAAGGATATTATTTTATAACAAACTAACCCATCAAAGATAGCAAAGGCTAGTGAGTTAGATAAATAAATAGAAACATTTATTTAAATAATAGATGAAGAGGATAATGAATGAATGAATTAAATAAAAATATTTATTTATTTAATAGATAATTTTTTAAATTTCGCGAGGATACATTTTTCCCTTGTTTGAGACAATGCAATTTGTTGCATTGTTTCAAAGAAGAAAATGATCAAGAATAGAAGCATGATGCCCCAATCATGAGAAGGATGATGAAGTATAAAAAGGAAGGATGGTGAAGGATAATGCCCCTTGAGAGAACATTTGAGTTAGGAGAACACACATGTGCTCTTGAAAGGAAAGATGGAAGAATAAGAATAGAAGAGAATGAATAGGAGATAGTAAAATCTATGGCCATATGAGTGGTCATGGAGAGGCTCAAGATGAATAGGAAGGTGATGGATGGATATAAGTGATGAAAACTTGTCCTTCTTAAGTGCTATATCATCATTAAGCTTAAAATGGCAATTAAATTCTATCATCAAGGTATGATAAAGACAAAATAAGGAGTGGCCTTGTTCACACTAGACTTGTATGTCTTTAGTTATAACATATGATCATGTCCTAAGATAATTCCTCACTACTAAAGAACAATCCACAAATAAAAATGCTACTAAAGAACATTAAAGAACCATGACCCATTGTAGTTTCTCTAGTCAAAGACATCCTTGAGAAACATAGAATGCAGGTCACCAAAGCTAAAAAGATAAATCAAATAAAACCCAAGTCTCACTAACCAAACAAGTCAATGACCATGTAGATCTCTTGCCAAAGTTTAAGTATTTTTGATAGGTTGATAAATGATCAAGTTGTCTAGTTTCAAGAAGGATTTGACTTGTATAAGATACATGATAGTGTTTGGTTTTAGGAAGGATTCATCTCGTATAAGACAAATGATAGTTGATAAAGATTGCCAATGTTTGATTAAGCCATTGATGGAATGATTGCAAGTTAGCTCGATAGTTATTCTATTTATTCATGATTTGTTAAGCTCAAAGGTTTAGATTGTGTTTGTTCAAAATATCAGCATCTCCAAGAGAGTTTAGTGGATGACTTTAGATTTTGAAATTTTTTTGATTGATTTTTAGACTTTTGGAAATGTTTTATTTTTTTGGATTTTTGAAAATGTTTTGACTTTTAAATAATTTCATTTTTGGATTTTTAAAATATTTTGACCACTTATTCATTTATTCTCAAGCAAGATGTATTTATTTGTCCCTAATGTTTAGCAAGACATACACCATTATGAGAGGATGAATAAAATGATGGGAGAGAAATGGATAAGTGAAGGATGGAAGAAGCTTATGGGATAGAAAAGGATAAGGAATTGGAGAAAGCTTATGTGATTTTCAAGGATAATTTCATGGGGGGATAATATGTTTATCCAAGCCAAGGGATTGGGATATGGAAATGCAAGATGATGACATGGTGCATTGAATGGTATGGGTTCCAAAAGAATAGACATGTGTTGGTGTAATTTATGTCTCATATAATTACACTTTACTTAAGTTAACTTAGGATAATACACATCATAGTAATTTATATAGGAGACACTTAGGGAATTACATATCCAGGGAATATGGTTGTAGGAGAAATCCCACCTTTGGTGGTGTTATCTTTTTATCACCTTTTCATATCCACTTATAGTGGAATGATAGTTCAACCTTCGTTGGGTGATCCACTTTTAGTGGAATTATTTATTATTTTCTCTTATCTACTCTTGCATCTCATTGAGCCACATGTCATCCTTGTGTTCTCTCTTCTCCTTTTGCCTTGCCTATATAAGCAAGCACATGTACGTTGTACTTAGTTCAACTAAGTTCAACATTTTGCATCTTGCCGAGAATACAATTTATTCTTTTCCATCTTGTTCTCTTTTTCTTTTGTGCTATTCATTGGCCTCTAAATATTGGGTTGCTATAGGCAGATACTTACATGGTATTGGAGCCATTAGAGTGCCCTTGAGTAGTCTTCTAGGGGAGATCTTGGTGCATTTTTGATTGACATCTTGGGAGATTTCTTGCAAAGTACATTTCTAAAGTATCCTATGCCAAATTTGAGCCGCTTCTTGTTGAGATTGCCTTTCGTTTCACTCAAATTAGACACAAAGGGCCAAGATCTTGCATTTCTTGCCAGGTTATAATTTTTGCATTATTTCCTCAATTTGAGCTTTTGCAAAAAATATATTATAAGGTGCATACACCTAAAAATAACTTGACATAATTAATTAAATTTTAATTATTTAATTAATAGTCCTTCTACTATTGCTAAATAGATTATTTAATTTATGTAGTCAATTCACTTTATATTATTCTTCTAAGTCTAAGTTTTCTAAAAACCAACTAATGACCTTGTCATCAATGACTAGGTCTCATATTCCAACTCACCATCCACCTCACCCATGGCTAGAGGAATTAATTTATTTAAATTATAAATTATCTTTTTATCTTCAACCAGGTGTACCTATTCATAAGAGAATAAAACATGTATGTGGCCTCATAGGACTAAGTCACATGACTAAGTATACTTAAATATTAAGCATAAACACAATGAAGGAACACTTGAACACAACACAACAATTTTGTTACGGGTGTTGGAACCTGCAAATAGGTCATGGTCATATTCACTTTCCTCTAGTCCCTGCAGTTATTTTTCCCTGTTTCTGGCTTAAACCCTAGGAAAAAATTCATATTCTATCCGTTGGGTTGAAAAACCCTAAGTGTGCCCTAGCTTGGTTCTAATTTCATGTTACTTTTTGGGTCACTTAAAATTTCCTAAACGCATGTGCTTAAATGTTTTATTTCCCTGCAGAGGTTTCAACTTTATTTTTTCCTAAGTTTCTTTTCCCGGGCGGGCTTTAATTTTTCCTAAGTTTTCATGCGCCCAGTGAAATATTTCCCTAAGTTGGTCGGCTTTAATTTTCCTAAGTCTAGCTTTAATTCTTTCTAATGTTCCAGCTTAGTCTTTCCTGGGCCCAGCTCTCTGACAACATCTTGATCCAACGGTTGTCGTGAAAGCACAAGGGGTGTGTCAGAGGTATGCGCTTTTGCGATGACCGTTGATTCTCTTTTAATGACACAACGTTTCAAAAAGGTGGGACCTTTCGATAGGTCAGCACAATTGGTGTTCTCTTATTGGATGGCGTGTGTTGTGACTTGGCGGTTGTTAGTGGGACTTGAGTTTTTGGCTTGTCAGCGGGCCCTGACATCTGCAGAAAATTGATGGTGGGCGTAAGTTCTTATCGAGTGTGTCAGAGGCTTGAGATTATGCGATAGCCATTCATTCTCTTGTGTGATGTAATCTTTTGTTTCAAGCGGGTCCACTACCAGGTGTGTGCAGTTGGCATCTTTTCATTGGTCCACGAGGTGCTGAGTTGACATTTGTGAGGGGGTCCTGTGTTAGAGAATCTATAGAGCGGTATCAAAGGGTTGATCTAATGGTTGTCTGATGTTCGCATAAAATCTTTTAGCTCTATGCGAACTTATGACAACCGTTGATCTTATTTCTTAGCAGGTGGGTCCTGTGAGAGGTAGCAAATGGTATGATGACATGTGGCAGTTTGCAGACAGGCCCAGGGGTATTAAGTGCTTAGCCGAGAAGTGGGACCATTTGATGATTCATTGTTGGTGTGTTGTGTTGTGATTGGCCGAGCTGGAAGGAAATGTAGACACGTCAGTGGGCCCGAAAGATTCAAAGGATGCTAAGATGGAGGATCTAATGGTTGGCATATCGTTGCATAGAATCTTTTGAGGCTATGCAATCTTATGTCAGTCGTTTGATTAGAACCTTATGCAGAGTGGGTCCAATATGCTACGTGTTGCCAATTCATCACTGACGTGCTTTTTTTTTTATTGGTTTGAGGTTTTAATGATGTGGAAAGTGATTTTTAAAGGGTTTTGTCGACTGTTGAAGAATTTTGTGAACCACCTGATTTGACAGGAAGAGATGTAATCAACGGTCACGTTTTAAAATTTTTTGACTAACTGTTGCCACCAGGAATTTGAAATTTTAAATGGTTTCCAGCGACAGAAGGACTGAAAATTGATTGTTTTAGCGACAGGATTTGATGAAGTTGTGCTGACTGTTGCAGGATGATCCAGAGGGTTTGATGATTGATTGTAGACACCTGTACCATCATGAAATGAACATAAGTAAAGCTTGAGGCATGTTGCAGGTGTACAATTAGACTGATAAGCATGGTGTTTGCGTGATCTTCGGTATAAATTAGGAGATTTTCATTGATGAAGATCAATTTTGGGTCTGATTGTTCAGGTTGCTTGGTTTTCTCCCCTGGAATTTATTTTTGATTGATATTGGTTGGTTTAGTGGGTGAAACCCTAACCCTAGCTATCTGAATCTTGTTGCATCCTGAATTATTTTAGGATTCCAAGATAGCTAGTGGTATAAATGGTAGGAGTTTTGATTTTGTAAGGGTTCCAAGACTTTTTTGGGTCTCCTAGCTTTCTGGTTTTCCAATATTTTTGGTTCTTGGTTCCAGTCTTTGGCAATCCAAGGGATTCTATTCTCTGGTTCCATATTCTTGATGGTTGAATGCTGATAATACAAACTTTGTAGAGCAGATTATTGATCCTATGATTTTGAGTAAAGAGTTTACTTGTATGTATTAATACACTTCCATGAAATACAATACAATTTCTACCTTGGTCCTGTTATTATCTCTTTGCTTCGTGTTTATTCTTGTATGTCTCTATTTGTAAGGCATCTAGAACATACTAGTTGTAAGGCAACTATCTAATTGTTGCATGAGTTTCTTTCAAGGAAAGAATTAAATCCTTATGTGCAATTTTAGGGAATGAATAAATCTGTGGAAGATCTTGATGGTAACAAACCTAGATTGAGAAGATAGTTTGTAAGGTACTCTATCTGAATTGTATGTGGTTTGTAAGGCATCCCATTGTATTTTTTAGAAATCCCCCTATTGATTTATGTTAGACTCTTTGCCCAAAGGATTAGGCACTAATCTGATCTCTGTCATTCAAACACCTTTCAGTCATCAAACACAAAATTCATCATTACCAATACCACTTCATTTCATGTTCATGTACCTAAAAAATTGGACTGCCCCTGATGTTCTACAGTCCATAGTTGCTGATTCCTTGAAGAGTGAATCAAAGGTTAGCCTTCCTTGAGTTTTACTCATAAAAAGGACTCATCACCCTTATGCCATTGTTCATGTTATCATACTAGGAGTTTCATTAGTCACATTCTGCAACAGGTTGTTCTCAGCTGTCTTCAGAATTATCTTCCATAAAAGGTACCTCTAATAAACTCAATAGCATGACAATGAAGACCTAATCCATCAATCCATAGTTTACTTCAAAGATAGTAACCTATTTGTAGGCAATACCCGCTTGAGTCTTGTGGAGCTCGAAGCAGAAGGAGGATATTATCCAATGCTCATCAATTAGGCTTTCTTGCAAACTTGGAAACCTATTTACTGAGAATCAAGCCAATATCCTTGCCAAGTTTGACCCACAAGAAAAATCCCTAACAACGGGGAAACCCAAATAGGTAAAAACCCCGGTGGGAATTGACACCCACTAATAATCTGCACTAGAGTTTTATGATCCTTGTTAGGAGACCTTACAACCCTGTTAGGAGTTGATCTTTACAATGCATTTAGTATAGTGACCTTGTCAAGGGTCAGACCCTATTAGGAGTCTTTTACAATTAACCCTGTTAGGGGTGAGGATGCACTGTCCGAGAGCTCACTTCTCAAAGGGGTGAAGGATGCAACCTTCTGAATGACAAATATACACTATATCTGGATCTTGGAAAATTATGCTTAGACCTACTGTCTGGATCAGTTCCAATGAATAGCATATATTATTTACTTGGTCACATAGACCTTTTGCTGATGGCTCAACACTTCACACTCTCTTCTCTGCTCTTCATACACCACTCTTAATCATGCTTTAGCAATCTTAGATGACTACCTATAAATATCTTTCCTTTAAATGATATAATCAATTCAGCTTGTTAGAACCACCTTGAGATCATATTAGAGAAATAGTAACACTCTCCAACAACATCTTAGTCAGCTCTACTAAGCACACAACACAAACTGGGATCTGTCCAAAATAATAAATGTAGACGCACACTACACACTTTCAGCTGTACCAAATTATCTGATTCTTTCTTCTCAAGATGAATTACATCATGCACTATTAGTAAAACCTTCTTAACTCTTTTTTGATCACTAATCCAAGTGCACATACTAAAATGATAGGCACAACTCCTGTACCAATATAATCTTTGTCGACTCTCCTGGGTAAACACATAAAATTGCAACTAGTGAATAGCGACTTCATAACTTCACTTCTACTGCACATCAAACTCTACGTCCATGAATGTAACATCAATGACATGTCTCCATCACATATCTAAATGCACAAGGCTCCATGACAACTGTATAGACAATCACTCACAGAACATTGCCTATAACTCAGTCAGGAACACTGTTGACACAAGCTGCTACATAACTTTTTGTACTAACAATTAACCTTTGCATCCATGATATCATGTTGATAACATGTCCATGCTACATATGCTGAAAGCTTACTACATAAGTCTTCTACACATGCTACTTACCATATGTTGTCATCAATGACAAACATACAGTTAACACTGATTTGCTGGCTAATCTCCAACAATCTCCCCCTTTTGCATTGATGACAACATATGGAATTACAAACACCACCAATCCAAATGAGAAATTATTTTATAACATTCTCCATTTCCTCATCAAAAAATCCCCCAAGGATGAGTCCTCCATTTGTTGCAATATTCTTTAATATTCTCCATTTCCTCAGCTGAACTGCTTCCATAACTGAGAGCATTATTACTCCCCCTTGCTGATGTATAATACTACTTTGTTCTATATGTACTTCCCCTTTACTACTATTTTTCATGACTATATACTACTCACCCTTTGACATAAATGGCAAAGGGGGCCAAACATTTAAGCTCCGGTACTACTTTTGAAGTAGAGTAGTCAACCATCCATCAATCACTGAGGACTAATGCTCTTTTACACTTTCTCTAACCATGATATCTTCCCTGAGATACTCAAAAGTATCCTTTGGCAAAGGCTTTGTGAATATATCTGCTAGCCATTCCTTTGTACTCACATAATCTAATTTGACCTCTTTCTCTACCACTTTCTCTCTAAGGAAGTGATACTTAATCTCTATGTGTTTTGTCTTTGCATGCATCACATGGTTCTTTGACATGTTGATAGTGCTAGTGTTATCACAATAAATAACAATAGGATAATCAATCTGAATACCAAAATTCTTTATCATCTACTTGATCCAAACAATTGTAGAACAATTCAAAGCTGCTGCAACATACTCCACTTCTACTGTTGACTGAGAAATACAATTTTGCTTCTTGCTTGTCCAAGTGACAAGTCTATCACCAAGGAACACAGCTCCTCCTGATGTATTCTTTCTATCATCAACGCATCCTACCCAATCTACATCTGTATATACATGAAGCTCAACATTCTCTGAGTTAGGATACCATAGACCATAATCTATAGTGCCTTGCATATCTGAATATTCTTTTTACTGCCATGAGGTGACTTTGTTTAGGCTCTGATACAAATCTTCCAACAATGACAATTGCATTAGAAATGTCTGGTCTTGTTTGAGTAAGATATATGAGTTTACCAATCATAGATTTGTATAATGTTGTATCTACTACTGGGGAATCATCTTCTTTTGTAAGCTTGCATCTTGTTATCATAGGTGTACCCACTGGCTTGCAATCATCCATCTTGAACTTCTTCAATATTTCTTTCACATACTTAGACTGATTTATGAAAAAACCTTTCTCTGTTTGCTGCACATTTAATCCCAAAAAGTATTTGATAGGTCCAATCATGCTCATCTCAAACTTGCTTTGCATCTCCTTAGCAAATTTTGCACTAAGTTTCTCATTACCGCCAAAGATAATGTCATCAACAAATATAGCTACAAGTAGTAGTCCTTCTGATGTCTCTCTTATGAATAGATTACAATCTGTTCCTCCTTTCTTGAATCCAATTTTTGTTAGATATCCATCAAGTCTCTCATACCATGCTCTAGGGGCTTGCTTAAGTCCATAGAGGGCTTTCTTTAATCTGCATACCATATCAGGTTTGTTTGATAAGGTGAATCCTTCTGGCTTCTCAATGTATACTTCTTCTTTTAGCTCTCCATTCAAGAATGCTCACTTAACATCCATCTAATAAAATTTGAAGTTTTTGAAAGTTGCATAAGCTAGAAACAACTTAATGGCTTCTAGTCTACTTACTGGTGCAAATATGTCTGAATAATCAATGCCATCTCTTTGCGCATATCCCTTACATACTAACCTTTCTTTATTTCTTACTACTGTACCATCTTCATTCATCTTGTTTCTGAATATCCACTTTGTTCCAATCACATTCTTATCACTAGGTCTTGGGACTAGTTCCCAAGTATCATTCTTGATGATTTGATCTAGTTCTTCTTTCATAGCATCATGCCAATCTGAATCATAACATGCATCTTCAACACTTAAAGGTTCAATTTGAGATAGTAAACATACCACCTCATTGCTTGCTGAACTCTTCGCTTTTGACCTTGTTGTGACTTTGCTACTCTGATCACCAATGATATCATCCTTAGAGTGATATCTAGATGTAAACTTTGAAACTTTAGGTGATGCTATCTCATCTACCTTCTGATTTTATTCCTCACTTGTCTCAGGGTCATTGAATAATACATCAATACTATCAAACATCTCTTCAACATTTGTCTCACTAGTGGAAGGAATGGGTTCTTCTTCAATCATGGGTGCATAATCATGATATCTTTCTTGAACCATAAAATTTTCATCAATCTTAACATGAGCACTTTCAATGATATTTTTCAATCTCAAATTAAAACATCTATAAGATTTTCTTTTAGTAGAGTAACCAAGGAAAATACCTTCATCACTTCTTGCATCAAACTTGCCTATTGCTTCATTCCTCTTGATGTAGCACTTGCTTCCAAAGATTCTAAAGTACTTCACTATGGGAACATTACCAAACCATAGCTCATAAGGTTTCTTATCCATGCCAGGCCTTAATTGTATTCTATTGATGGTATAGACTACTGTATTGACTGCATCTCTCCAATAGGTATGTGCAACTTCTCCTTCAATCATGATAGTGCATGCTGTATCTAGGATGATCCTATTCCTTCTCTCTATAATCCCATTCTATTGAGGGGTTCTAGGTGCACTCAATTGTCTTTTTATGCCATGTTCTTCACAATACTCATAGAATCTGTCAGAGGTGAATTCTCCTCCTCTATCCGATCTTAGACATTTTATCTTTAGTCCAGATTCAGTCTCAACCTTAAGTTTTTTTAATCTTGAACTTCTCAAATGCTTTTGACTTATCTTTTAAAACACAACCCACATCATTCTAGAATAATCATCAGCAAACAAAATGAAATACCTTTCACCATAGTATGATCTTGTTTGAGTTGGTCCACATAGGTCTGTATGAATCAGATCCAACTTGTTCTCTGTAGAATTATGCTTTCTTTTGAATGAATTCCTCACATGATTTCCCATCACACATTCCTTGCAAATAGTATCAACTGGCTTTGCTATGCTAGGTAGATCTCTTACTGCCTTAACATTTCTTATCTTTACTATGTTATCAAAATTGATATGACATAGTCTTTTATGCCATAGCCAACTATCATCTACTTTAGCAACAAAATAGCCTGCTTCTGAATTAAGCTGAAAAAAATTACCTTTAGTCTTTGAACCTGATGTAATCATTACACCACCCTTGTTGTTGATGATGCACTTGTTGTCTTTGAACTCCAACTGATAACCTTTTTCAAGAAACTTCCCAATACTAAGAAGGTTATGCTTTAAGCCATCTACATAGAGAACATCATCAGTGTTGTTCTTTCCATCCAATGTGATAGCTCCTCTACCAATGATAGGTTTAGGAGTGTTATCTCCAAATCTAACCATACCACCTTTGTATTTTTCCAAATGAACAAATATGTCCTTATCACCTATCATGTGATGTGAACAACTGCCATCTATAATCCAATCATTTCTTATGTCTACTTGTGAAATCAGTGCTAGCTCTTGTTCCTTATTCTCATCTTCATGATCCATCTCATCATGCATCTTCTCCATAAGAGAAATGAATCCAATTTCATCTTCAGTTGAATCATCATTTGATACTCCATCTCCAACATAGTAACATTCCTTTGTATACTTAGGCTTGTAGTTATTCTTGAACTTCTTAACTCTTGTAGGACACTTAGATGCAAAGTGACCAATCTTATTACATGAAAAGCATTTGAATGACAATTGACCTTCATATTTTCCTTTTCCTTTCTTTTCTCTTTTAGAAATCATAGAAATGAAATCATCTATTGCTTTCTCTTCATCATCATCATCAAAATTACTAGAAATTTTTAAGGATTTCTTACCATGGACTGATGCTTTAAAGGCTGTTTCACTTTTAGGCTCTGTCTTCAATCTTGAAATCTCAAAAGCTGAAATTTTTCTGATCAAGGTCTCTCTTTTGAAATTTTCTGTAAGCTGTATAATTTCATCAAGGATGTTGATCTTATTTTCATATTCTACTGTAAGAGTACTCATCAACTTATCCATAATGTCTTCCTCCGAGATCTCTCCACCATTGTTTCTGATTCCAGCAACTACTTCATTGATCCTTTGGTTATAAGATCTGATGTCTTCTTCAGGTAGCATCTCTAATGCATTGTATCTTTTCTTCCATGCCTTTCTACATGCATTCTTTGCTTGTTTATCTCCTTCAAACATGTCTTCTAGGTGCTTCCATATCTTGTATATCGTGTCTACTTTCTTTATCTCTAAAAATTTACTGTCAGATAGAGCATTGATAAGGGATTATTTGGCTATTGCATTCTGATGGAAAAAACCTTTTATTTTGTAGTAGCATCATCCTTTGCAAGATTTTCAAGAGAGGGGATCCTGACTTCTTTGATAGTTACTTCAAAAACTTCAAAATCAATGCACTGCAAATGTGTCACCATCTTGTTCCTCCAATCAAGATAGTTCTCTCCATCAAACTTAGGACTGTCTTTTCTAAAGAATGCCATCTGATCAACCTCAAGCTATTAAAATTTCTCTCTGAGGCACTTGGATCTAATACCAATTTTTAGGAATAGTCCCAAGAGATAACTGAGAGGGGGGGGGGGGGTGAACCAGTTATCTACAAGTTTCAATTCTTTATCCAATTAAGTATACTTAAATATTAAGCATAAACACAATGAATGAACACTTGAACACAACACAACAATTTTGGTTACGGGGAAACCCAAATAGGTAAAAACTATGGTGGGAATTGACAACCACTAATAATCTGCACTAGTATTTTATGATCCCTGTTAGGAGACCTTACAACCCTGTTAAGAGTTGATCTTTACAATGCATTTAGTAAAGTGACCTAGTCAAGGGTCAGACCCTGTTAGGAGTATTTTAAAATTAACCCTGTTAGGGGTGAGGATGCACTATCCGAGAGCTCACTGCTCAAAGGGGTGAAGGTTGTAACCTTTTGAATGACATATATACACTATATCTGGATCTTGGTGAACTACGCTTAGACCTGCTGTCTGGATCAGTTCCAATGAATAGCATATATTATTTACCTGGTCACATAGACCTTCTGCTGATGGCTCAACACTTCACACTCTCTGTTCTGCTCTTCACTCTTAACCATGCTTTACCAATCTCAAATGACTGCCTATAAATATATTCCTTTAAATGATATAATCAATTCAGCCTATTAGAATGATCTTGAGATCATATTAGAGAAATAGTAACACTCTCCAACAACATCTTAGTCGGTTCTACTAAGCATGCAACATGAAGTGGGACTTGTCCAAATTAATAAATGTAGACACATGCTACACACTGTCGGCTCTACCAAATTATTTGATTCTTTCTTCTCAAGATGAATTACATCATGCGCTCTTTGTCAAACCTTCTTAACTCTTTTTTGATCACTAATACAAGCACACATACTGAAATGATAGGTGCAACTCTTGTACCAATATAATCTTTGTCGGCTCTCCTAGATAAACACATAAAACTACAACTAGTGAATAACAACTTCATAACTTCACTTCTACTACACATCAGACTCTGCGTCCATGAATGTAACATCACTAACATGTCTCCATCACATATCTAAATGCACAAGGCTCCATGACAACTGTATGAACAATCACTCACATAACACTACTTGTAACTCAGTCAGGAACACTGTTGACACAAGATGGTACATAACTGTCTATACTAACAATCAACCTCTGCATCCATGATATCATGCTGATAACATGTCCATGCTACTTATGCTAAAAGCTTACTACATAAGTATTCTACACATGCTACTTACCATATGTTGTCATCAATGAAAAACATACAGTCAACACTGGTTTGCTGGATAATCTCCAACACCATCCTCTACCACCAAAAACCCATCCATTGCCGATAGAACCTTCCCTCTTGTGGGATAAGTGGGCTTTACATTCACAGAACCCATTGAATCTCTTTTAGCTCTTCCTTTTCACTTTCCAATTCACACACAACATGCCACATGACACACAACACCCCAACACACAGATCCAACTCAAGATGGAGGTCATGCCAGTGTAGTCCGGTTCAACGTGGACACACCAACACAATGCCTACTTACTGCCATGTCACCTACCAACTTAGCACCATGTCACTCACTAACTCAACCCATGATGATCCAACATGTCACTATATGGATCTATCAAACCAATAACACAATCAATATACACATGAACCTCTTTCCATGTTAGTTGTATGGTCACCCAATCATCATCCATGTTAGTTTTACAAACATCATAGTCAACATGGTATAGTCCAATCATATTTTGTCATGTGGCATGGAGCCATTTTGGCATTCACAACCATTTAAATGTCAAATCTAGGCTCGATCAATCAACCAATCTCCATTCTAAGATATTGTGCATGAATGGTTCTTAGTTTTGTAAGTACACATACACGAGGCTATGAGAGAATGGAGATTGGTTGATTGATACATAAAATAGGTATTACTACATGGCTGCTATCTAGAAAGTTCTTTTTATAGATGCCTCATGAAAATCAAGGGCTAGGATTCATAAGTGGTAGAGGTGTGGTTAGGATTGAAAAATAGGTAAGGATAAGGTGAAAAAATGCGAATCAAAGAGATTGAGAGGCATTTGGAAATGATGGTTGAAATGAAGTGGCAGGTAAGGATATTGAATTTCCAAAATATTTGGTCATGTGAAGGAGAAAAGTCAAATGAAGAGACAAGTGACATTTGTCACAAGGATAAATTTTATGGAGTGATTTGTGTGAGTGGGGAGGCAATTGGTGGAGATGAAAAGAAGAGTATTCATGAATTTATGAAATAAATAAAGGTATTTATTCTATAAATAGGAGAAAAAAGAGATGGTAAATGGTAATTAAATAAATGAGATTTTATTTAATTTTAAGAAGAAAAGGCTAGTGAATTAGATAAATAAATGAGAATTTATTTAAATAATAGATGGAGATGCTAATGAGTAAATTAAATAGATGAAAATATTTATTTAATTAAAAGATAATTTTTTTGATTTCATGAGGATATTTTTAGGCATCTACAATAATAATAATAGCGATACACAATAAAATAAAAACATGATATTGCCATATACATGTGCATGACTTGTCTAATATTCTGTTCTATAATTTTTGTAACAATTATGATTTATTACACTTAGTTCACGTTAAGGGGTATGATCTATAACTCAATAATCAAACACAAACTTGGGCTATCCCTCTAGGAAGGACCCTATACAAATTAAGCCATTACAACCAAAATTCAAGGATTTTATTTTATAACAAACTAACCCATCAAAGATAGATTTATTTAATTTTAAGATAGAAAGGGCTAGCGAATTTGATAAATAAATAGAAATGTTTTTTTAAATAATAGATTAAGAAGCTAATGAATTTATTAAATAAATAAAAATGTTTATTTATTTTAATAGATATTTTTTTCTGATTTCATGAGGACATTAGGTGTCTACGTTTTCCCCCTGCTTGAGACAATGCGACTTGTTGCATTGTTTCAAAGAAGAAAATGATCAAGACTGGAAGCATGATGCTCACATCATGAGACAGATGATGAAGGATAAAAATGAAGGATGGCGAAGGATGATACCCCCTTGAGAGAACATGTGGGTTAGGAGAACATGCATGTGCTCTTGAAAGGAAAGATGTAAGAATAAGGCTAGAAGAAAATGGATAAGGAGATAGTAATATCAATGGCCATAGGAGTGGTCATGGAGAGGATCAAGATGAATATGAATGTGATGGATAGATAAAAGTGATGAAAACTTGTGCTTTTAAAATGTTATATCATCATTGAGATTAAAATGGAAATTAGATGCAAGCATCAAGGTACGATAAAACCAAGATAATTTGCACACCATTTGTAAGTAAGGAATTCCCTTGTTCACACTAGACTTGTATGTCTTTGATGATCTCACATGAACATGTCCTAAGATAATTCATCATGCTACTAAAGAAAAATCCATAAATAACAATCAAATGACCATGACCCATTATAGTTTCTCTAGTCAAAGACATCCTTTCACCAAATCTAAAAAGATAAATCAAATAAAACCTAAGACTCACTAATCAAAAAAGTCAATGACCATGTAGATCTCTTGCCAAATTTTAAGTGTTTTTGATAGTTGATAAATGATCAAGGTATCTAGTTTCAAGAAGGGTTCAACCTGTATAAGACACATGATAAATCATGATAGTGTTTGGTTTGGTTTCAGGAATTATTCTATTAGTTTTATAAGGCACCAAGGGGGGGGAGTGACTCAGTGCGACCACAAATCTTAAAACCTTTTTCAACAACTTCCAAATTAACCAACATGCAAATGATATTATAACAAGAACACTATTATTTTTCTTGTGGAAACCCTTGGTTAGAGGGAGTAACCATGACATAAATTAGTAGCCACAAACTATCACTACTGCAATAATAATATTTTCCATGTTAAAGGCATTACATCACCCTGTTAAAGGCATATTTGGTTAAGAGTATCTAGAGCCCTACTAAAAGCTATTACAAAAGCCCTGTTAGGAACTACCCGATTAAGGGATTTAGAAATAACATATGAGAGTCACTTGGTTAGAGGATTTAATCTTCAGACCTATTAGGATCCTTCTCACCCTGTTAGGAGTGACCAAGTTAAGAGTTTTAACTTGAAAACTTGTTAGGATTCAACAAGTGATGATGATATGAAAAATAGCACTTATTGCTTGAAAAATTTGCTGTACTTCTGCTCAATGCATTTCTTAGAATATTATAACACCTCTGCCCTAGCTCTTCGAATCACCTTCATGCATCACCATACTTCACACTATGATTTACATCTCCTTTTATAGACCTTTTCCTATGTCAGTGAAAAACCTAAAATGTGTTACTAAAGTCACCTTCTAAATCAACTAAAATGATTGAGTGAGTGCGCCAACTCATCATTTACAATTCCTTGATGTCGGCCCTAAATAATTCAATAAGAAATTAAAACATACTTTAACTTTTTGTCCACCATTTTATTGATTCCATCAGACTTACTTTGCCAGTACTCTGTTCTAGCTATATCACTTGTTCCCTTCCTTAAATCTCTTCCTATATTGTGAAATAGATGATGCGATTCTAGACATAGATTTATATGATACTGTTAATGCTTCCACATGAACTACACTACGTGAAACCTCCAAAATATTTATCGCAGATCATCTATTCCCCAAATGAGTATCCTGAAACTGTTACACTTGAACACTTAGTATCTTTACTTAGTCAACCCAATGCACTACTGATATAATTGATCTATCACTCCTAATATGCTTTATTTCCAGAAATGACAACACTATTTGAACACTTTGTGCTCTAGGAGTCTAACATCTTCATCAAAATGCCAACAATCTCCCCCTTTGGCATTGATAGAAACATTGAGTGAAAAATTGACTAAGTGTCAACACTTGAAAAAGTGCATCTCCCAAACTATAAATGACTCCCCCTTACACAAATCCCCTTTGATAGACACAAAATTTTTCACTGACCACTGAATCCCCTTTGACAACAATGACAAAGGTATGCAAAAAGTACTAAAAACAAAAAATGAATTATCAATAAATTAAATTCTGCTAAATACATTAACAAAATTGGTTTTTAAGACCCAAAGGTCATTTTCCCATTTATTATGTAGATTCTCCATGATTCATATCTATTTGTGTGATCAAAAGTGTGACACACTTCTATGAACCATTACATTTGAGAGAATCCATGGAAGAGGAAATCTCAAGAAGTGATTCATAGCTTCCTAGTTGAAGCGAGTTTAATCCTTCTCATGATGCTCATTAGATTGACATAGAGGATTAGTGACTTGACTACTCCAAAATGGAAGATTCAAGTTCAAGTAATGAAGCTAAGAATGCAAGGATGCAAGCTAGGAATGAGAGATTAAGCTAAGAATGTATGCAAATAACTAGTAATCTAAAATGAGGATGCAATAGCTAAATCTATGAAGTAATGCAAGAAAGAAACTAGATTAACAATGTAAGATTAAGCTATAAATGAAGCTAAGATAAGAAATGAGATCAACTAAGAGTTAAGAATTCAAATGATAAGATTGCAAGAAAGCTAGGATGCAAGAGATTAAGATAACAAGATTGAAAATTAAGGATTAGGGACATTAGAATGCAAGAGAATGAACCCTTGAGCAAAGGAAGAGCTTCCTTTTAAAGGAATTACCTCAAGAATGGAGGGTGGAGATTAAGAGAGAAAATAATGAGTGATTGAGATGAAGAGGCAAATGGAGATGCAAGGAGATGCAAGGTTAGGTAGAGATGAGTGGTGAGGATTAAGAGGCAAAAGGGAAATGTTAGGTAGAATAGGACAAAATAGCAATTTTAAAAGCACAAATCCATTTTAATTGTTAAATAATCAAGATTAAGCGTATGCACACATGTGAATGTGTTCTTTTAATAAAAGTGTAGAAACTTTATATTAAAAGCAAGGTTATAGCAATTAAATGAATATGAAAGCTCTAGAAATCAAACCATAGTATAAGCTTGATATAAGATTTTTAATTTAATTATGAAAAGTGGATTTTAAGGGCTACTTTGCAAAATTATGCTTAGCAAAGAGACGATTTGATTAGAAGGGGGCTCAAGTTCTACTAGACCAATTTTAGGTGATTACATTTTCCCCTCTTTGACTAATGTGTGAGCGATTTGGGAACACATTGAGTCAAATAATGATGATGTCAAGGTAGATGATAGAGATCAGACTCCGAACCTGATTGAGAGAAGACCAATAAACAAGATGAGAGTATCTATCCTGATATGAAGCAATGAGACTGAATATCTATCCAAGGAGACTAAGATAGCTAATCATATGAAAGATAATACCAGATTGATATGGGTCATGATGAACCTAATATGCCCCAAGAGATCAAAGAGATGTTTGTCTGAGTGAACTGATATGAAGTGATGAGAACAATCTTTCAGAAAGGAGATGTGGATAATGTCAACTTGATATGAAGCGATGAAGCTGAGATGTCCTGAGTGACGATGTTTTAGTCCTAATTGACTTGATCAATTTAAGATTTGGTTCAATTACTAGATTTGCAAATTTAGGAGATTTGATTGATGAAAATATTTTCTATATTGTCATGCCCCCTTGGGATCAAAATGGAAATGAGGTACAAGGGGTGAAGATTAGCCTCAAAGATCTAGAAAAGAAAGTAGAAACATGCAAGAAGTGGTAGTGTTAGCAGTCAACTACTTGTGAAGATTTGGAATTTTGATTTCGATCCCAAAAAGAGGATCAAAGATTAAGCATTTGGATTTGAATACCTCAGCAGAGAGAAATGAAGAATGAAAAGAAAGAATAGCTCAAGGGAACCAGAAATACAAAGGTAAATGTAGCCCTAGAATGAAATGCAACCTAAGAAAGATAATGCAACCTAATAATTTTGGAGTACTCCAATCATAGATTTTGTAGACCATTTGTTTTTATCATTTGAGCATTTGGGACATTGAAGGTCGGCACAACCTTCACCAGTACAAGAGAAACCATGAAAATATGAATACAACCGTATCAGATAAGATGTAGGAAACACACATAAGCATCAAGACACAAGAGCCAAGATGACTTGAACATGGTTTCCAAGAAAATATTGTAAAATAGCACAAGCAATAGACAAGGAGATAATTCCAACCTCACCTAAGTGTTTGAATAAAGAGGGTCAAGGTATGTGTGGCATTCCAATCGTGATGGAGGCACTTATCATAAACACCCACTTTATTAGACAACTTAGGATCATTGAAATTACACCACTAGCATAAATCAAAGAAAATATGTCATGCCCCCAGTCGGGAATTTCTATTCAAGTAGACATCATCAAGTGACCTTAGAAGATATAGCAAGCGAAAATGATTGATAGCAAACAACACAATAAAATAGCTCAGCATAGCTCAGACGTTTTCAATTTTCTAGGATGTAAGTTGGTGTTGGGTGTTAAGAAAACACCATTGTGCTATTTTCAAAGTGCAAGTGCACAATGAAAGATATTGCAAGATCTGATATGTGTTAAGAAACACAAAGAAGCCCAGGTTGGTAGTGTTAAGAAACACTGAAGGATTAGGGTGTTGAAAAAGACTGAGAAGTTTCAGCAATAAAGTATCCAATGAGAAGGATTGATAATCTAACTCAAGTTAAGCTCAAGAGGTTGACCAAATGATAAAGCACTTACAAATCAGATAGGTGTAACATTGATAGATGGAGTGCTAATTACAAGTGACATCTATTGCTAGATTTTCAAGAAGGCACGATTTTTCTTTTTCTGATTTTTTTTAGGACTTTATAATTTTTAGGATTTTTTCAAGACTTAATATGCTTTTTAGAATTTTTTTAGGATCATAGATTTTTTTACATGAGCATATAGCTTAGCTGCAAAATTTTTGTAGATGAAGAGTGTTGAGAGGCTCTTTGAGAACACTGCTATTTGTAGTAGTGACCAGTTGAGAAGCTTCACACCCAGATGCTATAGTAGTGATAGGAGGATCCGACCAGTAGTATCCACCTATCGAGATTTCCATAGTCAAGGAAAGATCATTTGAGTGAGATCCAAAAATATCCTCATGGAATTATCTTAACCCTTTATCAGATTTCTCACGTTCTAAATGCCTAAGGAGAGTATCATCAAGACATTTTTGAAGTAAGTCATTAATGGTGAGTAGATACCCATGTGCACTTTTGGGAAGGCAATGATGGAGTAAAGAGAAATGAGAGATATGAGAGGTAATGATGGTGGAGTGGAGTGAGGAGTGAAGTGATTCATAAGGATTTAGAAGATTGAATGGAAACTTTGATTTTTATTTTATGTCCAAGTTTTTTTAACTTGGGGATCCACATAGCTTTTGATTTTTCTTTTCTTTGAGATGGTTTTGATTCCAATTTGATGATGGATTTCAAGATCCATGTTTGATTTTATTTTATTCTTTTCTTTGAGGACCCTTTTGGTCTTTTGAATATTTCTTTTTGCTTTGGAGTCACATGTCGATTAGATAGGACATGATGATCTTTAGATATAAGTGGATTCTTGTATTTCTGATTTTTATGTTGCATATCCGAGTTACTTCCAGAAGACTCAAGAGTTATGGATGAACAAGGCTGATATGAATGGTTTAGATGAAGAGATGGATGATAAGTGGATGAGCCACTTAATTTAGGAAGGACAAGGGGAAAGGGGTTAATAGGTTTAAGTGCAAATACACCAGTATTGTCCCCATCGTTCATGAATGAATCAGATAGATCAAGAAAAGTATCCTTCATAGAATGTTGTTGAGAATGAGTCATCCTAGAAGAGTCAGATGAGTTTAAAGGAGTATTATGTGAGTATAACTGAGATGGTCAATTTTGAGAACTAGGTCCCTCTTCAGGTGGCAAGAGTGCATGAATATGAACCATTTGAATTATAGACCTTCCTATATTCCATGAAGCTTTAATAGGATGGGCTCTTATGTACCCATGATTTGATTGAGCATTTGAAGTGTTTCTTTGAGTAGATGACCTAGGAGCCATAAGAATGATTTCCAAAGAAGGGTGGAAAGGATCATCATTATCAACTTGATCTTGAGAATTGTAACTTTCTCCTCTTTCAAAGTTTATTGGAGGAGCATATCTATGTATGACATCAACTGGTATTTCCATAGTAGCATCTGATAAGGAGTCCCACTCATATTCATTTGAGTCTGTTTCACTATTGTGATACTACTTGATGTAATTATCTAGAGACATAGTAGGGGGTAGATTTTATTCATCATTGTCATCTGTCGTAGGAGGTATATTCTCATTAGTAGAGGTTTTCTTAGTAGTAGGAGTAGTAGAGTACTCTAGAATAGGCATACCCCAAGGCATATACAAGATGTGGGTGTTGGAAAAATGGTCAATGTCCCTTTGGGATTCATGAAATGGCTTAACCATCTCCTATGTCTTCTATAAGTCTAGTGGTTGTATCGAGCATTAACATGTCAATTTGTTGGTGCAATGACAACTACTACTTGTAACAGTGGGAGACGTCAAGTAATTTCCCCTAATCAGGATTTGTATGATTAGAGTCAACAATATGTTCAATAGTAGTAATAATAATAGTAGTAGTAGTAGTAGTAGTAGTCTGTTCATTAGTTTGGATGAGATCTTCCTGGGTAGGACCATGGTCATGTTCTTGAGGAGCTTGAGAAGGTAGATAAGGTTCTCCCTGATAGTTCATATTAGAATTATGAATATGCAAGAGCCTTTCATATGTCACAAGATGGATTTCTACTTCTTCCTCATCATATGAATCCTCATATGCATTAGTGCTATTGCTAGGTTTTCTAACCCTACATTCATGATAAACAACACCAGTTTTGTCCTTGGGATTTTTGAATTCAGTATGTAAATGTTCAAGAAAACCTTTGTTCTTACCAAGAGGACTTTTTCTATCATGTCCCATCATCTTCATAAGTTGATATCCCATACAATATTTTTCCACTGAGATTTTAGTGTGTTTATCCTTTTGCTAAGGTTCTTTACTCTTGTAGAGTGAGGTAGCACTTTCATCACTTTCCATCTCTAGGGGAATTGTAGCTTTAATCATTCCAATAACCTCATGAATAATGGGTTTTGTAGTTGATGGAGGTGATTTTTTATGTGATTTTGAAGAGATGGGAAAAGTTTCCACTTGATAGGTTCATGTACCAGTAGGTCTGAGAAGTATTCTTTTTCCATGATTTAGTATAGGTTCTTTTTTTGATTTGTCAGGAGGTGATGCTTCTTTGTTATGAGGAACCATTTGATCTAATTTTTTAGGACTATTATAGGCACATGCTGAGTTTACATGAATGGTAATCTCAATTATGTCATGAGGGAATTTTATGCAGCAGTGATATGTTGAAGGGACTGCTTGCATTGCATGGATCCATAGACAACCCAAGAGTATATTGTATGCTAGAGGAATATCTAGAAATTAACAGATGACATCCCACTAAATAGGACCTACCTAAATGGGAAAAAATACTAAGCCTTTAGAAGAGCATTCCTCTTCATCATATGCTTTGATCATTATCTTGCATTGGGGATGTTCAACCAAAAGATCTTTAACCAGGTTAAAAGTATAGATGTTCAAACCCACACCTCCATCTATCAAAACATGCTTAACTCAAAATTGGTGGATGGAGACTTCAATGTGAAGAAGCTGATTGTGTGGATGACTGACATACGTGTCATCTTTTTTAGAGAAGGTTAGATATGGTGGTGAAGCAAGGTGATCAACCATGGAATGGAACTTGTCGACATCTAAGCCTTTAGGAATGTTTTCTACAAGAAGGGCTTGATCAATAATTTCCTTAGCAGTAGGAGAGATATGAAAAATATTAAGCATAGAGATTTGAGCTGTAGTATGTTGAAGTTGGTCAACCGAATTAGGATCTTGAGTAGTTGACAAGGTAGTTGATTGAGTTGTTGAAGTTGATATCTACTTAGGAGCAGAGGAGGAAGATGAGGCTTCTCTTGAAGGAGATTGAGAGTTGGTCGCCACATTAGATGATTCAATTTTAGCTTTTCCTTTAGCACAATCAAAAGATTCAAGCATGCTGATCACATTATCATTGTTAGAGTAAGTGTAGGAAACTTTGTTATCTTTTTCCTTGGAAGATTCCCCTTTTTCAAATTTAGGAAAAGGCTCTTTGAAAGCCTTATGATTGTTGTTTTCTTGTGGAGAATCAACCACAATAGTTTCATCATCGATTTGATCCTTAATGCTATTTTTGAGTTTCATGCATTCATTATTCTTATTGCCTTTGTTACGATGATAATCACAATAGTGGTTGTCATTCCACTATTTAGGCTTGATCTTAGGATCATAGGGTCTTGAGTTATCAGGTAAAGTAATAATATTGTTAGCTAGGAGAGTCTTCAAAGCATTCTTAAGTGATTTTGTAAGAGGAGTAAAGTTTCTCTTAGGCTTAGGAGCCCAAGTCTTATCAGTTTCAGCTTTCATAGCAGTAGAGAGATTGAACATTTTCTCTTTAGCAGTTGTAGAATCTAAAGTTGTAGCCACGATTCCATTGTTGACGACATCCTTAGTCTTGTTCCATAATTTATTCTTATATTTTTTATACTGGTTGCTAGAAGAGGATTTGGATTGAAGAGTGATATCACCCTTACAAACAAGGACATCCTCTATGGGAATGGATGATTCAACCAGTTTATCAAATGAAGCATGAGTTTGCATATGCAATGCATAATTCATTTTAGGAACTAGAGAATTGATAAATATGTCGATATTTTTGGCCTCAAGAATTTTTTGAGGATAGCGTGAGTATAGATTTCACCATCTTTGAAGAAAAACCATAAAAGAATCACCTTGATGTTGTTTGATGTTACAGAGATCAAGCATGGTGATAATATGTTCGATATTGTAGGAGTATTGCTGAATGAATCTTTACACTAGCTGGTCAAATGATATGAGAGGAGGAGATAGTTTAGTGAACCACTCCATAGGTTGACCACTAAGAATCCTAGGAAAGAGTCTCATGAGATAGGTAGGTTCATGCAAGAACTCCATGCTAAGTGCACAAAAATCTTTGATGTGATAGTGAGGATCTTTGCTACCATCATACTTTTCATCTTTAGGAAACTCAACTTTTCAAGGAAAAGGTGACATGTGTAAATCTTTAGCAAAAGGAAATGAGAAAATAGCCTGAAGAGGGAAAGATGTGCTTGGTTGTTCCTTCTCCTTTTCCAAGCATTGCATATGCTTCATCATGTCTTCCATCTATTTTCTCATAATTTCTAGTTCAGAAAATTCTTCCCTTTTTGATTATATTGTCAACATACAAGTTGTGAGGTAGCTTAACTCCTTGTGAGGCTAGATGCAAGAAGACTTGATCTTTGTTTTGATTTAATGACAAATTCATGAGACTTTGTAAGTGTTCATCTTTCTGAGACTATAAGATGTCTTCCTCAATTATCACATTGTCTGAATCACCACCTTGTGGGCCATGTGATCCATGTCTAGTGTGTTGAGAGCCATGTTGAGAACCATGTCTAGAGTTGTGATATTCTTGATTTTCTTGTCCAAAGTGTTTATCGCCCATCTATTTTAGGAAATCTCTAATCCTCTTGCTCCATTCATCCATGATTGGAGTGTAAGAAACACTATGTGCCAATCTAGGAGAGGATAGAGTAGATTCAATAGAGATGTTAGCAAAGGGTTTGAAACCCCAGGGTAGAGGACCTTATTTAGTTGAGTTGTCAAAGATAGCTTCAAGTTGTTTTCCTTCACATATTTTTTATCTATTTGTGACTGACACAAAAGAAGAGTGTCAAAAGCTAAATAGGATGACTTATGATTACTTGATGTTCAAGCTAGGTAAGTAAAGATGTTCACTTGTCCAAAGTGTAATAGTATGAGAGATATAGAGTGAAGATGAATTGCTACAAGATGTACAAGCTAGAAGGAGATCCCTATGTATGACACTTGTGAAAAATAAAGAGGTTGGATAAAGCATCCAAGAGAGTTGATCAAAGAGATGGTGGACAAGTGATCATTATACTAGCCAAGTATGTATTCAAGAGACCAAAGTAATATTTTATACCTAGAGGCAATTCCTAACATGTTGGAATGTAAAAAATAACAAGATAACCTAAGGATAATAGTGGAGAAGCAATATTGACAATGTTTAAGCTTCGTCCAAGAGTTTAATTCAAAGGATTGAAAGTGTGATTGACAAGATTGGAGCATTTACTAGACAAGGTTTGTTTTGAAAGCATGTAGTGAGAAAAGAATAGTCTTAAAACAATCCAACAAGGGACAAAGAAACCTTATGGATACACACATATGTGAAGTCTTAGTAAGGTGTAACAATGTTCAATTTTATCGAGTGTATGTTCAAAAAATGTTTTTACAAGTCTTAGCACAAGAAGACACATCAATAAAACTACCTAAGGTCAAGCGGGTAGAGTTCCAACCTTTTCCCACAACTTGGTACCCCTTCGCCTCACACAAAGTGATGTTGGATTTGTCATGGATTTTCATCCAATGGAGTACATACGGTGAGTTTCTTGGGGTGATTTGGGTTAAGTCCACTTGGATTAATCCTTTCACAAAGGAAGGCACACGACCAAAAGGATAGCTTCTAAGTCCTAAGGTGTTTAGTAAGGGCCTCTATTCATGACCACCCCTTGTAGTTCTGCAAGCGAAATTAAGGCCTATAGCCCTACAAGCACCCAAGATGCATAGTTCTTACAAGAAATATTTAGACCTCTCGACCCTACACAAAATGAATGTATTCCCCTTGTAATCTTGTAAACAAGATTACAAATGCCCAATCAAGTATAGTCTTGCTTAGCAAGATTTAGGCAACTAGGCCCTACACATGAAGAATCATACATAATAGAAAGTAGTCAAGTCTTCTCCCTCTTTGGATTGAAAGAAGATTTTGATTATAATGGGGTGGAGTAGTTGGATTTTCTTGTTCCCCACTTGGGTCATTCCCAAAAGATTTCTCTTTTGGAAGGCCCTCTAAAGGTAAATGCAAGAAAATAAATGGATAGCTAGTGGAGGTCTAGATTTCTAATTTTCCTATGGGGAAAAGAGCATAGTCTCCTACTCTATAGTTTCTCCCAAACACATCAAGCATATGTTTATTTACCCAAGACCAATTGTAAGTAATCAACCAATTAGGTCTAGATTTATGACTTTCCAAGAGGAAAATAGCATACTCTCCTACTACTCAACCAATCGCAAAACAATAAGCCTTCTAGTTAAGCTAGGTGCCTAGAAATCAAATGTAAGCAAACATATAGTTTGTTTGTATCTCCACAAAAACCTACAAGAGAAATCATTATTAGTTTCAAGATGGAGTCTTTGACAAGAGAATCCTACACCATAAAATGTTAGTAGACATGAAGATATGGAGCTCTTTTGATAAGAAAGACCCTACAAAACCACAAGTTAGGGTGTAAAAAGTATGTAAAATGAAGTAATAGCCATGGAAGATCACTTATTATTCATTGTTAGAAGACCAGGAAATCAGAAAATGAAAGAAAAATAAAGTGATCTTGGTCTAAACTCAGACTGTGACAGAGATAAAATTTGGGTGACAATTAATTAGTCTATTAGAAAATCGTACGATAGACCTTATAGAAGTAGAATGACATTCCATAACTAGGTGATATACCTTATAAATGCTATGTGATATTTCTTGATAAGGTCAGACGATACTTCTTTGTATGGCAGAATGAAACTTTGGGAAATGCAGAGTATCACCTGATAGTAGGATGAAATGTTGCCTGGGTATAATAAGAAATGTCATACAACTTTTGAGCGTGTAAAAATAAGATTGCCAAAATTGCAACATAAAAAAAACCAAAAGTGTAAGAAATGGAACCAAAAAAATGTCAAGCACCACAGTGGGCACCAAAGATGCATGATCAAAAGTGTGACACACTTCTATGAACCATTACACTTGAGAGAATCCATGGAAGAGGAAATATCAAGAAGCAGCTCATAGCTTCCTAGTTGAAGTGAGTTTAATCCTTCTCATGATGCTCATCAAATTGGCATAGAGGATTAGTGGCTTGACTACTCCAAAATGGAAGATTCAAGTGCAAGGAATGAAGCTAAGAATGCAAGGATGCAAGCTAGGAGTGAGAGATTAAGCTAAGAATGTATGTAAACAACTAGTAATCTAAAATGGGGATGCAAGAGTTAAATCTATGAAGCAATGAAAGAAATAAACTAGATTAAAAATGCAAGATTAAGCTAGAAATGAAGCTAAGCTAAGAATGACAAGTTTGAAAGAAAACTAGAATGCAAGAGCTAAAGATAACAAGATTGAAAATTAAGGATTAGGGACATTAGAATGCAAGAGAATGGGCCTTTAAGAAAAGGAAGAGCTTCCTTTTAAAGGAATTGCCTCAAGAATGGAGGGTAGAGATTAAGAGGAAAAATAATGAGTGATTGAGATGAAGAGGAAAAAGGAGATGCAAGGTTAGGTAGAGATGAGTGGTGAGGTTTAAGAGGCAAAAGGGAAATGTTAGGTAGAATAGGACAAAATAGAAAATTTGAAAGCTCAAATCCCTTTTAATTGCTAATAATCAAGATTAAGTGTATGCACACATGTGAATATGTTATTTTAATAAAAGTGTAGAAAATTTATATTAAAAGCAAGGTTATAGCAATTAAATAATTATGCAAGCTCTAGAAATTAGACCATAGTATAAGCTTGATATAAGATTTTTTATTTAATTATGCAAAGTGGATTTTAAGGGTTACTTTGCACAATTATGCTTAGCCAAGAGACGATTTGATCAGAAGGGGGCTCAAGTTCTACTAGACCAATTTTAGGTGATTACACTATCCATTTAACAAATAAACTAGTTCTTCTTGACATAAATAATACTAACTGATGTAATTTTGGTAAGTGATTATTGGTGTTGTAATGAGATAGATTTGATTGAATGAGAATCAATTATTGAGTTTTCATTGATGTCAAGTATTGACCTAGTATTTCTAGTATGATGTTGAGTATATGAATGGTGATCAAAGTGTTTCAGTGAGTTTCAGTTGTATCAATTCGTGTGGAAGACTCATGGATGTCTCAGAATGTTAAATGCATTACTGTTACTATTGATATTGATTAGTGAGTAAGTTATGATCAAAGGAAGGTTAACAATGCAACTATTGGTATAATTAGTGACAAGTAATAAGTGATTTGAGTGGTTTTTCAAATATGTGCTATGTATTGTAATGTAGTTATATGATATGGTTTCCAATAGTGTTTGGATGCTATGGTTTTAATCACAACTATTTTGGATGACCAGAGTGGAAGATAGATGACCAAAGAATAGAGTCAGAATTGTTAACAGGTTGAAGTGTTCAAGTTCTTGAGCGACAATGACTAAATCTTTGATCAGTGATTGGTGAAAGTGTTGTAGTGATCGAGGTTAAGTGAGTCATGATCTAATGATGTGTATTAAAGATTAGAGGTGTTGACTTGACATCACATTGTTCAATGCTAGCATGTGGAGAAGATTCAAGAAGAAGATAGTGTGTGGTCAAAACATGTTTGACTCCTGGACTCAAATTTATATGTAAATCATTGTGATAGCTGATGTAGTATAGGAAATTTATTGTATATATTTAATATTATTGTATGATGCACTAGACCTAACCTCAAAGATTAAAATTTGAATTGTAAGATGTTTAGGGCAATCCTAAGGTGGTGGAAAACTTGAGGGCTTGATGTACAATATATATTGGATGAAATTGAAAGTTTTTAGTGTTGATCATGTGTGAAGCAAGTGCGGTGTAAAGTGTGAGTTACGATCAAGCTAGGGAAGAGATAAGTGTGTTGAGGAGACATTATGTACTTTAGAGTATCTGATCAAGCAGAGGCAATTCTATTTTATAGATCATTATTCTTGTTATTCCCTAATAGTTACAACAGTCAAAATCCCTTAATAGGGTGGATCCTAGCAGGTCCCTATTATAAATCCTCTAACAAGGTGGCACATTAGCTTGTATTTGAAGTCCTCTAACAAGGCTACACTTAATAGGGTAAATTTTTTAACAGACCTAAAGGTAAATCCCTTAACCGGGTAGAGCCTAATAGTGCTTTTGTAAAAATTCTAACATGGTTAAGCTCCTCATAGGGTGTACTTCATAAAAGTACATCATTTAGTGGGTACTAATTGCCATCATGGTTTTTTTATCGATTTAGGTTTCCATAAGCTAAATATACATGTCAAGTGTTTCATTATTTTGTGGATGAACTTATGGTTATGATTTTCATTTGCTTCTATTAAAGGAAAAATTGTGAATGTTGCAGTAAAGTTGTAAAGGATAAAAAGTTGGATAATTGGTAGATTAGTGATTCACCCCTCCCCTCTCAATAATACGATCTTAGTATTAAAAATTGGTATTAGATCTAGGTTCATCTATTGTGATTAATCTTAATAGCTTGAGGCAAAGATCCAAAGATGATGCAAAAGGAAGGTCCTAAGTTTACAAGAGAAAACTATTTAGTATGGTGCAACCAAATGAAGTTATACCTTAAAGGTATGGGTGATCAGTATTGGGATCATGTGGTTAATAGATATGTTGTCCCATTAGGAATCCTAACTCCAGATCAATTGAAGGAAAGACAAGAACACATTGCTACTATGGAAGCCATTGCAAGTACTCCGTCAGATGCAAAATTTATAGATGTCAAAGACTTGGATACTACAAATGAAATGTGGGAGAAGTTGAGAATTATCTATAGTAGAGATCCACATGTTTGAAAGGAAAAATTTGGTAGTTTGAGAGGAAAATATGATGATATGAGAATGCAAGAAAATGAGAACATAGAGTAATACAATCAAATAATCAAAGAGGTTGTTGTTGTTACCAGAGGTGCTGGAGGTAATCTTCCTGAAGAAGATGTGGTAAGAAAATTATTGATAACTCTTTTACCTCAGTATGCTATTAGATTTTCAGATATTCAAGAGAAAAAATCTCTAGGAACTATTGTTGTCACCCTCGATGCTTTAATAGGAAAGCTGACTGCATTTGAATTAAGAAATTGTGACAATAGTATGCCTAAAGTTGAAGCTAGTTTCAAGTCATCATTGACTATTGCACCTTCCAATAAAGGAAAGGAAATATCTAAAAAATCTTGAACATTTTACTCTAATGATTATGAATCTTTCATGTCTGAAGAAAGAGAGCAGGACTAAATGGAAGCATTATTTGCAAGGAGATTGCCTAGAGGAAAAGGTAAGTATAAGGGAAAGCTATGTTCAAAATGCTTTTCTTGTAATAAGATTTGACACATTGCCTCTAGATGTATTGACAATGACAGGAAGGAGAAACCAAGGATATTAAAGGAAAATAATAATAAATCATGTTACCTTGCCAAGGAAGGTGTCACTAATGAAGAATCAGATGGTAGAGATGAAGAGGAAACTATCTTTGTTGCAGTGGATGAAGAACCCTCAGATGAAGGTGAAAAAAATTAGTATCTAACTTGAATCACAATGGTGATTGGATTATTGACAGTGGATGGACTCATCACATGATCGATGATATAAAAAAATTCATTAAGATGGAGGAATGTGATGGTGGTTCAATGAGCTTTGGTAATGATGCTTCATGTATGGTTAAAGATAAAGGTTCCATTTCTTTAAATGATAAGACAAATTATGATGATGTTTACTGGGTTGATGGTTTAAGATACAACTTGTTAAGTGTTGCTCAATTAAACAATAAAGGATATAGATTGGAATTAAATGAAGGTATGTGTAGGATCATTGGGAAATCAAGAGATTTAATTGCTACCAGTGAACAAAAAAGAGGTAACTTGTTCCATCTGAATTATGCTGTTAAGAGTTGTCTGATTGCTAAGGTAGAAGATTGTTGGTTATGGCATAAAAGGTTTTGTCATGTCAATTTTGATAACTTGGTCAAATTTAGTAAGATGAAGATAGTAAGAGGTTTTCCTAACCTAGTAAAGCTAGACAATGTGATGTGTAAAGAATGTTAGCTTGGAAAGTTAACTAGTTCAAGTTTTATCAGTAAGAGGTGTTGTTCACGGTGTAATGACCTTCGAGATGAGACCCGAGCTAGAATAGATTCTAGGGTGCATTGTCTTCCCCTGGTGCATCTCTTCATCTTTTGATCATTGAGTGCGCAATGGATTAAGGATGCATTACGTTGCGAATGTGGTTATGAAATATTTTCTATCTCTTTACGGATATGTTGGATATGCGATTCGATCCCTTGTTGGAAAGAATGCTATGCATGGGTTCTTGCATAGACAATTCGAGATGAGCTTGAGGATGATGATTTATTAAGTGAATGCAAATTGAAAAGCTATTCTATGGAGTAGATCTCGGGTATGCATGTTGGATACGATGCTGATTGTCAGATAAGTGACTCATTGCTCCAAGGCATAGCTTCAAGCTATGCTTGATACAGAGTACACAAAAAGAAGTATACAAAACAAAAATTTCTTTGTCCACACCTCCAACCAAGGCTTTAAGTCCTCAACTCTTGAAAAAAACTTTTAAAGGTTCAAAACCAACCTACCAAGTGATCTAGGACTTCCCGAGACTCTTCCAATCACCTATGGATCAAATTAAACTTGAAACCAAATTATGCTTTAGAGACCTTTTCCCTAACTTGGGAAAATAAGGGAAATCAACACAACTCCTCCCACAAACTTGTTTCAATGACTTGGATGGTTAATTTTATGTACAAATAAGGAGAATAAACTAGTGTTTGGGTTCCCACAAACCCACAACCTCAAAATCCAACTATGGGCTAGTAGATCAATTAGGTATATTCAACAAGTTTTTGACCAACAATTCTTAAAATTTTCAAGTGACCCAAAAATTACCACAATTTCTGATACCTTTTTGGGGCTTATACAAGAATCCAAGAGATCTACGATTGATTCCACTCCAGTACTCCCAAACACCCACGTCCTCACAGACCTAATATGCCTAATTAGGCTTGGGTTACAAAGTACAAGAGAATGGGTAGATAGAACTGTCTCAACCCCTTGGATGTGTTATCCTACTCCAAAATAAACAAAATCCACCATTCCATGGGTCACTTAGATCAATGAAGTAATTGCACACAATATTTCCTACAATTCAGGGTCAAATACAGAGAGATATTTGACCTAGGGCCTGATACTAAAAATAGAAAACAATGAGATCTCACCTTAAAACTTTGGAACCTTATGATACAATGTCCTAACTTTATTTTCCCAAGTGGCCGTGGAAATCCACTAGTGAAAATTCAAGTTAGGCCTCCATTTATGTGAAACCCTTTGAATGATGAGGGTTCTGAACCTGCCTTTACTAAATTTGCTATATCTTGCACGAAAATCCACAAATGGACACCAAACCAATTGCAACAAAAATATAATTCATCCCTCTATCTAACTATACCAATTGATCAAGAGTCCCAATTTTTACAATGCCGTATAGTTACAAATGTAGAAAAATAAATGCAAAATCTCTAATTTCTTTATTGATTCAAAGCCAAAATATATTCAAGCTCGACTTCTCTTTCTTGGGAGACTCCAAATAGGTTTAAATAACTTTCCCTCCATTGCCAAAACTGCCCAATGGGATTTATTCTCATTTTGAAACAAGTTGCACATAACCGAGCAATTATGCAACTTCATATTTTTGGCAACGTAAGTGCAACTTTTGAAACTTTATACTTTTACCTATTCTATGATCTTAGAATGGTAAGGTCCTGTATGAAACATCATTAAATATGTTTAAAATAAATATTCTATCAAAGTATGAAGGAAATCCCATTTGGACACAAGTGAATCCAAGGTTTATAATGCACCATCAGAATCCTTGGTCTTACAAGTTGGGTTACAATGAATGCATTTGATAGATCTTGGGATCAAATCTCTTGTTTTACTAAACATCCTAGAAACACTTAGACTAATGCCTAGGGTTCCCCGCACCATACTCCCTAGGTTGGAATAAACTCAAGTCCCTTGAGTTGGTAGAGTTGCAATGTTGTCTCTTGCTTGTTCAATGGATGTAGCTAACATCCAGGTTGCATCTTCCAAGGGTTGATTTCTCCATTTGACTTGGTACTCATAGTAAGTTCCTCTCCTAGTTTTTTTACTCACCCTCTTGTTGAGAATGCATTCAATTTTAGGTTTTTCTTTAGGAATCACATCTCCTAGTTGTTCATTTGATTGATCTCCTACATCCAAAGCATTAGTACTAGGACCTTTATAGGGATAAATATCAAAAATATTGAAAATGGGAGATAAACCAATATCAGTAGGTAGGTCAATCTTATAAGAATTATTGCCACATTTCTAGATGACTTTAAAAGGTCCAAGTTTCTTCATCATTAACTTGGTGTATTTTTATTTTGACAACCTCTCCTTTTTGAGATGAATCATCACCATATCTCCCACTTTGAACTATAAATCTCTTATTTTCTTGTCTTCTTACTGCTTGTATTTTCCTGTAGTATGTGTCAACTTTTCTTGTACATGTTGATGAATATCTTTCATGACTTGTGTAAAATATTCTACTTTGGCACTCCTTTTGTCCATATCCTTGATATCACTTAGCTCTAATACTCCTCTAGGATGACCTCCATAGGAAATCTAAAATGGTGTAAGGCCTGTACTCCTATTTATAGAGTCATTATATGAGAATTATGCCTATGAAAATATACTATCCCAAGCAACACCATGTTGTTTTTTTAGGCTTCTTAGCAAATTTCCAAGTGAACTATTTATGAATTTAGTCTGTCCATCATATTATGGGTGATAAGCTGATGACACGCATAAGTTTTTTCCATGTTTCCTCCAAAGTGTTCTCCAAAAGTGGCTAAGGAATTTAGGACTTCTATCAGAAATAATGGACAAAGGAAAACCATGTAACCTTACAATTTATTTGAAGAAAAAACCTACAATATGTGATGCATCATGTGTGGTTTTACATGGGATGGAGTGAGCCATTTTTGAAAACCTATCTACCACTGCATAGATTCTATCACATCCTGACTTGATTCTAGGAAAACCTAGTACAAAATTCATGCTTATTGAGTCCCAAGGTTTGTTAGGAATTGGAAGAGGTGTATATAACCCTAAATTAGAGGTGTGTCCCTTAGCTTTTTGGAAAAACAAACACCCTTCTACACAATTTCTCACATCTGACTGCAATCTAGGCTAATAATAGAACCTTCTCATCTACTCTAATGTTTTGTCAATCACACGATTCCCATCCATGCTACTATAGTATTTTTCTTTTATTATATTCTCCCTCATTGATCCTTTTGGAATGTGTAATTGACTTTCCTTAAAGATTATACCTTCTTATAACATAAAATCTACAAAATTAGTATGATACTGCTCTGACTATTCCAAGAAAATCTGATAAGAATCTTTGAAATCTACATCATCTCTGTACATGTCCTTCATGGAATGGATCCCAACACTTTCCAACTAGATTTATTGCACTATAAGGTTCCTCCTACTCAATGTATCTACAACCTTATTTGAGGTTCCTTTCTTATGTTTGCTGATGAAGGTATATGACTGAAGATACTCCATCCATTTAATATGCCCGTGATTCAACTTTTCCTACCCATTTAAGAAACTAAGTGCATGATTATCAATATACACAATGATTTCCTTAGGTAATAAATAGTGTCTCCATTTCCTAAGTGACTGTACCATATTATATAACTCAAGGTCATAAGTGGAGTATTTTTGTTTAGCTTCATTCAATTTTTCATTGAAGAAGGCAACAAGCCTTCCTTCTTGGCTTAAGACCCCACCAATGGCTCTTTTACTTGCATCACATTCTACTATAGAGACCTTGTAAAAATCAAGTAAAACTAGTATAGGTTGTTCTATAAATCTCTTTTTCAAGTACTCAAATGCATCATTTGCTTCATTATGCTAAACAAAATTGCACTTCCTACCCCCTTTGATAGTATCTATCATTGGAGCACAAACACCACTAAAGTTTCTTATAAATTTTCTATAAAAACTTGACAAACCATGAAATATTTTTACCTTAGAGGCTATCTTTGGTGTGGGCCAGTTGAGAATGGTTTCAACTTTTGAAGGATCCATCTGAAGGTTGTTGTGAGAGATAAAAAAATCCCAAGAACACAAGCTCTATCTACAAGAATATGCATTTCTCCAAATTTATCTTCAGTTTCTCCTCATGAAGCCTTTTCAAGACTTGATCTAAGTTCCATAAATGTTCATCCCTATCCTTGCTAAAAATTAGTATATCATCAAGATAGACAACCACAAATTTGTTAATGAATGGTTTTGAAACTTCATTCATAAGTCTCATAAAATTTCTTGGGGCATTTGAGATCCAAAAAGGTATTACCAACCACTCATAGAGCCCTTCTATTGTCTTGAAAGTTGTTTTCCACTCACCCCCCTTTCTTATTCTAATTTGATGGTATCCACTCTTTAGGTCCACCTTTTAGTAGTATTTTGCACCTCCTAGGCAATCCAACAAGTCTTCTATTCTTGTAATTGGGAATATATATAAGATATAATCATATTAATTTCTCCAGAGTCAGTACAAAATCTCCATGTACCCTCCTTTTTAGGTGCTAAGACAACAGGGACTGCACAAGGGCTAATTCTCTTTCTTATGAAACCTTTTCTCAAAAACTCCTCAATCTGCCTTGCAATTTCATCATTCTATTCTGGTATCATCTTATAGGATACTTTATTAGGTAAGGTGGCCCTTGGTATAAGGTATATACAATGAATGACCTCCTTATGAGGTGGTAGTGTCTCTGGTGTTCTATCTGAAATCAAACCTTGGTACTTGTTCAAAAGTTCTCTTACTTCCTTAGGGTGAACCTCCCTATCTTTCTCACTACCCTTATGTTTCTCAATTGGTATCTTTTTGGGTGTGACAACTAAAGAAAAGCATGGGGTATCATTCTCCTTAATAGTCTGCATAAAATTCTTCTCCCCCACTTTATACTTATCATTTGCTTCATCAAGAAGGGGGTTCATAGTATATTTGATGCCATCTTTGGTTATGTGGTAGACATTTATTTCACCTTCATGCCTATCCTTTACATCATATTGCCAAGGCCTCCCTAGTAAAAGGTGGCATGCATCCATTTCAAATATATCACACAAAACCCTATCTTTATACTCTCCTATGTTAAACTCTATTGATCAAAGTATGCATATCCTTGGTTATCCATGAGGCCCTATAGGGGTATGGATGGGGTATTCATTTTAATTTGAGTTTATCAACCATCTCAATGGAATAAATATTGTTTGTAGATCCAGAATCAACAATAACTTTACATACCTTGCTATTGACTTTACATGTAGTCCTAAATAATGAACTTCTCTAACGTGGCTCCTTGGTTGTTGGGATCTTCAATAGGGTCCTTTGCATCATCAAATTCTCTCCATGCTTAGGGTCAGTAGGTCTAGATGTTGAGGTATGGTAAGAAGTTACACTTTTGGAGTATTCTTCTTGAGTTAATTGCACCCTCCTTTCTCCTCCTTGTTTGCCAGGTCCAAGCTTCTCAGAACACCTAAAAGATTGATGCCCAACTTGATTGTCTTCTTCCTCTGAAGTTGCCTCTTAGGATTGATTCACTTTGTGGCTTTTATTTTTTAGATTCTTCTTATGTTTTGAGATGGTTTCCTATACTATTGAACCTACCCCTACCTTTTAAATTATTACCTCTTCCTCTACTATTCTTCTCTCCTCTCATCTTTTGTTTTTCTTAAACTCTTAGTGCCATTTGAAAGCACTTATGCACTATATCAGGATTGAATAGGCTGATCTCATCTTGGATGCTATATTTCAGACCATTCAAGTACCTTGCTAAATTATATTTTTAGTCTCTGGCAGCTTGGATTTGAGGGTCATTTTATGAAATTCCTCAGTGTAGGCGCTGACGTCCATGTCTCTATGTCTTAGATTATGTAGTTTCTTATGCTGGAACACTTCATAATCTACCCTTATTCTTCCATGTACTAATTGGATTCCTTCCATTATCTACCTTTTATATTGAAAAAAATATCACCAACTTAGAGCAGGCCTTTCAAATTTGACTTGGCCAACTTCACCTTTTGGTTCTCTGCCACTTCTTCACATTCAAAATAGTTCTCTACTACTTCTATCCAGTCCATGCGCTCTTCTGGTTTCATTCTTCCATGAAACATAGGTAACTAAACCTTAGTTTCTCTTCTTCCTATCTTGCCAAGGGCTTCAATGAATCTCCTGTGATCATTTTCCATCCTTCCTACTTTCTCTTCTTCCTCTTCATCTTTAGGTTATTTTTAAACTCTTCAGTGAATTTGCTAGCACTCCTATCTTCTTCTAGTTTCTTGATCTTCTCCTCCATCTTCCTACTCTTTGCCATGTTCTCCTTGAGCATTTTGGCCAATTCTACATTTGTAACTCTTTTAGGGAACTCATCCACAACATCCTCAATTTCATTTGACATATTTGATGCCTCCTAAGATCTCATGTGCTCTGATACCACTTGATGCAGAGTACACAACAAGAAGTATACAAAACAAAACTTTCTTTGTCCACACCTCCAACCAAGGCTTCAAGTCCTCAACTCTTGAAAACAACTTTGAAAGGTTCAAAACCAACCTACCAAGTGATCTAGGAATTCCCAAGACTCTTCCAATCACCTATGGATCAAATCAAACTTCAAACCAAATTATGCTTTAGAGACCTTTTCCCTAACTTGGGAAAATAAGGGAAATCAACACAAATCCTCTTGAAAACTTATTTTAATTACTTGGATGGTTAATTTGATGTAAAAATAAGTAGAATAAACTAGTGTTTGGCTTCCCACAAACCCACAACCTCAAAATCCAACTATGGGCTAGTAGATCAATTAGGTCTATTCAACAAGTTTTAAACTTCTCCAGTGAACAAAAAAAAACCCATAGTTTTTTATACCCTTTTGGGGATTATACAATAATCCAATAGATCTAAGATTGATTCCACTCCAACAATCCCAAACACCCACGTTGCTCATAGACCTAATAGGCCTAATTAGGCTCAGGTTACAAAGCAAGTACAAGGGATTGGGTACATAGAACTATCTCAACCCCTTGGATGTGTTCTCCTACTCCAAAATGAACCAAATAAACCATTTTAGTTGTCACTTAGATCATTCAAGCAATTGTACACAATATTTCCTACAATTCAGGGTCAAATACATATACATATTTGACCTAGGGCCTGATACTAAAAATAGAAAACAATGAGATCTCACCTCCAAACTTTGGAACCTTATGATACATTTTCCTAACTTTCTTTTCCCAAGTGTCTGTAGAAATCCACTGGTGAAAAGTCAAGTTAGGCTTCTATTTCTGTGAAACCCTTTGAATGATAAGGGTTTTGAACCCGCCTTTACTAAATTTTCTATATCTTGCACAAATCCCCACAAATGGACACCAAACTAGTTGAAACAAAAAGATAATTAATCCCTATATCTAACCATGCTAATTGATCAGGGGTTCCAATCTGTACAATGCCATACAATTACAAAAAGTAGCAAAATAAAGGCAAAATCTCTAATTTCTTTATTGATTCAGAGCTAAAATATATTCAATCTTGACTTCTCTTTCTTAGGAGACTCCAAAAAGGTTTAAATACCTTTCCCCAAATTTCCAAAACTTCCCAATGGGAGTTATCTCTTTGTGAAACAAGTTGCACATAATCAAGCAATTATGCAACTTTACATTTTTGACAATTTTTGACAATTTTTGACAACGTAAGCGCAACTTTTGTAACTTTATACTTTTGCCTATTCTATGACCTTAGAATGGTTAGATCTTGTATGAAACATCATGAAATATGTTTAAAACACCTATTCTATCAAAGCTGTATGAAGAAAATCCCATTTGGACACAAGTGAATCCAAGGTTTATAATGCACCAATGGAATCCTTGGTCTTACAAGTTGGGTTACAATGAATGAATTGGATATATCTATGGGATCTAATCTTTTATTTTCCTAAAAATCCTAGAAACACTTAGACTAATGCCTAGGGTTCCCTACACCAATGCTAGTCCTATCAGAGATAATGATGAGCTTCTAATTGGTTAACTTGGGGTTGTGTGGCGAGCTAGGTGGTCACAGTAGTTGGAATTGTGTAGCAGGCTGGTTGCTCATAGTTTTGGTGTAGGTAAGGCTTGAAGCCAAACTAAGGTGTAATCTAGGCTACTCAATGTAGTATGTTCTACTTTGTATAGTGTGGTTTAGGGTCTTGTCAGGGACTTGATTCGAGGTGAAATTGATTTGGTCTAGGAATGGGAAGTCAAAGATTTTTCCAGGATGGATCCGGGAACTTTTGCGAGTTGGTGGTTCAACAAGATGACTTTATAACTACGTGTGACTTTGAGACACATTGGTTGTAGGTACATAGGTAGTTTACATGCAACAAAAATTCCTTAAGGTGTTGGACCATATATGTTTCTCCTATGTATTTATCAAATTTAGGAATCTCAAATTTTGGGGAAAATGGTTGCATGTTGATTGAATTTTCAAAGGGGTAAGGAAATATCTCATAAAAAGAGAACTCCTTCTTCCCTTCATTTCACATCCTATGCAAAAGGCTCTTGAGCTTATTAATTTGTTGGGATAACATAGGATCATTTTGTTGAGTGATGGTAGGTCCAAAATATTGTCCTCCTCCAAATTGTGATGATGGGAATCCCATTAATGTAAGTCCTGTTGGTTCAAGTCTCTATTTTTGTTTTTTTCCCTAAAAGCCTAGGATGTTTATTCTTGAAGAGTTCTTGAATCTCTAGGTTTTTAGGTCTAAGTGTCTTCAAATTCTAAAAAAGCCCTATTTTTGACTATCGGCCTTCTATTCTTCTGTTACTTTATCAGATCACTTAAAATTTCTTAAAGGCATGTGCACTTTATTTTCCTCAGTCAGTTGCTTAGTCTCCCAAAGAAATCAGCATATTCTTTAAAAACTAGTGATTTCCCAAAAGCTCTTTATCACCTAATCTCTGAATGACTTTGGAATATTCTTAGTCTTTAAACGACCTAGCGATTGCTTTTAATCTCCAAGTCTCTGTATGTTTCTCCAAGATCTAGCGACTGCTATGATAAATTTTGTGAAAGTAACTATAGTCGTGTCATCTCTAAATTTAAAATTGCTCTTGGTCGAGTTGTCTCAGAATGATTTATTAAACTGAAGTGTTTTTTAGCGATTATGATTTCTCTTTGGTTGCTGAATCTCTGAATATGTGTGCGGCTTTCTTTTATATTAATCGCCAAGTCTCCAGATCTTCATGCGGTTAATTCCTTCATTCAATGACTTGGATTTATAGATGGTCATGTTGTCTCCTAATGTGGTGGTTACTCTCCAAGCGGTCAAGTGATCCAGCAACACGGTTGTCTCCAAATCTCCAGATGTGGTGGTTAAGTCATAAAGGATTAGATGACTTAGTGTGGGACGTGAGATGAAGATTAGATCAATGGATGACATTTAATCTCAAGACTAAACTACAGTTTAGAAAATGATTCAGTGATTCAGAGAATAGAGGTGTTCGCCGAGTCTTCAATTTTAACCAAGGTTAGATAAAGTGTCTCATGACTGGGAGGTGCATATAGTCGCATGATCTCTAGATTATGCTGAGTTAAAGGAAAGGTTAGTAAAATCGTGCCTTCTCAGCCATTGATTCATTTTGATCTTGTGGTGGTCATGAAGTCTCAATGCCAAACTTTGATTAAGGAAAGCTTTCAGCGATTAAGAAATTGTTAGTTGTCGCCAGATCTCATCATGAAGGTTTAAAGTTTCCTTAGTCGTGTAATCTTGTAAAAGAAAATATTTCACCTATGACTAAGAGAAGAACTATAGTCAGGCGATCTCCAAATGAAAAAGTAAGGGTGAATTAACTATGGTCGTTGAGTCTCTAGATCAAAATCCCGTAGTGATCGCATAATCTCATAATGATGTCATAAAGTTCAAAATCTTTCAGCGACTACGAGGAGGCCTTGTTGTTGCTAGATCTCATGAACATTTCAAATGGCACCAATATTATTAACGACTGTGAGACCTCTCTTCAGTCACCAGGTCTCTGAATAATCAAATTTGATTGCCTGTCATTTTCCTGAGCTACAACTAGTGAATTGCACCTCATTCATGTTGAGTAATTGAGGATGTGACATCTTTGATGGTTCTTTAGTGTCAGACAATGTGGTGCATTTATTTCCATAGAATAAAACTGTTAGATGCTACTCATTAGAAGATTACAAAGGATTTTGAAGAGTACAGAGTGTCAAAGTTTTCAGAGCTTTTCAAATTTTTAGTGTAACTAGAGAATTGCAGAAGGTTTCCAAATTATCAGTCAAGATGAGTCAACCAATGGCAAGTAGAGCTTCCACCAGTCGAGGGTCTAAGGAGAAGGTGAAAGAAAGTTATTCAGACGAGTTCCTCACTCTCTTGCTGGGATCTTCGTAGAACAAAAAGGTTAGTGATGATTATTTTATGGATAAATTAGCTTATTGAAGAGATGCTAAGACTCCTGAAGTCATGGACATGTGTTTATTCAGGTATTTTTATAAGAACCGTGATAGTTCAATTCAAGTCTCAAACCCTTGGACATCAGGGTTAGCTAAATTAATTGTTCCTGAGGTCTTTTTAGATGTAGATGCATTGCTTATGCTGTCTCAGTGTTATGATCCCCTTTCAAAAACTATTAGAAAAAGTGATGGTTCTCCTCTAGTCACCCTGGACCAAAATTCATTCATGAATGCTTTTGGAATCCAATTCCCTATGGCCACTGAGATAGATTTACAGGCTCAAGCAAATAGATATGTTCGAGAGGATACATTGGTCTCTAGGGAGATTAAGAGCCATATGTCTAAAGAAAATAGGAACTACATTGCACCTATGAGTGGGTTAGCTCCATATTTCTACAAGGATCTTCGGTTTTACATGAAGTACATTGCATATGGGTTTTGCCAGGTCTTGGGGGTTGATGGCAGACTAGACATAATTTCTTATGATATTCTAATGCTATTTATAGATTCAAAAAGTCATCTGGTGAGCTGGAGATATGATTATATTGGATATGTGATAAACATAATGCATGAGGGTTTGTTGTCTTTAAAGAATTTCACACCTGGTTCTACACCCAAGTTCTTACACTATTCTTTGCTGATGCACCTTATTTTGTATCATAATTATAATCTTAAAAATGTGGAGGATCTCAAGCCACAAATGGTGTGGAATGGATAGCCCAATCTGATACAGTTTTGGTTGGCACTTTGGAGTCCCTCCTGTCCAAGATGTGATTTTGGTGCCTTTGAAAATTGGGTTGTATACCCTATTCTCTGGAGTCTAGGAATTAATTGCACAAGGTTGTCCACCAAGGTCCTGCAATTGGTAAGACCTCAACAGTTTGTTCATAATTGGACCAAAGGTCATAATTGGGGAGACTTCTTCTTTGAGAAGGGTTATACAATGATCAGAGTTTATGGATGCCCTCAGCCTCCCCATCTAATGCCATTTTTTGTCCCACCAAGGATTGCATTTTTAGAATTTATTTGGCAACTTATGTTAACTGATAAAGAGAATTTGGCTTCCCATAGAAAGGGAACATTCACACCTCGACACTTTAAAGTGCATTATCTTACAATAGGAAAAGGAGCTTTCAATAAGGTGAATGATAGGTTAGAAAATTATAAGATGTATGCAACACCCTATAGATATGTGGATACAGAGGGGTTCATAGTTACTGCTAGGAGATATTACATGCCTACCATTCCTTTTAATAAGCAGCATGAGGAATATCTAGAGGAGGATGTGATTAGAAACATCATTGAGGATGATGAGGTAGAGAAAAGAGTACAACAATTAGATCAATTATTTAAAATTGAGAAACAGTTAAAGGAAAATGATTGGTGTTTGGGGGTTTCTTTCCCACTTTGCCTTACCTCCAGAGACTTGAGAAGATGATGGCTTAATTTGATGTATTGGTAGGATCCATGAAGGATCAAATTGATGATACTAATAAGGGTAAAAAAGCCCAGTTTGATTCTGAATGTGAAGAAGATAGTGATGGTGGCTACCCAATATATAGCCCACCCCCTATGTAGCAACCAATGATTGAAGGGACTTAAGAAGGAAATGAAGCCATTGACCCTAGTAAGTTACCCAACTCTGATGATACTACCGAGCCCCTCAAGAAAAAATAGAAGTTACTCACTGGGGAACCTTCTAAAAGAAAAAGAGATAGAGTAGGTGCCCTCTATATAGGAACTGGTGTCCACCATCACCAACTGAGAAAGAAAATAAGAGAAGAAAAGAGAAAACAAAGATATGGAATTGAAGATGTTGAGTTTCCCTTGGCCCTTGGCCAGGATGAGAGAATAATTGAGTAGGATGCTTTCTTGAAGGATGATAATTTTATTAAGTCTGATGAATTTAAAAGTTTCTTGATTTGGCACAAGCAACAATAGGTTGCATCTAATGTGCAAATTACTGAAGAAGGTCAAGTGCTAGAAGAAGCAGTACAACAATTGAAAGAATATGACCCAAAAGCTAAGAATTTAACTCTAGATGAGGCCAGACAATTGGTAAGGAAGAGTAACATGCTATTTGTGCCTGGGTGGAATTTATATTCAAATTTCATAATAGATCAAATAAAGAGACAGGAAGACATCACCTTGTCTTCAGAAACTCAAATAGGAGATATCATTAGAGGATTTGGGTATAGCCCAAAAAATCAGGCATTAGCCATATGGAGTTTGTACCCAAAGGACAAGAAACCACAAATTTTGAATGTCAAAGAACAGTTAGAGGGAGATAAAATTGTGTGGTCTATCCACAATAGAGGGGACTTGGAAATATCCCAGGTATTGACCCAATTTGCTAAGTTAAATGAAGATAAAACAAAGTAGTTATTAGAGAGATATGGTCCTTTGTGTAGTGACTATAGTGCCCTTGTAAAGGATAGAGATTTGCACATAAAAAAGGTAAAGGCATTAGAGAAGCATGTAGAGGAATTGCAGCTGCAAATCATTAATACTCCTATAGCAGCACCTGCACCTCCTGAGCAGCCTGTATTAATTAAAGCACAAGGAATGACAAAAGAAGAGGTCACTGTAGAATTAAAGAAGATAAATGAGGGGAAGAATGATGCTATCATACAGGCTCTATTAGGTATTCTATAGCATAGAATAAATGCAATTAGAGATAAATTTGATCTTGTATTTAATGCTTATGGTAAGTTGCCAGAATTGCAGAAAGAAGTAGATGGATATGTGCAAATTTTGAATGGATATCATGCAGCTTGGTTTGTCAGAGCACCACTTTTTGAGAGATTGGCATTTTCCCATTCTCTAAGAGATGATATTCTAGAGGTTTTTGTGAGAGTTGGTGAAGAGATAGAGAGAATTAAAACCATATTACCATTATTTAAAGGTAAGGTGAATTTGATTGAGGCTAAGATAGCCATGCTAAGCTCTTGTTCCAACAAGTTTATCCCTTCAATTTTGAATGAAGTTGGAGCCATAAAGGGCCTTAGTTAGTGGAGATCAAATGTTGATCTATTATTGCCTAGGAAAGAGGCATTTTTAGGTGAAGAAAGTAATGTTGATTTGGAGAATTTCAATAAAACCCTGGACGAAGCTATTAAAGCAGAGACAGATCTCACCAAGTTTGTGATAGATGTCAAAGCAATTATAGATGCCAGGTGGGGGAGGTAAAAGGCACAACTAAAACTTATCCAGGACTTCAATTGGCCATCGGAGGAAGAAGCAACTGCATGGGATGAGTGGACAAAGCCCAAGAAAATTATATCCACTGTAGTTGACTTAGACATTTTGGATGATGAGTAAGGAAGACATCTGGATGCACCTAAAACTTGAAGCTAGAATACAGGGATGATAAGCTATCATTTAAGAATGGTGTAAATTAGCTGGATGGCGGTCACCATATCTTTGTTATAACTACAAGCAAATATCATGAATACGTGTAGACAAAGGTGTTAGTTTTCACGCAATCTAGAATGATGAATAAATCAAAGAAGTTTTGTCTTTCCACTGCGTAAGGGCTGGTTGTATTTTGTTTTTTATGATTTGTCTCTTATGCTTTTAGGGTTAGGGTTTTCAACCATCTGAATCTTGTTGCATTCCCATTCATAAGGGAATTCCAATATGGTTGAAACATAGATAAAAAGTAGATTTGAAGACTCATTCGAGGTGGGGGGGTGGAAGATAATGAAAATTTGTATAGAATTGCTTTGAAGCAGACTTCTAAATTTTGTGTCTGACCTTCTGAGTAATCGAATTTTGAATGTAATTGGCAAGTTCATTTTAATACAAATACACTGCAACTTCTGCCATATATTGTTTTTGTCTCTTTACCTTTATGTTATACTCTTGTATGTTTTATATGTTAGGCATTTAAAATACACCAGTTGTAAAGCAACTTGTTTAATTGAATATGAGTTTCTTTCAAGGGAAGAATTAAAATTCTCATAATTTAGTTCAAAGGGTAAACATATCTGTAAGGATTGTTGATGATAACAATGTTTGGTTAACAGAGTAGTTTGTAAGGCAATCTACTGAAAATTGTTAAAGACAATATTAAAAAATGAAACAAGGAGACCTTTGGGAATATCTTTACTAATAAAAGGAAAATTACTAAGGAACTGAAGGAAATACAAGACAACATTCAAAAGGATGGTTATATCATCTTTTCTAAAGATGAGGAAGATATGAAACTTGTGGAATATCATGATATCATCTCTAAAGAAGAATCCTTTTGGAGACAAAGGTCTAGGAAAATCTTTTTGAAGGAAGGGGATAGAAACTCGAAGTATTTTTTCATGACCATAATCAAGAATAGAATGTGTAATAAAATTTCTAGATTGAAGATTAATGGTGTCATCAGTGAAAAGGAGGATGAGTTTAGAGGAGAGGCTAGCAAGTTTTTCTTTGACCTCCTAAAGAAATATGACAATTTGGACATGGATCGCCAAAGGGAGTTGATTGATTGTACCCCCCACATTCTGAATGAAGAGAAGAATAGAGTTATCACTACTATTCCTTAAAAGGATGATATTCATAAGGCCATCTTCTCCTTTGAAGGAGACAAAGCCCCTGGCCCAGACGGTTATCCTCTTTTCTTTTTTCATAAGTATTGGCACCTCATTAAGCACGATGTTGTTAATGCTGTCAAAGAGTTTTTTGGATCAAGAAGGCTTCTTAAAGAATTAAATGGTACCTTTATAGTTTTGATTCCTAAAAAAGTGGGTGCTGATAGTTCGGACCAGTTCAGACCCATCAGTCTATGTAACTCTATTTACATGATTATATCAAAAGTTCTTACCACAAGGATTATTTTATTTCTTCCTTCCCTAATTTTTGGACAGTAGAATGGTTTTGTCTCAGGAAGGCAAATTCTAGACTCAATTACTTCTATTCATGAAAACATCCATTCCCTGACTATGTCTAAAAAGGAAGGTTTTTTGCTGAAGTTGGATTTGTCAAAATCTTATGATAGGGTTGATTGGGATTTTTTGAAGGATGGTTTGGAGGCTTTTGGTTTCAATAAGAGAAGCATAGAGATCATTCATTGTCTTGTCTCTTTGGTCACCTTCTCAGTTCTTTTGAATGGATCTCCTACCCCCTTCTTCAAATATTTGAGAGGTCTTAGACAAGGTGATCCACTATCTCCTATCTTGTTTATTATTATGGTTGAATGTTTGGGTAGATATATTGGTTGTTTGATAAAAAAGGGTGAATTCATTGGCCTTCAACCTTTTTCAAAAGAGAAAATCTTCTCTCACCAGCAATTTGTGGATGATTCTATAGTCATGGGGGAAGCCTCAGTAAAAAATGGTAGAAACATAAAAAAGGCTTTAGATAATTATGGTTCTGCTACTAGACATATTATAAATTGGAACAAGAGCTCTAATTTTTTTATTAATGTTCCTGAATGAAGGCAAGAAAATATTAAAAGGGTGATGGTATATGAGGTGGTTTGCCTTCCAGGAACTTACTTAGGGCTGCCTCTTTGTCTTGATCCACGTGATTCTTTTTGGAGCTCGATGATTGATAAATTCCACAGGAGCTTGGCTGGTTGGAAGGGTGCTCTTCTTACCCCTTTGGTAAAATTCTTGTGCTAAAAGCTACTCTCCAAAGAATCCCTCTCTATGCTCTAAGTATTTTTAAAATCCCTAGGAAGTTTGTGGATGTTATTGAGAAAATTCAAAAGAATTTCCTTTGGTCGGGCATGGAGCAAAAGAAGAGAATGGCTCTCATTACTTGGGATAAGGTTTGCAAACCAGTTAATAAGGGGGGTTTAGGTTTGTGAAGAATAAGAAGTATGAATTATTTTCTTCTAGCTAAGCTTCTTTGGAGATTGTTCAATACCCCGGGAGAATGGAGTACTATGTGGCATAACAAATATAATAAGGACAATAATAATTTCCAAAATTTTCTGAATCAGGATACTTTACAAGGTGGCTCTGTCATTTGGAACAATGCTTTGAAAAATAAGGAGTTGATTAAGAAGGGTGTGAGATGGAGGGTTGGAAATGGCAAGACTATTCTCTTTTGGGATGATGAATGGCTTTTGGAACATTTGTGCAGGAGCACCTAGGCTAGCTCCTAGACACCTAAGTTTTTGGCTTGTAGTGACTATTAGTCAAGTCATTGTCCTTATGGAATTTTGGTTTGTTTTTGTGTCTTAGTTAGTAAGTTTGTTTTGAATTCCAAATAAGGTCCTTAGGTAGTTGGTCTAAGTCCTAAGTGATGGACTTGATAGTCTTGGTGAAGACCCAAGGATATGGCTAGGATGCCATGAACATGTGAAAATCAATCAAAGATGTATTTTGACTATGAAAAGGCATAAAATGAGTATATTTAAGTTGGTTATGGGTCCTAAAGGTCTTAGGATGGGTTAAAGCCTGTCCAAGTGGGAAGTTAGTTATACGTCCTAACCCAACCAAGATTGGGTATCTAAGACTATTTAAGGATTGTTTTTGGTGAGACCAAAGGTTGGCAATTAAGTTTTATGAGCACTATTTTGAGTTTTATGTGACTGGCAGACTGTACCCATGCATGATTTGAATAGAAAGCTTGGTTATCCAATCTCATGGATTGAAATAGAGCAAGAACTTTGATTATATTATTATTTATGTTTTGGTTGTTAGATTTAGGATTTGTTTTAGTTCTTTAGTTTGTTTTCAAGATTTTTAATTAATTTCCTCCTATGAGGCCAGCTTGCTGGACTGTTCAGAGTAGAGGCCATGAGAATGGCTCTAACTTAGGAATCCATGGTTGGTTCTTCACGGCCACTTGGAATATGTTAGGCCAATGTATATACAATGTAAATATGTAATTGTGTGGAATGAAATGCAAGAGAATTATTTTAAAGAACATGCCCTAGGTGAGCAAAGACAAGCCCAGTTAGGGAACCTGTGTTGATCTAGCATTTGGGAGAGAGATTGGGGATTGGAAATGCCAATCTAGGACTTGGAGTATATTATACAATGTTCAAAGACTCAATCCTATGAAGGAGATCTCATGAAAAATTTGGCAAGGGGTGGAGAGATCAAAACCTCACTGTGAACCAGTGAGGCCTAATTGGGCCTAAAAACAAGGCTAGAAACTAGGAAGAGGCTGTATGAAAGAGTTAGAGGTTTAATGGTGCAGGAGCACCTAGGATAACCTCCAATTTTGATGTCATTTTGGCTTGTATCTGACATTAGCCAGGTCAGAGAGTTGTGTGTTTGTTTTGGACCTTAGAAGGTCTTGCAAGATGTGGACTAGGTGAGTTAGTGTTAGAACTAAGGTCACCAATTAGTCTTTGTTAGTTGTTTTTAATAGCTTAGCCTTAAGAGCTTATAGTTAGGATTTGAGTTATCAATGTGTCTTAAACACATGAGAGATGTTTAAAATATGATTTAAGGTCATAAATGATGTTAGTTAATTGAGTTATAGGGGTTAAAGGCCCTAAAAGATAGGAAGGTGGCATGGAAACAAAGATGCCAAATGTATTAAAAGTTGTCATGACAACATTTGCAATAATGGCAAATGTTGCATGCAAATTGGCAACCTTGGATCCCATAAAAGGTAAGAGTGGGAGATTAAATAAAATAGCCTAAAAACATGGAGAATGGAATCTAAGACCATCTCAGGTCTTGAATCTTGAGGTAGAGATTATTGTAACAAGTTTGTGAATAACAAAAAGAGCTCTGCAACTCTATTTTGTGTGGATACCAAGCATTTAGTGTGACAGTGCTATCTTGTGGATTGAAAGCTTTGAGTTAGTGTTGGATTTGTGTTTTTGGCATAGTTTTAAGTTTTTTTCATTCTTTTTGTAGGAAGTTTAGAGTTAGTTTAAGGTCTTGAATAAATTGTTTAAAGTTTAGAGGGTTTCCTAGTCCTGTCCTGACCAATTTGTCTTTTGATGGCCCCCCCATGAAATCTAGCCATGGGATCTTCCTAAGGGTAGATGAATGTTTTAGGGGAGCCATTGGTATATATATATTTAGGATTAGGATTCATTAAGAGTCAAGCTGCTATTTTTAATGCGAAGCCCTACGTGAGCATACAGTGCCTGATTAGAGGTTTGAAGGGAAAGATTTGAAGATTTCTTATAGGGAATAGAAGTACAGTATGGAAAAAGTATATTTACAGGTGTGATATGATCATATCATGTCATGTTAGGAGATTTGTGAGCTCACCAATCCTTTTGGTTGAGGTTTGATCAAGAAATTAGACCAGTCCTAGGAAATAGGCCTATTAGCCCTATTTGACCTGGATTATAGGAAGCATGTGTACGGAGGTCCTGAGGCTCTAAAAGTTGCAGAATATTTTATAAAATAAAAAAGGGTATCCAAAGCCCTAAAAAGTTTTGTGAGTTTTTTGAGAAGTTTTGGTAGGAATTGGTGAAGGTCCTTGTCAAGGGCCATAAGGAATTAGGTTTGATTAGGCCTCCTCAAGGCTAAATCTTAGACCCGATTGAAAAGGGCTTGGAGATCATTAAAGATGGATCCAAATGGAAGTGATATGAATTTTGATGAAGCATTTGACATCCCTAAAATGAATTTCAAGTTTTGTGTGAAGATGAAACTTAGAGCCTTCTAAGCGTAGGTGGAAGCATTGAAGTAATCAAAGGGTGATTGTCCTTCAAGGTGAAGCACAAGGAGTGAGACTCTTAGAGAAGAGTTTGTGAAGGTTTAGTTAATAATATAGACCTAATTAAGATCCTAGAGGAGATTATGATCCTTGGAGAAGACAAGAAAAGTCTTCTTAGTATTTGTGCAAACACACCTAGAAGCACATACATCATATTGGTATCAGTGTTTGTTTTGACCAGGCTTGTGGTTAATGTTGCAACCTACTGAATCAGTAGGAGAAAATAAAAGTTTTGAGTCAATAGAAGCTAAAGAAATGGTGACTAATGCTAAGTTAGCCAAGAATGTGGAAGACCAAGAAGAGGATAACATATTGCTAAGAGAAAGATTGGCTCAAATGGAACAACTCTTGGGTGGAGTCCAAGACAAAGTTGATAAGGTGAAAGATAAGATAGATCAGAAGGAAGAGAAAGAAGCAAGGCAAAAGGAATTGGAATTGGAGGAGGAAGCTCCAACCCTTGACCTTGTTCTTCTTGAAGAACCCTTCTTGAAGGCACTAAAGGCTTTAAGTGGAAAAGGTTTGGAGGGTGTACCACTATTCAGTGGACAAATGGATCTAGATTCAATCATGGATTGGATTGATAGAATAGAGAATCAATTTGAATGTGATGGGATATTAGAGGCCCAAAAATTAATGGTGGCTAAATCTAGATTGAGAGGTTCAACACTCACATGGTGGAAGTTTGTGCAAACTGAAAGAGAAAAAGAAGGAAAGGGTCCCATAGTTACATGGAAGGGCATGTTGACCAAGGTGAAGAAGACATACTTACCTAATGATTATGAAGTTCAATTACATAGAAGGAGACATAATCTTAGAAAAAAAGATTTGGATGTCCAAGCATACACCGAAGATTTCCAAAAGTTGTGTTTGAGATCAAAGGTGGTAGAGGATGAAAGTATCAAGCTAGCTAGGTACTTGAATGGTCTCAAGTGGTCTATAAAAGAAGACATGAGTCTTGTGAACTTCAAAACTATCTGCCAATGTTATCAAATGGCCTTGAAGGTTGAGGAGAAAGGCAAAAGAAAACAAGAACAAACCTCCAAAGGAAGAGGTGAAGGAAGAGATAGTAGAGGACAAAGAGGTGGATATGGTGGAAGGAGTTCAGAGTCAATGACTCAAGGAGAATTAAAATACATTGAGCAACAAGAAGGAAGTTCTAGTAGAGGTGGTAGAGGAAGGAACTCTAACTTTAGAAGAAGAAGTGGTGGACAAGGAAGAGGAAATTATTTTTCCAATATGAAATGCTATCACTGTAACCAAATGGGACACCCTGCCTATAGGTGTCCAGAGATGGGTATTACTTCTCAAGGAGGTGACAAGAGAACTAATTTGGTTCATGAGGAGACAAATGCAGAAGTGAATCACCTTGAAGTACCACTAACATCAGAGGAAGGTGAGAACCTCATGATGAGGAGAACATTGATCAAGGAGACGGTTAAAGAAGAGCCAAGCCAAAGAAGGTCTCTGTTTAGGATAAAGTGTAAGATGATGGGAAAAGTGTGTAGAGTCATCATTGAATTAGGGTCTACTAGCAATATTGTGTCAAAGGAAGCAATCGGTAAGCTAAGCATGACAAGGATATCCCACACTAATCCTTACAAGGTCACATGGCTCAATAAGGGACAACATGTCTTAGTAAATGAGCAGGCTTGGGTGGAGTTCTCAATTGGAAGGTATAGGGATAAAGTCTCATGTGATGTGTTACCTATGGATGCATGTCACTTGATCCTAGGTAGACCATGGAAATTTGATCACAAAGCTATGCATGATGGAGTGAAGAACTCCTATTCTTTCAAGAAGGATAGTGTGACTTTCAAAATTTAGTCACTGTTAGAGGATACAAAGGTAAAGATAGTAGGTCCTAATGTGCTCATGGTTGGTGAAAAAGAGTTCTTAGAAGCCATGGAAGAGAGTGAAGGAGTTGGCTTTGCATTGGTGTTAAGGCCAAGATAGGTAGATGAAGGTAAGGCAACCAAGAAGCCAGAGTTACCTAAGGAGATACAAAACATGCTGCAGAATTATGAAGGCATAGTAAGTGATGGACAACCATCAACATTATCCCCCAAAAGAGCCATAAGTCATAGGATATAATTTATACCAGGAGCTACCCTACCTAATAAGGTAGCCTACAAGATGACCCCTCAAAAAATGAGGAAATTGCTAGACAAATACAAGAACTCCTAAACCAAGGTCTTATTAGAAAGAGTATTAGTCCATGTGACATACCCACTATCCTAACACCTAATAAAGGAGGAACTTGGAGGCTTTGTACTAATTCAAGGGAAATAAATAGGATAACCATTAGGTATAGGTTACCTATCCCTAGGATTGAAGACCTAATGGATTGTCTAGGTGAAGCTAAGTACTATAGCAAGATAGACTTGAAGAGTGGTTATCACCAAATTAGGATAAATGAAGGAGATGAGTGGAAAATAGCCTTCAAAACCAATGAAGATTTTTATGAATGGCTTGTCATGCCATTTGGACTATCTAATGCCCCCTCCACATTCATGAGGCTCATGAATGAAGTCCTCAAAGACTACATTGGAAAATTTGTAGTGGTATATCTTGGTGATATAATGATTTATAGTAAGACTAAAGGTGAGCATCTTCAACACCTAGAGACTGCCATCAAGAAGATGCATGAGGAGAAGTTGATGATCAACTTAGAGAAGTGTGAGTTCATCAAGACATAGCTAGTATACCTTGGGTTTGTTTTATCTCATGGTAATTTGAAAATGGAAATTAGAAAAGTGGAAGCCATCATAAATTGGCCTACTCCAAGGACATCAATAGAGGTAAGAAGTTTTCATGGCCTTGCTCAATACTATAGGAAGTTCATAAGGCAGTTTAGTGCTATTTGTGCTCCTATGTTGGACACCATTAAAGGAGGCATGAAGACTAAGTTTTTATGGAATGAACAAACTAACAAGAGCTTTGAGTTGTTGAAGGAAAAGATTGCTACCCAACCTATTTTATTTTTGCCAAGATTTGAGAAGTTATTCACCATAGAGTCTGATGCAAGAAATATGGCTATTGGAGCTATTTTAAACCAAGAGGGTAGACCAGTGGCTTTTCATTTAGAAAACTTAAGTGAAGCTAAGAAGAAGTATTCTTCTTATGATGTTGAGATGTATGCATTGGTTCAGGCTTTAAGGAAATGGAGGCACTATTTTCTTCCCAAGGAGTTCATAGTCTATTCAGACAACCAAGCACTAAGTTTCTTGAACTCTCAAGAGAAACTAAGTCACAAGCACATGAAGTGGGCTGAATAATTGCAAGCATACACATTTAATATCAAGCCCAAGAAAGGAGTGCTCAACAAGGTGGTAGATGCCTTGAGTAGGAGAGCTCTTACTATCCAAGAGATTTAATTGAAGAGTATGGGAATAGATCACTTCAAAGATCTATATGCTGATGATGAAGACTTTGTAGACATTTATAAGGTATGTGCTGAATACAAGAATCATTTTCATAGAAAATATGCTGAATATACTTTGCAAAGTGAACTCTTATTTAAGGGAAATCATTTATGTGTCCCTAGAGGGTCTATTAGAGAGAATTTGATTCAGGAAAAGCACAATGGTGCATTGAATGGTCACTTTGGGATCACTAAGACACAAGAACTTGTTCAAAGGTTCTATTATTGGCCAAGAATGAACCTTGATGTTAGAAGGTATGTTGAAGGTTGCATTATGTGTCAAAAGGCCAAAGGAACCTCTTCAAATGTAGGCCTATATCAACCATTACCTATTCCCGCTAGGCCATGTGAATGCTTGAGCATGGATTTTGTAGCTGGGTTACCCAAGACAAGACAAGGCATGGATAGTGTTTATGTAGTTGTGGACAAATTGAGCAAGATGGCTCATTTTGTGCCATGAAAGACAACTAATGATGCCAGCCAAATAGCCTCTCTCTTCTTTAAAGAGATAGTAAGAATCCATCGGTTACCTTTGAGCATTGTGTCAGATAGAGACACCAAGTTTATGAGTCACTTTTGGAAGACTCTTTTGCAAAGACTAGGTACTAATTTATCATTTGGATCTGCATACCATCCTCAAACTGATGGTCAGAATGAAGTGGTAAATAAAAGCCTTGGAAATCTATTAAGGTGCTTGACCAAGGAATATGGTCAACAATGGGATCAATTGATTGGACAGGCTGAATATGCTTATAATGACACTGTAAACAGGTCAACAAGGAAGATCCCCTTTTAAATAGTATATGGTCTACATCCTAGATAAGTCTATGAGCTAAGAGACTTAAAGGATGGAGTGAAGGGGAGTGGATATGCTAATGATTTAGATTATGCAATGCAGGAGATTCATAACACAATCAGGAAGACATTGACTGAGAACACTATAAAGCATAAGACTAAAGTTGATGAGAGTAGAAGAGAAATCCAATTCAATGTTTGAGACTTAGTGATGGTGCATCTAAACAAGTATAGACTACAAAAGGGAGTCCCACACAAGTTTCAAATGAGGAGGATAGGTCCCTATCCTATCTTGGCAAGGTATGGGAACAATGCTTATAGAGTAGAGCTGCTGGAGGATAGTGGACTATCCCCTATCTTCAATGTTGTAGACCTGGTTTCTTATAAAGGAACAACACCTGATATGGATCAAAGCCTAAGTGAAGTCATACAAGATGTAGAATAACTCAAACTAACTTCTACAACAATCAAGAAAGTTGACAACATACTGGATACTGGAGTCTACTAGAAGACTAGAACCAAGGAATACAAATAAAATTTGATCAAGTGGCATGGACAGCTTGATGCTGATTCAGTATGGGTCAAGGAAGCTGAGTTTAAGAAGTTGGGCATTGACCTCAACTTACTCAATCTAAGGGTGGATTGAACTCTTTTGTTTAGGGGAGGATGGTGCAGGAGCACCTAGGCTAACCTCCAATTTCGATATCATTTTGTCTTGTATCTGACATTAGCCAAGTCAGAGAGTTGTGTGTTTGTTTTTGACCTTAGAAGGTCTTGCAAGATGTGGACTAGGTGAGTTAGTGTTATAACTAAGGTCACCAATTAGTCTTTGTTAGTTTTTTTTAATAGCTTAGCCTTAGGAGCTTATAGTTAGGATTTGAGTTATCAATGTGTCTTAAACACATGAGAGATGTTTAAAAGATTCTTTAAGGTCATAAATGATGTTAGTTCATTGAGTTATAGGTGTTAGAGGCCCTAAAAGATAGGAAGGTGGCATGGAAACAAAGATGCCAAATGTATTAAAAATTGTCATGACAACATTTGCAATAATGGCAAATGTTGCATGCAACTCGGAAACCTTGGATCCCCTAAAAGGTAGGAGTTAGAGATTAACTAAAATAGCCTAAAAACATGGAGAATGAAATCTAAGACCATCTTAGGGCTTTAATCTTGAGGTAGAGATTATTGTAACAAGTTTGTGAATAACAAAAAGAGCTCTGCAACTCTATTTTGTGTGGATACCGAGCATCTTAGTGTGACAGTGCTATCTTGTGGATTGAAATCTTTGAGTTAGTGTTGGATTTGTATTTTTGGAGTAGTTTTAAGTGTTTTTAATTCTTTGTGCAGGAAGTTTAGAGTTAGTTTAAGGTCTTGAATAAATTGTTTAAAGTTTAGAGGGTTTCCTGGTCCTGTCCTGACTAGTTTGTCTTTGAAATCTAGCCACGGGATATTCCTAAGGGTAGATGAATGTTTTCAGGGAGCCATTAGTCTATATATATTTAGGATTAGGAGTCATGAAGAGTCAATTTTATATTTTTAATGCCAAGCCCTAGGCGAGCATACAGTACTCGGTTAGGGGTTTAAAGGGAAAGATTTGAAGATTTCTTGCAGGGAATATAAGAACAGTATGAAAAAAGTATAGTTCTAGGTGTGATATGATCATATCATGTAATGTTAGGAGATTTGTGAATTCACCAATCCTTTTGGTTGAGGTTTGATCAAGAAATCAGACTAGTCCTAGGAAATAGGCCTATTAGCCCTATTTGACCTAGATTATAGGAAGCATGTGTACGGAGGTCCAGAGGCTCTAAAAGTTGCAAAATATTTTATAAAATCCAAAAGGGTATCCAAATCCCTAAATATTTTTTTGAGTTTTTTGAGAAGTTTTGGCAGGAATTGGTAAAAGGTTCCTGTCAAGGGCTATAAGGAATTAGGCCTGATTAGGCCTCCTCAAGGCTAAATCTTAGACCTGATTGAAAAGGGATTGGAGATCATTCAAGATGAATCAAAATGGAAGTGATATGAATGTTGATGAATAATTTGACATCCCTACAATGAATTCCAAGGTTTGTGTGAAGATGAGACTTAGAGCCTTCTAAGTGTAGGTGGAAGCATTGAAGTAATCAAAGGGTGGTTGTCCTTCAAGGTGAAGCACAAGGAGTGAGAATCTTAGAGAAGATTTTGTGAAGGTTTAGTTAATCATATAGACCTAATTAAGATCCTAGAGGAGATTAGGATCCTTGGAGAAGACAATCAAAGTCTTCTTAGTATTTGTGCAAGCACACCTAAAAGCACATACACCATTTAAGAGTTCTTGAATCCTTTGCAACTTCAAAAAGGGTGACTGCAAATACAATTATTTTGACCTCTTATGTGGGAAGTTTCAAAGTTACACACTATTTTAGGGATTGGAAGACCTACAAGGCGTAGTAGCCTTTTTAGGCCAAAATTGGAGATCGGGTATAGTAGGAGGATCCCTCAAGGTGAAGCACCCAAAATTGAGACAAAAAAAGACTATAGGAGTCATCTCCCATGTCTATTAGCTGGAGAAAAGATGGATTTTTGGATGAATTCCTTAGTTGAATTCATTTGAAGAGTTGTGGGAACTTGAGTGAGTTTAAGACCTTGGTAGTGAGATCTTGAGGAGTAGAGGAGATTAGGAAGAATCCCTATGATTGTAGGTTCTTAGGAACCCTAAGACATGTCAAGAGAGGACCTAGTGAAGTCCTAGAGGAGGTAGGGCTTGTGGAAGGAAGATCTCCCTATCAAACACCCTCTTAGTTCTAATTCTAATTGGAAGAATAGGATGTTGCATTGTAAGCTGGCCTTTGGAACTCATGTGGCTGATTATTGGGAAGGGGACAAATGGACTGACTTGTCTAGGGTGGATTCCTCTCTTAGAAGTTTGAACAAAATTTTGAATGTTGTCTTTTTGATTGATGAAGAGGATACTTTGATTTGGAGATATAACTCTAATGGGTTATTCTCGGTCTTCTCTTTGTATAACCAAAATTATTAGAACTGCCTGGAACCTTGTTGGGTGAAAACTTGGTTTAAAGGACTAACTCCTAAAATTAATATTTTTTCTAGATCTTATTGCAGGATAAGATTTTGACTATTGATAATTTGCAGAAAAGGGGCTTATGCTTAACCAATAGGTTTTGTCTATGCAAGAATAATGAGAAGACTATCAATCATATGACTATTCATTGTGCTTATGTTTGAAGAATCTGGGAGAAGTTTTTGAATCTGATGAATATGGAATGGGTCTTTCCAGAGGGTATACAAGAGTTTTTCACTTCATGGAGGTCTCCTACTAATAATAGCATTATGATTTCTATTTGGAACTTTCTTTTACCCTACATCTGCTAGGGTGTTTGGAATGAAAGGAATGATAGGAATTTTACAAATAAGGAGTCTAGCTATATATTGATCTTCTACAAAATCAAGAGAGCCTTGATGGAAAATATATGGCTGAATATCAAATTTTAGGATCCAAAAGATGCTTGGGAGGAGAAAGTCTTCAAGAATTGGAAGTTATATGGTATGAAGGATCATAAAATCAAGAGGAATTTTAGAAATGAGGCCCAATGGGATTGTCCTCCTAATGGTTGGATGAAAATCCATTTTGATGGTGCCTCCAAGGGAAACCTGGGGATAGCTGGTTGTGGTATTGTTATTAGAGATGAAAATAGGATTTGAAAAGGTGCTAAGGAAATTCCTATTAGTTTCAACTCTAATCATGTCACTGAGGCCAGTGCTGCTCTTTATGGTGTTATGCTAGCTAAGATGAAAAACTATAGGAAAGTGTGGGTTGAAGGGGACTCTCTTAATATAATTAAATGCCTTAATAATGATACGACCCCCTCATGGACAATATTTAATATCATTAATAAAGAAAAAAGTTTAATAAAGATATTTTAGGTTTGTGTCATTACCCACAACTATAGGGAGACCAACTCAGCGGCTGACTAGGTAGCTAATGTGGCATGGAGAAGTCAGTCGGATATTGAATGGGGTGATTGGACTATCCTTCCCTCTAAAGGGTCTTCATTAATCAATAGGGATCAATTTCAAAGCAGACAAAAAATTCTTAATGAAGATTACATTAATGTTTAATAATTATAGGGATTTGTGTGAATGAGATGTATGGCCTAGTTGTGATTATGATGTGACTCTCACTTTTAAATCACATGTTTTATGGGTCTTTTTAGGTGATAGAGGGCACGATTGTGAATTCAAGTTGAAGAAATAGGGTTTTGTGAGAAACTTCAAGATAAGGAAAGAATGTAGAAGTAGAGCCATGGGAGGATGCAAGAAGAGATGTGAGTTGGGAAATTGCAAGGAGTGGAATCAAAATATAGAGGTTTGGAATATTGTGAAGAATGGGGGTGTGGAAGATTACTTAGAAAGGATGCATGGGAGTAAACCTTCTATTACCAGGCAATTCCTTAAAACCTAGAATAAGGGAAAAATTATGGTTGGTATGCAGTATATGGAGATACCAGAGGAGATCATCGCTGAGGCTACAAGCCTAAAAATTGAAGGGATCAACTTCTATAGAGACAAGAAGGTCTCAGACAAAGTCCTCGAGGTTTTTGTGGAGATAGAATAGGAAAGGAAAAGAATGGTGAAGATTAACAACTCCTATTTCAGTTCTAAGTGCATCTATAGGCCGTGGAGGTTGGTTCTTTTTTTTCTTATAAGCTACATCACGCTGGATGGGAGGTACATAAAAATCTATAATCATCATCTTATTTTGTTGAATCACTTCAGACATGGGATATAAGTTAATTTACCCTTTTATCTTTTGAGATCCTTGGATACTACCATTAATAGTTTATAGAAGGATCCTGAGGGTGACCATGCCTATCATGAAGGTTTGATGGTTTTAATCTATGATGTGTTAAAATCCAAAAAGGTTGAGAGGTCCCGATTTAATAGGAAGGCTCTTGAGGATTATGACACTGATGGAAAGGACTCAGAGGAGGCCTATGTGGAAGATACTAAAGATGAGGAGGTTGAATTTTCTCAACCCAGAAAGCCCTCCAAACATTATGGCTCTTCATCCAAGAATAAAAAAAGGAAGGCAAAGATTGAAGATTCTTTTACAAAAATGGAGACAGAGGAAGAGGAAAGTAGGGATCACAGTGTGAAGGGGAAGGGTAAAAAATAAATAGAGACTATTGGGAGCCACACCAAAGCCAAGAACAAGAAACATAAGGTGGGTAAGAGGGTTTTTATTTCCACCGATGATGATTCTTCCTCACATGAGAATGTTAAGGAAAAATAGGACAAGCCATCAGAGAATGAACCCAATATGGGGGATTATGATAACTTAGACCAAAATGTGTTGGTGGAGGAGAATATCATGTAGGATGTGGCCAATATTGAGAAGAATAGAGTGGATGATGCTAGGGGAAAGGCAGGGATCTCTAAGGAGGATACTGCTTGTGTGAATAGGGCCTATGATAATCTGGGCTGCACTACTTTCTTCAATAACATAAGCACAATGAAAAATGACATTAATACTATGAAAAACCAAATTCAATATTTTTAGCGGGAGGTTGGGGCTCTTGGGAAGATGAATTTGGGTGATAAGACTATGGGACAGAGTATTGATGAGTTGCAGGAGGTTATTGGCAGTGCTTAGGGGATAATGATTCTGATGAACAAAGTCCATATTATGGAGAACAAAATGAAAGAGGTGGATAATAATTTGAAAGGAAGGAATTTTCTTAAGAGGATGGATAAAATGGAGAGTAGTATTGTGCAACTGGAGAAGACTATTGACAATATTGTTGAGTAGAGTTTCTCCATCCTTAAGGCCTCGACTGAGTATGTCAGAATCCTTGTGGACAAGATGGAATAGGGTAAAGGGGAGCAAGAACCTAAGGAGGTCAAAGAGGTCAAGGAGGGTCAATGTGTTAGAAATAGGGAATACTGAGAGGGGGGGTGAATCAGTATTCTACAAGCTTTAAATTTTGCCCAATTATGGATATAATAGATTATCTTAACACATGCATAACATAAGAAGCTAAACAACATGCATAGCAATAAAACTAAAGAACTCATAACACATTATTTGTTCTTGAGGAAACCCTGGCCAAGGGAAAACCCCAGTGGGGATGGAACCCACAAAGATCCACTAATCAAAAGTATCCTGTTAAGGATGTTGACCCTGTTAGGAGTCTATTACATGCATATAGTGTCTCAGTCCTGATTAAGGGACTATAGGCCTTGTTAGAAGCCTCAACCCCGTTAGGAGTTGGTAGTACAAAATGTGATTGCCAGATGAGCCCATTGCCCAAACAAGTAATATATAATATTTAATGATTAAAAAAATAGGTCAAGGTACATAACCTTATAATACTTGCATCAATATCTCTTCACTACTCTTCACTTTTTCTATTACATTCACATATATATTATACCACATTTTCCTCTCTTACAATTACAATCTTTACATATCTTTATACAAGTTATTAAGAATAATAACTTTCCAATAGGCTATCATATTACAAAATATCTTTATCCAAGGGTTAACATCTAGGATTTCATCCCTTTATATTGTTAAGTCATTATTTTGATAAACAAAATAATCCCTTAACTCTTTATCAATTCTGTCTTCATATTCTGTCGTGTCGGCTTAACACTGTCTTTAGTAAAACTGTCATAACTTCTTCCGTACATGCCATACTGACTTGCACTTTGAGGTGAGTCTTCAATAGTCACCATAGAGTCTATGTTCAAGTGAAAAAGCATTTAACTTACTCCAATCAACATTGCAAACCAAAAATGTCATCAGGTTCACTGGTAAAAACACACTGTCTCATACTTAGACAATTTTGCATTGCGCTCTGACATACTAGCTCTCTGACCTGTGCGATCTTCATGTAGATCATATGTTTCCATAATGACAACATCTATGTAACCAACTCAGCCAAATTTCCAACAATCTCCCCCTTTGTCATTGGTGGCAACATATGAGAAAATTGGCTAAGTCTTACAACTTCAAAATCTCAAAATTATGGCCATAATACAAAATATATATATACTATCATTATGAATTTATTAATCCTCTCTATATACTACACTCCCCCTAAGAGTATGTATCCTTAACAATTTTATGCTATATATCTCCCCCCCTTTGACAACAATGACAAAAAAAGATAAGGAGGGTAACAAAACTGTGTTCACAAAAAGTTATACCCTAATTCAATATTGCAAAATCGGTAGGCTTGAAACACAATCTACAAAATTGATCTTCATAGCCTCTAAATCTTTCTCCCATGATTTCTTAATTGAATCTGCCACACTGAGTAGTGCACACAATCCATAAGATGCAATCTTACATGCTTGGATATTCTCATAACTAAACTTCTGAAAAGATGTCTTTGCTGAAAGACATTCTTCTAGTTTCCCTTCAATAGTGCTCAAGTTTATAGAAATGTGTTCTCTCAAAAGAGTGAATCTCTTCAGCTTCCTATCCTTTTCATCTTGCAAAATTCTTATTTCATCATAGATCTTTCATATTTTCTGCTCAATATCAAATATCTTCACATTGGGGCTCGAAAGAAAGTTCAATTCATTCTGAATTTCTACTTCCTTCACCTTCATCTTTTGATCTTCCTCTGCTACCAAGTTCTCTAATTTTGTACACTGAATGTACAAGGATTTTCCTCTTTCCAAGTTCTTCCTCAAGTCCTTTATACAGATATCAAGGTTATTGATATCATTCCTGATATTCTGACTGATGTCCAAGAGTGTTTTGGCCTCATAAGCTGCTTGAGCTTTCATCTTTGCTATATTAGATAGATTTGTAAACTCATTATCAAAAGTGTTCATTACTTCCTTTGCTCTTTCCAGAGGGTCATCTTTTGCAATATGTGTAGTAATAATGCCTTGTAATTTCTTAGTAAGCTCCTTCAGGCATCCTTCAAGACTCTTTACTTTCTTATTCTTTCCAATGATCTTGTTCAAAGATGTGATCAATTCCATCTGATCATCATCATCTACTTCCTTTCCCAAATTCTCAATCATAGAACCAATCTGAGTTTTCTTGCCAGTCTTAGGTGTAAGACTGATTCCTTCTTGAGTGGGAACAGGTACTTGCTTTTTTGTCACTTTAGGTTCTACAATTGTGGTCTTTGTTTTCTCTTCTCCTTTGGTACTCTCTTGCTCTTCAAAAGCCGAATTGTCAACAATGTTTTCAAGATTCTTGAATAATTTATCATCACTATCCAAGGTGATCTTACTTCCTTCTACATTCATGACTTCATCCTCAATGTTTATGGCTGGTGGAGAGGGAATGTCTTCTTGTTCTGCTTCTTCTACTGCTTGATCTTTAGATTCTACTACAACTGATGATTCTCCAACATTCTCTCAATTTTGTGATTTAGGGCTTGCGTAGATTTGACACAAAATTATTCACCAAATCCTTGCAAAATGCTTCCAATCACTGCTCTTTGATCTCCTTAACACTTGTATTCACTTTGATGATCAAATAACATCGATCGTGACCTTTTATTAATTCAATCTTACTTAGATCTGACATCCCATTCAATTCTTTTGCTGCTTCTTTCCAAAAAGCTAATTCTATTAACTTGCAAAACTTAAAACTTCTTGCGATCTCGCAAAACATAATATTTTTTTTTGCACTCTTAACCATAGCATTAGAACATCATATAATACCTTGCATTAACTGTGCAAGACTCAATTCATCATATATCAAATTCTACACTAATCTAAGTTCCTATTCTATTGTAATTTTTTATGAATTAAGTACTTTGAGATGGGTCAGGTAAAGATTCATTCTTACCATTTAATACTTCACCTTTCTGACTACCTTCAGTGCTGAATATGTCTCCTTGATCTGTGATTTTAACAAACTTCACTTCATTTGAATTACTACAACATCCTTTCTGATTGTTGCTTCCATCTTCATTTCTTCTTACATAACTTCTAGAGTTAGGATTGGTATGAAAAACTCTATTGTTCATTCTGCAAAACCTTGTTGTGTGTCCAATCTTGTTACATATCTGAAAAACTATTCCATTGTTTCCATATCTTGGTCCAGGCTGATTGATCTATGATCTACAATTTCTAGCAATGTGTCTAAGCTTGTTGCATCTATAACAGACTACTCCATTTCTTCTATTCATATCTTCAGGAGGTTTCTTATCTACATGGTTAGTATTTATAAACATTCTACTACTATTGTTATTCTCAACAAATTTTGATTTTTTGCATTCAATAGCTCTATGTCCAAAACCATGACAATTATAACAATAACCATTAAGAGGTTTAAATTGCTTACCTGTGCAATATCTCTTCATATGACCAACAATATTACAAGCAAAACATCTACCTTTGAATTCTCTTTGCATACCTTTAGGTGATTCCTCTTGCTTAGGTGATTCTTCTTCCTTAGGTGTATCTTCAGATTTTTTAATCTCATCAGACTTCTTCTCATCTATGCTTTCAGATATTTTCAGATCTGGTTCCTTGCTTTCTTCATTTGCTTTAAAAGTGTTGAATCCAAGACCAGTCTTATCATAGAATGGTTTTTGATAAGATATTTGTTCATCAATCTTCTCACTAGTTGAATATAGTCTTTCAAGTTGCTGCTTAGATTGAGTCAGTTCTCCTTTCACAATTGCATTGTATTTCTCAAGTTCAACATACTCCAAATTGAATTTCTCAAGTTCAGATGTTACTTTACCAAGTGTAGATTTTAACCCTTCATTTTCAAGCTTAAGATTTTCATTCTTTGATTTCAAATTTGCTTCATTCTTGCCACTTCCATCTTTTAGACTTAGCTTCAGATTTGCTATCTTTAGTTCATGTTTAAGGATCTCATTTTCTTTTTCTAAGTTGTCATCACAATCTTCAATGTGAATTTCAAATTCCTTTTCAGATTTAAGATCTTCCAATTTGTTTTTCAATTTCTCAATGAGGTTCTTTGCATCATCATATTTTCCTTTTAGAGTATCTCTTTCTTCAGTAAGCATATCAATCTGTTCAAGAGCTTCTTCAAGATTCTTCTATAGTTGATCCATATCCATAAAGATCTTACTCAAGCTATTAGGCTTTCCTTGAATGATTCTTTTTCGAGTAACTAAGCTCTGATACCAATTGTTAGAAATAGGAAATATTGAGAGGGCGGGGGGGGGGGGGGGGGGGGGGGGGGGGTGAATAAGTATTCTACAAGCTTTAACTTTTGTCCAATTATGGATATAACATATTATCTTAACACATGCATAACATAAGAACCTAAACAACATGCATAGCAATAAAACTAAAGAACTCATAACACATTATTTGTTCTTGAGGAAACCCTGGCCAAGGGAAAACCCCGGTGGGGATGGTACCCACAAAGATCCACTAATCAAAAGTATCTTTTTAAGGATGTTGACCCTGTTAGGAGTCTATTACATGCATATAGTGTCTCAGTCCTGATTAAGGGACTATAGGCCTTGTTGGAAGCCTCAACCCTGTTAGGAGTTGGTAGTACAAAATGTGATTACCAGATGAGCCCATTGCCCAAACAAGTAATATATAATATTTACTAATTAAAAAAATAGGTCAAGGTACATAACCTTATACTGCTTGCATCAATATCTCTTCACTGCTCTTCACTTTTTCTATTACATTCACATATATATTATACCGCATTTTCCTCTCTTACGATTACAATCTTTACATATCTTTATACAAGTTATTAAGAATAATAACTTTCCAATCGGCTATCATATTACAAAATATCTTTATCCAAGGGTTAACATCTAGGATGTCATCCCTTTATATTGTTAAGTCATTATTTTGATAAAAAAAATAATCCCTTAACTTTTTATCAATTTTGTCTTCATATTCCGTCCTGTCGGCTTAACACTGTCTTTAGTAAAACTGTCATAACTTCTTCCGTACATGCCGTATTGACTTGCGCTCTGAGGTGAGTCTTCAATAGTCACCATAGAGTCTATGTTGAAGTGTGAAAGCACTGAAATTACTCCAATCAACATCACAAACCAAAACTGTCATCAGGTTCACTGGTAAAAACACACTGTCTCATACTTAGACAATTTTGCATTGCACTCTGACATACTAGCTCTCTGACTTGTGCGATCTTCATGTAGATCATATTTTTCCATAATGAAAACATCTATGTAACCAACTCAGCCAAATTTCCAACACAAGGGCCCAGTAAGAGGACCAAATCAAGCTTCAAAAAATTGGAAATCCACAAGAATAAATATTTGGAGGAGCTTAAGGCGTCCTCAGCAAATATGCAGATGCTGGCTGATTAGGTGGCTAAACTTATGAAGACTATCTAGCTATCTTTTTGCTGTCCTGTTATCTTTTTGTTGTCCTCTTCTCTCTTTTTTTTGGAGGACTTGTCAATTTTTGGTGTTTCTTTGTTGTGCTATTGCACTATTTTTGTTGGACCTATAATGCTTATTATGTAATCTCACTGTAAAAGGTTTCAGGTCATTTCAAAACCTATTTTTACGTAATCAAAACTTGCACCCATGCCAAAATATGTGTTTGTTGTAGTACGAGTACTAACATGGGAGGTAAAATTAGGAATGACATTGAGGATTTTTTGAATGGTTCTAGGTGTCAATTGAACATTTTGTGGTTGTTTTGTTGATGTGCAATGCGATGTTGATGTGGGATGTGTAGTAGAAGTTCTAATATAAGTGGCCTTTCCCTTACCTTGTGATGATGTGGTGTTGGTTGTGTCAACCAAAGTAGTATCAATAGGGGCTATAGCCTTTAAAACATTGTGATAAAGAAAGGAGTCATAAAAATCTATTGATACCATGACTCCATCTGTGACAAGGTTCATGAAGATTTCAACTTTGTTTTGTCTAATGGCCTTTTCGACAATTTCCAAGTTGTAAGGGTATTTGAGGAAATAATTTACATATGGATATGTATCAGGTTGATCAACAAGTTCAACCTCTTCTTCAGGCTCATTGGTTACATCTATAGTGGGAACTTTAGTTCCTCCAAAGAAGCATTTGGCAAAAGGATTCTCATTGTTTGTGCTGGTATAATTGGGATCTCCTCATGTTTCTAGCTTGTGAATGAGTTATGACCATACAAGTGTGACCTTTAGAAAGGTGAATGATTAAGTCTAAGAATGGTTTGGATGAAACATTTGATGATGGATGCAGGATAAAGTTAAGACTAGGAGAAAATTTTGGACTTGTTTTGATTTTGAGGGAAGGGCCTCAAATATGTTGGTTTTTTTATGATGGATTGTGAGGGAAGGGCCTCGATTTGATTTGATTTGATTTTGATGATAAAGGTTTTGGATAATCTTGGTAAAATAAGATCCTATTAAGCAAAATGATTGGGATATTGGATGATATATTTATTCTACTTGGGATAGAATAATGATCTCAAGAAAAATAAGATATTGACTAATTAAATCAATCACTCAAGAAGGATAATGTTCTCAAGCAATATAATTCAACTAGGGTTTTTGGCTAAGTAACGAGGATCTTAATGACACTTTGATAAATACTTCAACCTAAAGACTGTGATGAAATATCGATGAAGCTATGTAGAATTTGTTTGATTGATCTTTGTAAGAATTTACAAATAGAAAAGATTGAACCAATGATCTAGAGGTTAAACAATAACACAAATTCAAGAGAGATGATAAGAACAAGAATAGAATTGTATGATGCAATGATTGATGATTGAATTGATCCAATGAATTGATTTAAAATGTACATAATAGGCATCCTTATATAGGAAAGGCAATAAGAGAGAATGATAAGAAGCTGATAAGCTATCACCTATGCAAGGTGTAATCACATGTCCACCAAATGTGGACCATCCTCCTGTTGGTTCCTGGATAGGATTTTACATTCCATGAGATACCAATATACCTAAGACTAATTTTGGGAATGGTTAGTTCCAAATATGGAGAAATTTGTAGGTTACTGGACCAACTATAGGGACAAGACTACCGTCTTCACTTCTAGCTCTGCAGAACCAAGGCGGGTGCACCGAATCCAGTATAATAGAACACTTCTTTACAACACCAGGACTGGATTGAACAAAGAAGATAATAGAAAGAAAGTACTAAATGATAACTAGTCATTCATTGACTCTCCATTTCTATGAAATAACTAAGGCCTAAATACATAAAACTAAAAGGATTGAAAGGATTTGATTTAATTTTTGCAGAATACAACACATCCCACCCAGACATGTAACATCATAGAGTTTACTTGTTTCAGATCAGTGCCTTATCCATTGGGAAAATCATCTAGTACACTATAGAATACAAAGACGGATTACTACTACTTCACCATAGATCCAAGTCTTAAATACAAATACCCAGAACCATACTACTTACAGAAATCCCTGTGCAAACCCTATGAACTTGTGCATCATCTAGAGCATATTTTAATCTGATTGAAACTAGAACTAAATACAAATAACACATGCATAGATAAACTCCATACAAAGAATCAGAATATTCAAAACCCATAAAACTTGACACAGATGGAGAGAAATGGAATTGAAAACTTGAATTAAAAATGAGGACCTAAGCCTCTGCATACACCTTGCTTGAAGATTCAAAGCCACTTGACACAATATGCAAATGATTTGCAACTTTCTACTTTATTTTGATACAAAATGGATTGAAAATGTCCTACTCCTTAACTGAAGGTTCAAGATGTAACCTTGTGAACTAGAAGACCGACAACCTCAGTAAATAGTCTTGGAAATCCATATATAGGATTGCAACAAGCTGAGGACCATTTAGGGCATTTTTAGGGCAACACAGTCAACCCTAAGACTAACAAAATTATCTTAAATAAATCCAATACAATTTCATTCTAGAACATATCTCTTACAAAATATCTGCATCTCTACCCAAATTTGATCTTAGAATACACAGTCCATTATTGCTCTTACCAAATTTGTTGAATCTGATTTTTAACACTACCATTGGATTCCTCATTTCACGCCGATTCTAAAAACATATAATACTTGAATATTTGGGTAAAAAATGAGTCCTGGACATCATTTCCCGTGAGTAGCCTTTATTTTTAAAATTTTTGATTATTGATATAGTTGAAACTATACAAATTCGAATTTTAATATTTGCTACAGATTTGAATTTTGAGGTGGGCCCCATGTGCCATGTGGCACCATCTAATTCACTCATTGATCAACCTCATCTACCTTGTTAGACCTGTCAGCACACCCTCTGCCACATGGTGCTCTTCGGTTGGCTTATCTTGTTGACTGGGCACCTGTCTGCCATCTCACCTTGGGACATGTGTCAACATGTCACTGAAGTGCCAAGGTAACCATCATGCATCTCTATATCTTTGAAATAGTGACCACCACTGGATTGGCACACATCTCGAGGCAGTCGACCAACTGCTCAACTTCTACTTCGTCACCAGTTCCCTACCACATGTCACATTCTGGTTCACCTGCGATGTCCACTTGGCATCGAACTGCATCTTGGTTACCATGTCCTCAGAGCACCATGTGTTAGCATGTCGCTAAAGCGCAAGCGTAACTATCGAGCATTTTCATCTCTGCACTATAACAACATCCGTCAGATTTGGCATGCATCCCAATGCATCAGATCTACACTCTGTCAAAATTTCTTACCTTGCATGTGTGGGGCCTGCTTTGCCAAGTCATCATCCAGCTGGCATCTTGATCCTCATGCATGTGAGAGAGGTCTCCAACCAAGTGTCTACTTGAGACACTAGCATATTGTGGGTTATTTCTTATAAATATCTCATGTTCTTCTCCCAGTGTCAATGTGGGATATATCATTCTTTGTATATAACAGCCCACCTTTCAAAATTTAATTCTTATGATGCACGCCCAGCTGGGCCCACCAAATTGAATGGGTCCACACACAAAGCCCTCTCTTTCTTTTCTTTACATCATACACAAGCCTTGTTCCTTTTAAACATTTTAGGCACACATGGGCTGATGAATGTGGGACAAAACCTGAATACATAGTCCGAGCTATTCTACACTCACACGTCCAGCCCCAATCTTCTTACTGTGATGCCAAAAGTTATGCAAATGCATCAAAGAAGCTCACGCAGGTCAAAATGGAAGCTCACACACTGAATCTCCTTCTTATTCTTTCTTGGTGCATGTATTTTCTTTGTCTATTTTGAGCCTACAAAAATCAAGTATTTTTGGTATGAAGGGCGGCATCAACTCTTCACAAGAGATTGACGCCTCCATACTGGCGCACACTACTCATCTTTCTCTTTTTTTTATAAGTGCTACACACACCCTCAGCTGCCTCCTCTTCTCGTGTTTGGGCTTTGCAAAATATATTGCATGGAACATCTCCCATCCCATGGCTTGCGTAGGAACACCAAGGGGAACGTACCAAAAATGGTGTGAACAGTCAATACTAAAAACAAAAATACATTATAATGACCTTCATGATATTTGGTGCACTTGGACTGGAAAGCGCATATGAAAGCTTGGAGATTCTCTTCATTCCCAGCGCTAGTGCATGAGTGGGGAACTTCTGGTAACCTCACGCAAGTATCCATGTTGAATGCGTGTGGGGAGGAGAAAAGTAGCTGCAAGCTGCTTTGTATGCAGCACCTAAAAAACTTATGCCTCCCTCTTCTCCTTTGTCTCATTGGTCCTGTGAGTAGCACCAATGGAAGATGCATATAATAAAATGAGAAGAGGTATACATAGTCCTCCAAATGGTGTGCCATGTCTACCTACAACAGCATATAAAAATCCTTCACTATTTTTCCATGTCAACCACCATGTTATCTGTATGCACTTCTTGGAGGCTTTCAAATTTGGTGTGCACAAACTGCTGATTGGTTCCTTATTACCCCCTATTGGCTTACACACATTTCATTACTTTTTCCTCTTTGACCTTATTTTGGTGCATAATAACCCTTAAGGAAGCTTGCATTGATAATTCTCACAGGGCACTATCCTCAACATAAAATCTAAATCCTATAGTGCTCATTGTATGCACCCTAAAATGGTCACCTAGACTTTGGGCCCCCATTCAACAATTTATCAAATCCCTGAATCAATATTTTCAAAAATCAACATTTTATCAATTATATCAATTTCCTTGATCAAGCCCTATTTTATCATTTTCGATTATTTCTTGGGCTAACCATCTTATCCTAAAGTCTTTATTTATTAAAAAGGAATATTTCCTCCCCTTTTAATAAATAAAAAGCCCCCACTTTTCATCTTATCCTAAGTTGCAAAAATAAAGCATTATTCTTATTTTATAAAAAGGGAAAAAAGCACTTTTTGTCTCATATGGACACAAAAGTCAACTCTTATTTTCTTATTGGAGGATACTTGTGCACATGGATTGCTCTTCTTTGATGCTCCACCATTGATTAAGTCTTTTGCCTCTTAATATCCATGGTCCATTCTTTCTCATTTCCTATAAAAGAAGAGCTCTCTTCCTCATTCTAGGTCATTCATTTTTATGCTAATGTTATGCTACAGGTTTTCTAGGTCACTTTGGAGCTTTTGAAGATTTGGAGCATTCTTGGATCTCATATTTACATGCTTTCATAGCTTTCACTCTTGCATAGTAGCTTCATTATCATGGCATTCATAGTTTAGATTTCCTTCATGCTATAGATTAATCTCACATAGTCTAAATAGGAAGGATTTGTAACACTTGTTCTTTCCTTTCATAGATTAGTTGCATTGTTCTTTCATTTCTATAGACTAGCTTGCATCCTTCATTTTCATAGATTATCTTGCATTGCATTGCATTTCATTTGATTCTTTGGGGATATTGGCATTCTTGGCCTTGTCTTCACTTGAATCTCTCATTGTGTGGTTGACTAGCAAGGTCATTAGCTTAATAGCTCTAGTTAAGAGCAATTTTACAATCTTGAAACTCCATACATAGAGAGCTCTAGGTCGCTATTGAAGGTTTCCCTTTCATGGATTTCCTTTGATGTAATGACTTAGAGAAGTGCACTACTTTTGTGTGTACATTTCTGGTGCCCACCATGGGGTAGAGTAGATTAGCTTTGTCCTTTAAATTTTGCATTTTCGTCATATTTTCGGTGATTTTTGGACATTATTCATGGTGTTTGGGTTTTGTGTCTTAGAGTATTGCATGAGAATTCCAAGAATATCACGTGATAGTTCTTTGTATACACGAGTGATACTTCGCCTGTTGGAAGTATCGCCCGCCTGTTTCAGGAACTGTCGCCTAGTCTCAAATGAAGTATCGCCTGGGTATAGAGCAGAGTATAGCTCAGACTAATATTATCACTCCAATACACTGAGAAGTGTCACGCGATAATTCTAGTGTCTGCAGTCTATTTCTATACTTGGCAGTGAGCCTTTTTGAGGTTTTTTGGCCGAATCTTGACTTAGTTAGCTTGCTGTTTCTATTTCCCGCACTTAGACAGAATTAATTTGCATAGTTGTACTTAGTTTCTTGCACCTTCATTTGGATTTTAGATCTAAAAAGAACCTCTCATGTGTTTGGCTTGAATGTTTACTAGCTTTCATAGGCACATCTCTTTTATGCTCTTAATGGTGAATGAAAGAACATAGATTTGTTTTTACAAGTTTGTGTAAGTGAATGCTTCTTGGTTTCCAATATCAAATATCTCATTGAGTGATTGGGGGCATGGATTCATTCCTTGTTTACATAGGGAGTTAAATGAACCATTTTTTGGACTCACTGTATGTTTTCTTGGAAAGTTAAATATTCCATTGATTCAACCCTTTTTCATTTGTGAGTAGTATTGATAAGCAACTTTAGAGTACTTTTGATTGATCTTGTTAGCTAAATTGGGTTATTGGACTCGCTTATTTCTAATCACCCCTCATTTCCACCCTTTGGATGCAATGTCAACATTCATATATAGGGGAGGGGTCTACTTGAAAAGAGTATTAAGTGTTCCACAAAGTTTCCCCCTTTTTATGCTTTTTTGATCTCATTAGTTTTCTAAGGTGTGGACTCACCTTGAGTTTGTGTGAGGAGTTAAATGTTCCACCTTGTGGACTCACTTCACACTCACTTGAAGAGTAATTTTGATTGATCTTGTTAGCTACATTAGGTTGTTGGACTCGCTTATTTCTAATCACCCCTCATTTCCACCCTTTGGATGCAATATCAACATTCATATATAGGGGAGGGGTCTACTTGAAAAGAGCGTTAAGTGTTCCACAAAGTTCTCCCTTTTATGCTTTCTTGATCTCATTAGTTTTCTAAGGTGTTGACTTGCTTTGAGTTTGTGTGAAGAGTTAAATGTTCCACTTTTTGGACTCACTTCACATTTATTTGAAGAGTTAAGTGTTCCACCTTTAGTGCTTTAAATACTTTTGATAGTGCATTGCTTAATTTTTAGAGCTAATTGGATTTTGGATTGTTCTAACCTTGTTGGCCTAACAAGTTGTGGTTGTAGGTGCATTAGCTTTGCCATATGACATGCAAAAACAAAAAAAAAAAGGGCTACTAATGGTTTTTGCAGGGTTGACCTAAGCATAAAGATCAAATCAAGTGCTTGTTTAATTGCTTTCATTTCAAGTGTGGCAATTACTAGTTGTTTCATTTCATAGGAACATAATATCTTGTTGTAGAAATTCTTGGGTGGTAGGAGAAGTATGCTCTTCACCCTTGTGGTGAACCAGAAAATCTTGACCCATCTTTAGATTTTGAAAGCAAGAGGGTAATTGAACATTTGCTTGGTGTGATTGGGAGAAAGCTTTGGGATAAGAGAGTATGCTCTTCATCTTTGTGGTGAAAAAAAATCCTTGAATCTCATAAGTTGATCCACTCTTTGTTTAGATCTTTAGAATCCTTTAGTGGGCCTGCTCTTGAGCAATCAAGAGGAATGACCCAAGTGGGGACAAGCTTATTGCCAGCTATTCCAACCCACTATAATCTCAAGGCTATCAAGGACACAAAACCTTGGTAGACGTAGTACTTGTCTTCTCTTGATGTGAGTACTTGTGGGATTGTGACCATGAGAAAAGTGTTGAGCAAGAATGCTTAAGGTACTCTTGAGGCCGTGAGGTCTGTTACTTGCTGCAAGGTAAGGAGTCCCTTTGGGGAGCAAGAGGGGTGCTACGAACGAAAGCCCTTATTAAGAACCATAGTTAGAGGCCATCCTATTTTTCCGCTTAGCTTCTTGGTGCAAGAATTGATCCAAGTGGAATAACTTGGATCACCCCAAGATTACTCACCATATGTGTTCCTTTGGTTATGTCTTTGGCACTTCCATGACAAAGCCAATATCTATTGTGGGCAACCACTTTGTGTGAGGTAAGGGAGCATCAAGTGTGGGCCAAGTTGTTAAGTATTGAGCCTTGACTTTCTAGGATAAATATTGCTTGAAGTGTCTTTGATTGTGTAATACCAGTGTTAACATTCTTGAACATTCAAACAATTGGTAGTATTCACAGGTTTTTTTTCTATTTTGATATCACAAGTGTTTGTCTTGGAAAGGTTGCTTTTGCCCTTGTTTCAAGTGTTTTAAGATATGTTTGATCCCTTACTAATTGTAAACCTATCGAATTTCTACTGATATTGTGATTGAGATCAAAAACATCAACCCTCAGACTGAAAATTTTGATCAAACATACCTAAAAATGCACATTTCACACAATTCTGGTCAAGTGTCGTGCAAACTAGCAACAATATTGCCTGCTTTGAGAAGAAATATCAAGCGATAGTTCATTTCTTCTAGATTATCACCCAACCTGCCTGGAGTCTATCACCTAGTTATTGTGAGGTCTATTGCCTGGTGAAAGGTGAAATATCACCTCAGTGAGAAGTATCACCTAGTTAGCCTGGAAAGTGTCGCCTAAGAATTTCCTGTTGTATACCTAGTTTTAGTCATTTCACAGTTGCTTTTAGTTGGCTAGGTCTTTAGGAAGGTAACTTATCTTGCTGCTGGAAGCCTGTCTTTACTCTGAATTTCTATTTTTAGCTCTCTAGGGGTAGTGTCATTCGATTTACAAAGTCACTTTGGGAAGAATTGTCAAGTTAGAAAATTATTCCTGTTGAGAAAGTATATCTCTAGAGTTGTTAGTAACATTCTTGGAGAATTCTAGTACTCTTTTTGTCCAAATAATTTCCATTCAAATTCAATTTTAATTATACAATTTGGCTAAGTCCATCCTCCTAGTTCAAACGTGCAAGGATATTGATCCTTTGATTTAAGCACCTCTTTGATAGTGTTGGTAACGCCTTTTGTAATTCCTATCTTACCATCTCTTTTCAGACATTAGAGAACTTTAATTATCTTAGTTTGGTGTTGACACTTTGAGAGGTCACCTTATCATCAAGACTCATTTTCTTTCATGTTAGTTACAACAAGGTACCAAGTGAATCAAGGAAAATGACCTCTGGTTGTCTTTAATCAGTTACCCTTAGTTAAGACTCGTCAACAGTGAAAGGGAAAAGAACCCATTTTCGATCGATCCCCTAAGAGTGAGTCTGAGGTTTGTTTTGACCCAAAGAGTAATCCCAATGAATTGAGTTCTTCTTTAGCACCTTTTTCATCAAATATGGACATTAGTTACACCTTCACTAAACAACAAAGAGAAGCAATGAATCAAACTCTTAATGACATGTTCCAACGACATAGGGGTGACACGATGACTACTGGGTCTTCTTCTAATAGTCCACCTAGATCACCTCCTATCAACACAAGGTATCTAGATGCTCATCAATGAGCTGAGAGACATCATAGGCAAGCTCACTCAGATGCACGGTCACAACATGAAGACCAAAACAATGAATTTGGTGATGCTCATATCAATGTAGCTAATGTATCCAGACATTCAAGACAACCTTCTCCACTTAGAGACACCTCACGATATGTGAGTGAGAGGTTAAAGAGCATTGAGAGAGAAAAATAAGCTTTCTTGGATGAACAAGCTGCTAAGAAAGAAAGGTTCAAACAATTGGAGGATGAGGAACGAGCTTCGCTAGACATAAGGAGAAGAGCCGCACAAGAAGAACAAGATAGGCTCCTAGCGCAACAACTCCATAATCAATTCAATAATAGGGGTACCAATAGTGGAACCAAATCTCCACCATCTACTCCCTCACCAAGTCCAAGAGCTAGAAGAAGGTCAAGGACCCCATCAAGATCACCTAGTCCTAGAGGAAGAAGGACTTCTTGGATAACCATCGTAGGAGACAATCATCTCCTAGACATTCAAGACAACCCTCCCAATGAGCTCATCATGGCTCTCAACATGGAGGAAGTAATGCCAAATTTGACACTATTGATTTCATGATAATGCAACAAGAACCATCCTTCCAACAATATGTGGAGAAGTATGTGGAGAAAAATAAGGATCAATTCTTGGAAAGTCTAATCAATAAGGGTGCAAAAGTCCCATACAACTTTGATGTGGACCAAAAGATTAAGAAGCAAAACCCTTCAACTGATGAGGTGATTAAGTAGATGCAAAAGACTATGGAAAAAATGATGGCTCCTAAGAGTTCCTTCAACTTGGATTCTATATGTCCTAATCCCATTGACAAAAGTGTGGTTAAGGTAGATTTTCCTAGAAAGGTTGAAATCCCCACATATGACAAATATGATGGTAGTGGTGACCCCCATGACCATGTGCGTCAGTTCTATATTATGAGTTTTGAATTCCACTATGAAGATTCCTATCTCATGAGGTTATTACCAAGGAGTCTAAAAGGTCAAGCAATGGAGTGGTTTACCAACATTACCCCTCCTGTCAAAACTTTTAAAGAACTTGTTCAAAGATTTGTGCAACATTTTGCATATAATTTATCAAGGTTAGTCACCATGCTTGATTTGTGTAAATTAAAATAGAATCAAGGGGAACCCTTTGTGACATTTTTACAAAGATGGATATGCTTATGTTCCAAATATTCTAGGACCATCCCTAAGGAAGAAAGGATTGATATAATTGTGAGCAATCTAGTGCCATAATTAAGATATGAAGTTAGAAAAATGGTCTTTAATTCTTTTGACACTATAGTAGAAATTGCATGTCGCATCAAGGATGTTCTAAAAGAACAAGTTATTTTGGCCAAACAAAGTAACAACAACAATGGCCAAAACAATAACAACAACAATAAGGATAAAAAGAACTCATATTGGAACAAAAATAAGCATGTAGTCAATGACGGAGTTGTTGACTCTCCACAACCTAAGGAACAAGGAGTTCTTAATTTATCTAATGCAGTTCAAGCTATGAAGCTGCAGACATCCTTAGACCAACAAGAGCACAAGCCCAAGTATCAAGATAAACCTAAGTCAGGAAAGAGGCAATTCGATAAGCTTGGAGACTCTTATGCAGACATTTTTAAGACCTTGATTGCTCATAATTTGGCACAACCTTAGGATCCTACAAAGTTTCACATATCGGATCCTAAACCTTATTGGTGGAATGAGAAAGCTTACGGTGTATACCACAATGGGATTAGACATGACATTGAAGGTTGTCTTAAACTCAAACGTCTTGTTCAATACCTTATTGAGAATGGGAAATTACAAGTTGATGGGTTGACCACAAGCATAGACCATAAGGCCTTTAAGGAGCCCTTTCCTAAGTATGAGAAGGGAGAGACTTCTAAAAACAAGAATGGCAAGGCCACAATCAATTATACCTATACAGCTGTAGAAAATGTCATTAATATGCTTGAGGTTGTGGACAATGATGTCAACATGATGAGAGGGAATGATCCCTATGATTATGATGTAAGCTCACCTCCAATATTTGATGAAGGACCCGTTGTTGTGCTTAGAGGTCCTCAATCTCGAAGGTCATCTCAACCTCTCAATGCTATTACTAGGAGTCAGTCCCAAGGTCCTATTATCATTAGGGGTCCTAATTATAGCAAATCTAAGCAACCAATGTCCAAAAGTGTTCCTCCCAAATTTGCAATTGGTCTTGATATGAGTTACAACCTTGTTGATCAGTTACAATGAACGCCAACACAGATTTCCATTTTTGAGCTCTTAGAATTGTCTCCTAGACATAAGCGTGTCCTTGAGGATGCTTTGCATGCAGAAAATGTCCCTAATAATATAGATGTCTACCAATTCCAGAACATGGTCAACCACCTTGCTAGCCCACATTACCTTACATTTTCCAAAGAAGATGATAAAGCCTTGAGCCATCCACACAATCTTTCCCTTCACATTGAGGTCATGATCCATAAAACCTATGTTAGGCATGTGTTGATAGATGGGGGTGCTAGGCTCAATATTTGTTCTTTAAGTCTTTTGAAAACCTGGGTTACTCAAAGCATGCCATTGATACCAGGAAGAAAATTACCATCAAAGCCTATGATGAGGCTGAGAGAAGTTCTAAGGGGTTAGTTGTTCTTCTAGTCAGAATTGGTCCTATTGAAAAGGACATTTTGTTTCAAATCATTGATGTTGGTCCTTTAGCATACAACATCCTACTAGGTAGACCATGGATTCATGACATGCAAGCAGTACCATCTACCTATCACCAATGTGTCAAGTTTCCATACAATGGCGTAGAAGTCTGCATACCAGGTGATAGTACCTTATCTGTTAATGCCATTTTAGTAGGGGCCCATGTTCCCTTAAATAGAGAAGCAGACAATTTTGGGGCAGCTCTTGAGCAATGTAAGGATAAATTCAAGTCCATAGACCTTGGTATGGGAGGATATCAAATTGACTCCTTTACAAAATTGCCAATTTCACCTAGGTCCTATGGTAAACCATCATAAGAGATGCATCCCTCATCTTTAGCCATGAATCTATTTGATACTTTTGTAGAGTCTTCAGTACCTATTCAGGATGAGAAAGAGGAGGTGGTTATTAGAGATTGGATATACAGAGAAGAAAAGTACCTACATAATGAAAAATTTTCTCCATCTCCTAAGATTTATGGGAGAGGATACACTTTGGTCACCAACATGGGCTACCCAGGTCATGGCCCTCTCAGTCACAGGTTAGATGCCAAGGCTGAACCACTCAACCATGTTCTTTTTGGTCATAGGACTAAGTCAACGGTTGGCTTGGGGTTTGATAATGGAAAGAACAAAAGTGTTCCTATCCTAGCTGCGACAGATAGTGATAGTGACTTAGATTATACACCTAATCTCCAAAACCAACAAGACATGATTGATGATTGGGTGCCTTCTACAAATCTCCTTTGGGGGGATTCAGATGACTTAACAATTGTAAGCACAAACAAAAATGCTAGAGAAGGGGATACCCTTCACAATCTCAAACCTTCTACATCAAGGCATCCTAAGCCTTCTTGGTGTGAACATCCCAGCATAGATTCAGAAACATATTCACATGAGTTCAAGTGGGACTCTCTCTTAGATGAAATGGTTGATTTGGATATGGATGTTGTCCACACCTATAGTACTCAACCTGATGTGACCAATGAACCTAGTGTAGGACTAGAGGATTGGACTCCTCAAATTGCCTTAGTGGATGATGCTTCATTTGGTAAGATGAGCCCTAATTCAGGTATCTTAGAGAGAGACTTGACATATCCTAACTATGTGATCACCAGAGATAATACCTTTTGTATCAATAATGTTGAACTAGTCATTGACCTACCCCTTGTAAACCATCTTTTGATTGATTGGTCACAACTTTTTCAAGAGCCTCAGCTCCTCACTTTTCACAATGACTATGAAATAGCTTGCTACTTGAATGCTCTTGAACCCATAGTCTCTTCCACCAGTGAACCTACAACAAGTATGATGGAGCCGGATATTAAGTACCTCAGTCATAAAATAAAAGAAAAGAAAAAAAAGAGAAATGGTTCTGATGGCGAAAACCACTATGTGGCGGTGTTAGAACCCAAAAAAGTAAAAAGAAAGGATGTATCTGAAGGTGAAAACCTCTTTGAGGCAGCTAAGGATGGAGTACTTAATAACCTACCGAGTTATTTCCAAGATAGGTCATCAATTCTTATTGAGCCTACACAACCAGTAAATTTGAATATGGAAGAGGCTCCACAGGTGATTCATCTAGCTCAGTCTCTATCAGTGCAAGAAAAAGAGGCATACACAAAGTTCTTACAAAAGAAGAAAATCAATTTTGCTTGGACATATTCAGACATGCCAGGGCTTGACACTAATCTTATTATGCATCACTTATCTATAGCTCCAAGAATTAAACCAGTAAAATAGAAGTTGAGGAAAATGCATCCTCACATAGCTCTCCTTGTTAAGGCTGAATTAGAAAAGCTCTTAGGAGTAGGATTTATTAGAGCTATCGACTATGCCGAGTGGATCTCAAATATTGTTCCAGTTTCAAAGCATGATGGGTCCATTTGTGTATGCACAAACTTCAAAGATCTTAACAAAGTTTTCCCAAAGGATGACTTTCCACTCCTTAACATAGACATGATAGTGGATATGATTGCGGGCTATGAGATATACTCTTTAATGGATGGTTTTTCCGGTTATAACCAAATAAAAATAGCTCCTGAGGATCAAGAAAAGACAGCCTTCACATGTGCATGGGGAACCTATTGTTGGAACGTCATGCCATTTGGATTAAGAAATGCAGGAGCCACATACCAAATAGCTATGACCACAATATTTCATGATATGATGCATAAAAACATGGAGGATTATGTGGATGATACCTTGGCCAAGTCTAAGAAAAGGGATACACACCTCACAGATTTGGAAGTAATTCTAGATCGAATGGAGTAGTTTCAGTTAAGATTGAATCTGAAAAAGTGTGCCTTTGGGGTTACCTCAGGTAAACTTCTAGGATTTATAATTTCAACCAAAGGAATAGAGGTGGATCCTAAAAAGGTTCAAGCTATATTAAATATGCCTCCTCCTAAGAACATTAGTCAGATGAGAAGTCTTCAAGGATGACTCCAATCCATACAGAGGTTTATTTCACAGCTTGCAGATAAAGCACAACCTTTCAACAAGACATTGCATAAAGGAACCACATGTGCCTGGAATGAGGATTGCCAAAAGAGCCTAGATCAAATAAAGAAATACTTGGCTAATCCTCCAATTTTAATGCCTCCTATCCTAGGAAAACCATTAATTTTGTACATCTCAGCAACATAATCTTCCTTGGGGGCATTTTTGGCTCAACTTGATGATACTGGGAAGGAAAGAGCCATCTACTACATTAGCCGTACTCTAGTATCTTATGAGATCAATTATAATAGTATTGAAAAGTCTTGTCTTGCGGTAGTGTTTGCTTCCCAAAAGTTGTGACACTACATGCTTGCCCATACTATACATCTCGTTGCAAAAATTGATCCTCTTAAGTATTTGCTTGGTAAGGCTGCTCTCACGGGTAGACTCGCTAAGTGGATGATGGTTTTGTCAGAATTTGATATGGAGTACATTGAGCATAAGGCTATAAAGGGGCAAGCTATTGTAGATCAACTTACTGATTTCTTAGTCAAGGATAGCATTCCTATTCAAGTAGAATTCCTAGATGAGCACATAATGTACATGACCACATGTACTTGGAAAATGTTCTTTGATGGTTCAAATATGCAAAATGGATCAGGAGCTCGAGTATTGTTTATTTCTCCTCATGGGTGCAACATACCTAAGTCTTACAAACTTTTGTTCCCATGTACAAATAATATTGCAGAATATGAGGCTCTAACCAATGGACTTAAGATGGCTATTGAGTGGAATATAACAAAGTTACATGTCTTTGGGGATTCACAATTAATTATCAACCAAGTGAATGGAGAATACCAAACTAAGGATGATAAGATGATACCTTACAAAAGGATGGTTGATTCATTGTGATGCTATTTCACATTTGTGACATTTCAACAGATCCCTAGAGCAGAAAACAAGGCTACAGATGCTATGGCTGCATTAGCTTCACTCCTTCAGTTAGAACAACACGAATCAAGATTTGAATTCCTAGTGGAAGAGCTACATCATCTCATCTTTGACTCCTCTGAAAGCCACATCATTTGTACCTTGGTCACTCATGAGTCTTCCCATTATGGTGCTATCTATTCATATCTTCATAATGGCATCATTCTTGAATCCTTTAATCACTCTGAAAGAAGAAACCTTGTTCATAATGCCTCTTGCCATACCCTTATCTCTGGTGATTTGTATAGGAGGGGTTTAGATGGGACACTTAGGTGCTTGGAAAAGGATGAGTCTGACCGAGCGTTAGTTGACATTCATGAGGGTATTTGTGGACATTCTAATGGTCTTGCCATGGCCTGAAGGTTGCTTAAGGTGGGGTATTATTGTCCCACAATGCAAATGGATGCTATAGCTTTTGCCAAATCATGTGAAAAGTGTCAGAAACATGGAATCTTGATTCATGCTCTAGGTAGGGAGCTTATTCCTTCTATTTCTCATTGGCCATTTGAGCGCTGGGCCTTTGACCTTGTTGGTCAGATTCATCCCAACTCATCAGGTGGACATAAATTCATTATTACTACTACTGACTACTTTACCAAATGGGTAGAAGCCGTTCCACTATCTATTGCTTCGGGAAAGACAATCTCTTTGTTCATATTGAATCACATCATTTGTCGATTTGGGATACCTTCTAAGATAATCACTGACAATGGAGGTCAGTTCAAAAACAAGGACCTTACACACCTCTGCAAAAAATTCAAGATAAAACAACATTGTTCCTCCATTTACTTCCCACAAGGAAATGGACAAGCAGAGGCCTCTAATAAAACCAGTCTTAAGATTCTCCATAGAACAGTTCACAAGAATGGTCAAGACTAGCAGTTACAGATCAATCCAGCCTTATGGGCCTACAAAACAAGTATTCATACTCCCACAGGGGCTACTCCTTTTTCCCTCACTTATGGTGCTGATGCAGTATTACCTTTAAAAGTTGAGATTCCCTCACTTAGAGTCTCTCTCAAAGGTTTGATTACAGATGAAGATTATCATGCCATGAGATTGCAAGAATTGGAACTTCTTGTTGAGAAACATAGAACATCTTTTGATCACATGAGAGTCTACCAAAAGTGTATGTCCAAAGCATTCAACAAGAAGGTTCACCCTAGAGAATTTCAAGTAGGAGATCTTGTCCTACGTGAGAATCCTAAGAACCAACAACATCAAGAACAAAAGGGAAAATCTGAACCTAATTGGCTTGGACCATACATTATTACTACTGCTTTTGGGACACGTGCTTACTTGCTATTTGATGAACAAGGGGAACAACTCCCTGATCCTATTAATGTTTTGCACCTCAAGCAGTTCTATCCATGATGCCTATTCTATCTGGGGGCATCCTTTGTACATATTTTATGATCCTGAAAAAATTCCAAAAAAAATTCATATATGATGCTGAAAAAATTCTAAAAAGCATATAAAGTCCTGAAAAAATACAAAAAAATAAAAAATGCAAAAAATTCAAAAAAATAAAAAAAGTGCCTTGGTGAAACCTGGAAACAAGCGCCTTGGTAGCAAAAATACAAAAAATTAAAAAAATTAAAAAAATCTCCAATTGGTGAAAACCTGGAAACAGGCGCTACTTGAGGCCTTTGCACCCTTGTCTTTTAGCATGCGTCCTCAACACTTAGCCATTCTCCATCATGCCTTAACCTTATTTGACTTGGTCTGGAATTGGTCTTTATTTTTGTCTAGGGGGCATACCTGTTCACATAGGTCCTTTAGGTGCGTTTGTCTCTTGGGGCATTTCACAAACAGGTGTTTTTCAACACTACCCCAGCGTCGAGTGTTTCTCAACACTTATCAAGATGTCTTACCCACCAGTCTAAGTATGATGTGATATTTCTTATTAGCCAATTTGATACTCAAAGTTTGACTCTATGACCAACACACACGTACTTAAACAATCAACTCAATTGAGATATGTTAACTTTATTTTTCTTTGTGTGCTATCTATGAGAATTTTTTTGATGAGTGGTCTCTCCCAGAGAAGTTTTTGATGATGCATAGCTAGAAGACTGAGGGTATGAGAACATGTTTTATTTCTTTATCTTCTTATGGGTATCTTTCATTGATCCTAACTGTCATGAGCATTTATGCTTGTCTTACTTGACACTAGGGATTGACAAGGTATTATCTTTGACTGTTTTGCGAGTGCATGCTTCTAGCTACCCTGGCTTTCATGTGTCTTGGTACAAGCATAATCTTGCCATAACAAACTTAGGTAATCTCACTACACTAGTCATCTTGACCTATATGTCTTTGGTGCCTAGGTGAGATTCCCACATCTCTATATGATATAGATCATATTCATATTCACATAGTAATACTAGTGTGTATTGTATGATCTTACGACACTACCAATAAAGCTTGATGATGATAATTAGATGTCTATAAGTGTTGTGACCTTGCAATTCAATCACTTTTCATAGTAGCTTGCATTTTTAGGGTCATGTTAGATTAGTTTTGCATCTTGCATATGGAGAGAGCTCTCTTTTTCATCTTATGTGGACCTGTCGGTCAACTGCGCTCATCTTCCCTTTTCTCGATCATGTCTTTCACTCCTTATCTTTCATCATGACCTATTCCTATCATCACAAGGGGTTAATCATATCATCATATCTATATCTTAAAAATGTCATTTTTAGAAACATGAGTCTATATCATACACATGAGAATCAACCATACATCTATGAGAGAGAATATACATGAGCATTTATAACATACATTTTGAGAAAAATGACAAGATAATACATAAACTGATACATCCATCACAAGTGAGAAAAATACACATGATATATCGAACATCCAGTAATATCATATATATAACAATGTCATCATACAATACAATGTCATCTGGTACTACATCTGATCTACCCACTACTACTAAGTAGGAAGGAGCCCTCTGACCTACTGGTACTACTTGTATGTAGAGACCATGATAATATATAGCTCACACTACCTCTCTTTGTCTCTCTGCAAGGGCAACTTGTAGGGCTCTCTCCCGCCACTCTGTATCTGCCCATTGATTAGTGAGATGCTACTCCCTAACTACTATGGTGATCCTGAGCTACTGTATCTTAGCCTCCAGAGCCTGTATCTTGGCTCTTAGGTCCTCTCCTCCCGTAGGCTGATCCTGCTGCACCTCTACCTATCGGCGAGTTGGTCTCGCCTCATCCTTAGGAGTCGCCTATCTCTATCCTCATGACCATTTCTAGCCACCTAATCTAGAGCCCTCACCTCTCTCCATCCCTCTCCCTCCCCCTCTCCCTCCATCTCCTCCATCTCCCCCATCATCCCCATCCCCACCTGGAACTACTATCGGGGCATTAGGTACTGTGAAATGAGGGAATGGTGCCCTCCGTCGCTCAACCCTGTATGCTACATTAGATCCTACATCAGCCATATCAAGAAGGTACTCCCAAGGCTCCCTCCTAATTCCATCTATCTCCTTAATGGCCAGCTAATGATCTAACATGGGTAGCCACCCATGTCCCTCCTTGTCCCTAGACCTTGCATAAGTGGTGGTCTCTGCTGAGACCCGCTGCTGCTGCCCAAACTGTCACCATACCTGAGTGATGCAAAATCTCTCGACTATCTCTACATGTTGTCCTACTAATGGTTAGCTACATAGCATGTAGCTCAGCTTGTCCTCTGCATCACCCCAAGACTCAACCTCCCTGTATGGCCTCCATATGAAGGAGGTCATCTCATCCAAGATTCGTCAGTAGTATGTCACATCTCCAGTATGGGAATATGATATAAATCCTCTATACCTATATATGTACGGATATCTCTACTCTCTCATCTGAACCCTGGGGTGCACCATAGTGATGTGCTCCCAAGCCCACACCTGTGCCAAGATGGCACCGCAAGCCCATGTCTGATCGTCCCTGTAGATGATCTCGTGTAACTCATGATACATCTCTGCAAGTATGGAAGGTCCCCATGCCATGTGCCGAGGTCTGCCTACCAAGTCAACCAGTAGTCTGCCCCATTTGAGAGGGAATCCCTTTGACTACAATTGGTCATCAGCACCTGTGAGATGATGGAAGCAACAATGCATGGCACTGGGAAGTCTCTGCCAAAATCGTCCATCAGTCACTCCCAGCTGACGTGTCTATCAATGATAGTGACATCTTGAAACATGCCCTAGATAGCATGTCAGCCCTTGGTGGCGTCCTGATCATAATATACCTGTGCCAACAAATAGTCATGTTAGTTTTCATCATATGGAAACATTACACTTAAATGATTATATCTTTAAGCATGATTATACTTACAGGCTCGCCATGGCATGGTACTCTAAGAATCCTGTAGACATCCTCTAATGAGATGGATGCCTCTCCAGTGGGCAAGTGAAAGGTGTTATGCTCACTATGCCATCGCTCGGCCAAGGCTATTAGTAGACCGTGATTAGCCTAGATATATGGGAACCGCAATAAGTATCAGAATCCCATCGCTCGGATATCAGCCTCACCTGGATCATCTAGATCTTGGATGCATCTCAATCCCACCACCTTCGGTGCTCTAATGAGTAATGCCAGAAAGTGCTCTTGCAAACCATTAAACCAAGCCAGATGTCAGTACATATCATGATGAATGTCTAAAAATTAGTACAAGACATATACAACATAAACTTGTCTAGACCCGTCCTTTTTTCTCAAAAATACTTAAAAATATCAATTTTTTTAAACTTGGGCGATACTACTTTTGGGACAAGTGTCGTGCGACACTTCTTCCTATAGTGGTGTGATATACCTTTAATTGTGCGATACTTCACTAGGTATCACGTGATTGTTCACCAGTTATCGTGTGATACTCGTATCCACGCGCGTGCGATACACTTGCAACCCACGAAGTATTGCGCGATGTTTCTCTCTAAAAGAAGTGATACTTCTAAAGTATCATGTGATATATCACCTAGTTCTTGAAAATTGAGATTTTTTAAATTTGAAAATTCTTGAAAAAAATGTGCTAAATATCTTAAATGCTCATTAATACTAAAAAAAGTGAAGTTTTTCTGAAAACTCACCGGGGCAGCATAGTGTGGAGGCCGGTTGTGCAATCGACTGTGCTCAAACCAATGCTTGTGGATGGGAATCACTGCTTGCTGGGCCATTTTCTCTCTCTCTACTCTCAAAATTCTCAAATGGCTAAATGACAAATGATTTTGAAAATGACACTTTTGCCCCTTATATAGCATTTTGACTTTTTGACCAAATTTCAAAATACCTCAGAATTGCACAAAAATTGCACCCCTAGCTAATTTCGATGTCCTGGATCCATTTTCAGACTTGAAATCAAAATCCAAGTTCATCTTGATAGTCAAAATCGCATTTCAAAATTTCACCCTCATCTATGCAGTTGGCTGACCATTTGAGGCTTGATCCTTCGATCTTTGTTGGGGCATCTTCATTTCTTCACCCCCATCTCTTTCAAACTCTTAGTCTATCATTCATTATCACTCACTTCATTTCTCTAAGGTTTGACTTAATTTTTATCCTATATCTTTCCCAGTCAAACCTAGTCAACCTGGGGCATGTCTTCACTGCTTGATGGTTATCCTATTATCCTATTCTTTGACTATGATTTCTAGTGCTTTGATCAAGTTTATCAATTTCCTATTCTCCTCTACCTAATTTCAATTTTGATTCTGAGGGGGCAGTACCTATCAACTTTAATCTTTGATTTAGCTTTATCATTCCGCTCAGCTTGAGATTCTTATTTTTAGACTTGATTATCACCTAGCAGCGACGGTGGTGATTTTGTCTTTCAATTTTTATCTCCTATTTTTCAGACTTGATTATTGCCTAGTAGCGACGGTGATAGTTTTGTCTAAGGCTTGATTTGCACCTAGCAGCGACGGTGTTGGTCTTGTCTTTCACCTTTTTGCTTATCTTTGTCCAGGCGTGTTCCCAAAATGAACACACGTCTGAGTTGTTTTGTGATCCCAAAATGAATTCACATTTCAATTCTTCTTTGACCACATGTGTTCCTGAAATGATCACACATTAGTCAAAGAGGGGCAAATGTATGCACCCTAAAATGGTCGCCTAGACTTTGGGCCCCCATTCAATAATTTATCGAATCCCTGAATCAATATTTTCAAAAATCAACCTTTTATCAATTATATCAATTTCTTTGATCAAGCCTTATTTTATCATTTTTGATTATTCCTTGGGCTAACCATCTTATCCTAAAGTCTTTATTTATTAAAAATAATATTTCCTCCCCTTTTAATAAATAAAAAGTGCCCACTTTTCATCTTATCCTAAGTTGCATAAATAAAGCATTATTCTTATTTTATAAAAAGGGAAAAAACACTTTTTGTCTCATATGGACACAAAAGTCAACTCTTATTTTCTCATTGGAGGATACTTGTGCAAATGGATTGCTCTTCTTTGATGCTCCACCATTGATTAAGTCTTTTGCCTCTTAATCTCCATGGTCCATTCTTTCACATTTCCTATAAAAGAAGAGCTCTCTTCCTCATTCTAGGTCATTCATTTTTATGCTAATGTTATGCTGCAGGTTTTCTAGGTCACTTTGGAGCTTTTGAAGATTTGGAGCATTCTTGGATCTCATATTTACATGCTTTCATAGCTTTCACTCTTGCATAGTAGATTCATTATCATGGCATTCATAGTTTAGATTTCCTTCATGCTATAGATTAATCTCACATAGTCTAAATAGGAAGGATTTGTAACACTTGTTCTTTCCTTTCATAGATTAGTTGCATTGTTCTTTCATTTCTATAGACTAGCTTGCATCCTTCATTTTCATAGATTAACTTGTATTGCATTGCATTTCATTTGATTCTTTGGAGATATTGGCATTCTTGGCCTTGTCTTCACTTGAATCTCTCATTGTGTGGTTAAGTAGCAAGGTCATTAGCTTAATAGCTCTAGTTGAGAGCAATTTTACAATCTTGCAACTCCATACATAGAGAGCTCTAGGTCGCTATTGAAGGTTTCCCTTTCATGGATTTCCTTTAATGTAATGACTTAGAGAAATGCACTACTTTTGTGTGTACACTCATAGCCAAAGGTATAAACACTCAAATATATCAGTTTACTCATAGTTCCAACTCCTTCTTGACTATTCTCCTCTTTGGCAAACTCTCATTACTTGCAGATACTTTGGGGATAGTTGTATAGAGAAGAACATGTATGCTTAAGTCTACAAGCACCATCTTCATAGCCCTTGGAGTTATCCTTCATGGAAGAAGTACCAATTTTCTCAAAATACATGAATACCAGAGCTACCCAAAGCATTGAAAATAAAGAAGGTTGGCCATGAACAAAGGAATTGGAGTCTACTTGGCAAGGTCCTGAACATTTGAAACATACTCCAAAATAACTCCACCAACCTGCCTTATAGAATCATCGGGATCCACTTATTGTAAATTCTTCAAAAAATCATATGCACCAGTAAACATATCATTGTGACAAAAATATAGATGGTCTGCCTGGCGCAGTGACAAAATTATCTTTTATAATAATGAGGCAGGCTGGACCCCATGCGGGTTTGGCCTAAATTTTTTTCAAACTCAAACAACCGGCCCTAAAAATGATCTAAAACAACTGGCACATACAACCGGATCCAATCCAGATAACTAGAAACCTTTAAAACTTTAAATTTTAATACTTCGCCAGTCGCCAAATCTTAATAAAACACCCTCAGTTGCACCACTAAGTCACTGATGAAAACTTATCCTTGGAAGCTGAAAGTTGGCGAATAGAAACTTTGTACTATAGATAACAACCTTGTTAGACGGCTTCACCCAGAAATGATCGAGTCAAGAGATTTTAAAATTTGAAAACACCCGATCAGAATTGCCGGCAGATCACAAATTGAAAACACTGCCGACTGACTTGGAAAGAGACGGATGAAAAATATCAAACGACGAATTGAGGGCGAGCCATTGAAATTGGAGAAAGAATCATATGAAAGGAATGAAACAAACCAACCGCCAACTAGAAAAGATCATTTGGAAAAAAGATATGAATTTCTGAAAATGGTTACTTTACAAAATTATTCCATCTGCACTTTTCGTCATCTTTTGAACACCTCTTGTCTGATCCCGCAAACCGATCAAATGGAAACTTCACGGCCTAAAAACCTGGATAGATGATCTTTCATATATGTATAAAATAAGGTTTTGATTAGTTTCATTGGATGATCAACCGATTATCAATTCTTAATCCCCAAAATCGGCCACTTAGAACACTCTGAACCAAAAACAATCAGTTTCGTAGAAATTGCATTTGGAATTGACCCTGGAAAGTGATCAATCGGATTGGTAGAGACTTGAAAATTCTTAGGCAAGTAAAATTCCATGTCTACAATATGAAACATCATTCAATTATGTTTGACCTCAAGCTTGGTGAAAATGGCAAGGCCCTAAATTAGCCACTCAGAAAACTAAACTGTGCACTCGTGGAGAAACTAAGAAATTGCGAACAGAGTGGCTTCGGTAAGCATGTCAAACGGGTACATGGGGGGCTAAAAATTGGTGTGCTACTTCTTTCTCATGCCTAAAACATGATGCAACTTTTCATTCATCATGACCATCAACTAGGTGTCAGATGTAAACTTTCAAAATAGGCCATTTAGTTAAAATCGAACATGATGCAAAGTGCAGATTTGAACACTGGCCTCCAAATGAGTACCCTCAAAACTTGTCGAAACTAAATTCTAAAAGTTCTGACCAACTGTATATGCCAATAGAAATGCAAGGAACACATGTCCCAAGCATTATGCCATGAAAATGAACAGACCTATCTTTGTATGCACTTAAACTTAGATCTTTTTAAACTGTTCTTTGAAACACCAATCTTTGGTTTAGGGAAAATCTCTGAATATAGGCTCAAAACTATCTGGATTTTTTTAGAGCACCAACAGTGGCTCTGATTGGGGACGCGTGCCCCTTGTGGGAATGTAGAGAATCTTGAATCTTTGGTACAACAGACCACTCAAAAATGAAAATTGACTTCTTGCTCTTTTTTTAAAAATAGGGTACCTTACTGAAAGAAACACACCACACAAATGAAAGAAAGAGAATTTACAAAATATACATCACTTGCAAAGGCTCAAAGCCTCAAAAAATGGAAGCATCATTTACCTATGTCATAAATATGATTCTCATCCATATATGAGACCAACCACTTGAAAAACTTTTGATAAATAGGCTGCCAACATATATGAAAATTTTTGAGCTAAAAGGTAATCATGTGCTTGCCATAACCCAAAATCTTTCGGTCACAACCAACCTCATGTTCATATCTCAAAAAATATGAAAAATCCATTACCTCTTCTTGATGTTGACTGAAAATATAAGGTCCATCTAGTAATGCATCAAAAGATAAGCTATAATGACCATTATGCATTACTAAAAACTCATATGACTGAAAATGAATTGGATCCTTAGCTTTATCTGTATGGGATACTTCATCCATTCCTCTAGGATGTACTCACAATCTGAATCATGAGCCAAGTGTAATCCCCTTTCATAATCATTGTGACATAAGGACAACTGATCGATACCATCATTTTTATCAATAAACTTGTTGTCCTCAACACTGTCACAATCGCTGTCATACTCATCAAAAGAAAGAAAAGAAACTGAACAAGAAACTTGTTCATCATTAGAATCTTCATGACAAGAGAACATAGTGTCATGGTCTTCAATCTTTTCTTCTGCAAACTTATTATATGAGGAGTATTCATGTAAACATGAATCATTGTTTTCATCATCTTGAACACATGCCCCATTATCAGTGTCAAAACATATATCCTTCGGGCATGAAAGTGTAAAGTCAAATGTAAGGGCATACCTTTGAAAATCAGCTTCTAAGAGGTTTGAGATTTCCTCACTGCTTAGTGTGCACTGGATTTCATGTTCATTTTCCTTGGCTTCTTGTTCGATGCTGCAGATTTCTTTGTTTAGAACAGGGGCTGTAAATTCTTGGATCATCTCATCTTGTGCAAAGCCATCACTGCATCAACTTTCATCTGCATCATACTTATCCTTTTGTTGTTTACACAAATTTTTATTATACTGGGATAATAGAGTTGTTCTCTTATGTTGATAAAAGGAGAGATCTACAAACTTTTTAATAGAAAACTTATCAACCATGAACTCTTCTTCATCATCTTCATATTCATTGAATTCATTATCAACATCATAATCTTTATTTACACAAGGCTTGTCACAAGGAGACCTTACTGTCATATCTTGATAGTCCGAATTTTGATCACTAGAAGAACATGCTTCTGTACCCGGCAAAACATCACAACCAATGTATAATTTGGAACCATTAGAGATGTTGTCCTAATTTTTTAGATCTATATATGGAAAGCAATCAACACCTTTATAGTATGTTTGAACATCAAAAGGGAGGCTCTGAAGTTCATCCGTATGCATATCACACAAGTCTTTAAGAAAATCATTTTGAACTACAACTTGTGGCTTCAAATTGAAGTCATTCCAAGAAACATCATCATGTTGAATCAGAAATCTAAAAGATTCATTTCCTGATTGGTAACTAATATGTCCTCGCTGACTTGTTTCAACATCCTCTAATAATAGGACATCAACACTCTTTACATCCAAATCTTGGAAGAAAGAACACACCTCTGACTGAAACAAACAATCTGGTATAAGTTTTGGAACTTGTTCCAACTTTTCATCAAATGTTTCAAATTGTGGTTTAGACAAATCAGTAAGCGGCCCATTGCCCATATCTTTCCTTTGGCATATGTCTTCTTGACATGATTCATTGTTATAGGGTAGATTTTCAGCATTATTAACTTCTTGATAAGACACTGATTCCATATTTTTGACAATATCAAAATGTTCAGTACCTACATCAAACCAACTGACTTCCATTTCTGATTCAAGGGCAAACTGAGCTACCATGGTTTCATATTTGGGCTCACAAAAGCCTTCATCCATCTTATGATTAACAACTTCACATGGTGAGTCAAAAGATGAAAACATACAAACTGAAAAATTAGTTTCATCACCACTGTCATCTGAAACACAAGGATTCATTATTGTTTCATTCATATCAACTTTTTTACAATCATTTTCAGCACATGATAATTTCTCATCCTTCTCACAAGGTCATCCATAAACCATCTCTTTGTCTTCAAGAAGATCAGGATCATTTTGACTCCTTGAATCTTCTTCTTCACTTTCAACATCACTGAAATTTGATGGAATTTCATCACTTGGAGCTTTATCATCATCTGATGAAAGATTTTCCCCCTCTTCATTTTCAATACTTGACTACAAACAATAAGTCACTGCAGCCTCACAACTGGAAGAACTAGTTTCAAATCTACTTGGTGTATATCCTTTGTTTATGTCTATCTCTGCATCAAGAAAAAGTAGTGATTCTTCACTAACCATGCTAACTTCTATATCGGGGACAGTCATTGTTTGCTGCAAATTTTCTTCATTCACATTCTGTTCAGAAGCATAACTTGGAACATGATCAGTAGGATCGACAGAGATGGAAATATTTTGACATTGAGTTTCATTTGATGATTTACACCCATTTGCTTCGATTGGAACATTATGAAAATGGACTCCAGCGGATAAAAACCCTTTAGCAATTTTATATCTCAAATTATTTTTAATGTCCATTGCTATCATAAAAGCCTGATGTAAATTATTTGGCTCTTTATTTCTTAACAAGAAGCTCATCTTTTTATCGAAAGCACCCAAATAAATGACTAAACAAACATGGTCATTGGGTCTGTAGTCTTTCAAAATATCATGCAATGCCTTGGCAAATCTGATGTTGAATGGTGGAACCAACTCATCTTCTTCAATTTGAATATCCATTAAATTGTTCAACAAAATACTCACATCTATTCTCTCAGTGAACTGTTCCATGAACGTTGAATTGAAGTCCTCCCATGAAGAAATATAATTTGTTGGTAGTGAATAAAACCAGACCCTGGCATCATCTTTCAGTGTCTGAACCAACAACTTCATGATGACATCTTCATAACAAATCTCAAAGTCTCCCGTCAGATCAACAAACCCTTGCAAATGTTCACATGCTAAATCTAATCGTTTCCCTTTAAAATCTTGCAAATACTTCCTAATCTTGGTAGGAATCTCATTTGGGAAACCATGTATGCCATTAAAACACAATGGAACATACCTTTGTCCAGAAAAACCTCTACTTGAATCCATTATGGACTGCACTTCCTCTTAATGAGATTTTCATATTTTTATTACAAATAACTTATGCAGCCATAAAAATTATCAAATCATACATATTCCTTCGAAGATACAACCCATATTTTTTAATAAATTCGGAGAAACATGCAAACCCACAAATTCTAAAATCCTTTTATATGGTGACTTTTTCACCCAATAGGATTATACAAATACAAAACATTCATTGAGATATACCTGGTAAATTTCTTGATGCTGCAATTTTTTCTTTCGCTGGAAACAATGACAAATTTCAGAGCTCACCTTATAGCTCCACCAGGTTCTTTTTATAGAGTCGCCACCTCCTTGAAGAGGAAAAGTACTTTATCTGTGTTTCTATATACTCCTTCTAGCCAACACAAAACTTCACCAAAACTTCAAATATTATTTATCAGAACTGAATATATCATATCCTTGATTTTGAACCTTGCACTGATCAAACAGAGGATATCATAGTCGCCACTCACAACTTGGTGAGATGATATCAAAAATTTTAAGTTTGATTCGTATACACTTTAATGGAAACCACTAGATAAATAAATAAGCTGACCAGGAGTCAAGCTCTACTTGTACCCACATTATTTATAATTGATTTATAACACTATAGATATTAACTAATTGAAATAAGCAAGCTAGGAGTCCAACTCAACTTGGAACCTGCATTATTTCACACAAATTTATAATACCATAAATCTCAACTAGATTTAGCATGACTTTGCATCTCTATCCCCAGCGGAGTCGCCATTTTGTTGGTTCCTGGATATGATTTTACACTCCATGAGATATCAATATACTTAAGACTAGTTTTGGGAATGGTTAGTTCCAAATATGGAGAAATATGTAGGTAACTAGACCAACTATAGGGATGAGACTGCCCTCTTCACTTCTAGCTCTGCAGAACCAAGGTGGGTGCACCGAATCCAGTATAATAGAACACTTCTTTACAACACTTGGAATAGATTGAACAAAGTAGATAATAGCAAGAAAGTACTAAATGATAACCAGTCATTCATTGACTCTCCATTGCTATGAAATAGCTGAGGCCTAAATACATAAAACTAAAATGATTGAAAGGATTTGATTTAATTTTTGCAGAATACAACACATCCCACCCAGACATGTAACATCATAGAGTTTACTTGTTTCAGATCAATGCCTTATCCATTGGGCAAATCATCTAGTACACTGTAGAATACAGAGATTGATTACTATTACTTCACCATAGATCCAAGTCTTAAATATAAATACCCAGAACCATACTACTTATAGAAATCCCTGTGCAAACCCTATGAACTTGTGCATCATCTAGAGCATATTTTAATCTGATTGAAACTAGAACTGAAGACAAATAACACATGCATAGATAAACTCCATACAAAGAATTAGAATATTCAAAACCCATAAAATTTGACATAGATGGAGAGAAATGGAACTAAAAACTTGAATTAAAAATGAGGACCTAAGCCTCTGCATACACCTTGCTTGAAGATTCAAAGCCACTTGACACAATATGAAAATGATCAACAACTTTCTAATTTATTCTGATACAAAATGGACTAAAAATGTCCTACTCCTTGACTGAAGGTTCAAGATGTAACCTTATGAACCAGAAGACCAGTAGCCTTTGTAAATGGTCTTGGAAATCCATATATAGAATTGCAACAAGATGAGGACCATTTAGGGCATTTTTAGGGCAACACAGTCAACCCTAAGACTAACAAAAATATCTCAGATAAATCTGATACAATTTCATTCTAGAACATATCTCTTACAAAATATCTACATCTCTACCCAAATTTGATCTCATAATACACAGTCCATTACTGCTCTTACCAACTTTGTTGAATCTAATTTTTAACACTGCTATTCGATTCATCGGTTCACGCCGATTCCGAAAACATATAATACTTGTATATTTGGGTAAAAAATGAGTCCTGGACATCATTTCCCATGAGCAACCTTTATTTTTAAAATTTTTGATTTATTGATATAGTTGAAACTATACAAATTCAAATTTTAATATTTGTTGCAGATTTGAATTTTGAGGTGGGCCCCATGTGCCACATGGCACCATCTAATTCGCTCACTGATCCATCTCATCTACCTTGTCAGACCTGTCAACACACCCTCTACCACATGGCGCTCTCCGGTTGGCTTATCCTGCTGACTGGGCACATGTCTGCCAGCTCACCTCGGGACATGTGTCAACATGTTGTTGAAGTGCCAAGGTAAATATCGTGCATCTCTATATCTTTGGAATAGCGACCACCATTGGATCGTCACACATCTCGAGGTGGCCAACCAACTACTCAACTTCAGCTTCGTCACCGGTCCCCCGCCACATGTCACATTCTGGTTCGCCTGTGATGTCCACTTGGCATTGAACTACATCTTGGTTGCCACATCCTCGAAGCACCGCATGTCAGTACATCGCTAAAGCGCAAGTGTAACTATTGAGCATTTTCATCTCTGCACTATAATGACGTCTGTCAGATTTGGCACACATCCCAATGTGTCAGATCTGTACTCTGTCAAAATTTCTTACCTTCTGTGTGTGGGGCCCACTTTGCCAAGTCATCATCCAGTTGGTGTCTCGATCCTTATGCGCATGAGAGAGGTCTCCAACTGAGTGTTTACTTGAGACAAGCATATTGTGGGTTATTTCTTATAAATATCTCATGTTCTTCTCGCAGCATCAATGTGGGATATATCATTCTTTGTATATAATAGCCCTCTCTTTCTTTGCTTTACATCATACACAAGCCTTGTTCCTTTTAAACATTTTAGGCACACATGGGATGATGAATGTGGGACAAAACCTGAATACACAGTCCCAACTATTCTACGCTCGCGTGCCCAGCCCCAATCTTCTTATTGTGATGCCAAACGTTATGCAAATGCATCAAAGAAGCTCACGCAGGTCAAAATGGAAGCTCACACATTGAATCTCCTTATTCTTTCTTGGTGCATGTATTTTCTTTGTCTATTTTGGGCCTGCAAAAATCAAGTATTCTTGGTGTGAAGGGCGGCAACAGCTCTTCACAAGAGACTCATGCCTCCATATTGGCGCACACTACTTATCTTTCTCTATTTTTATAAGTGCTACACACAACCTCGACTACCTCCTCTTCTCGTGTTTGGGCTTTGCAAAATATATTACATGGAACATCTCCCATCCCATGGCTTGCGTATGAACACCAAGGGGAACGTACCAAAAATGGTGCGAACAGTCAATACTAAAAACAAAAATAAATTATAATGACCTTCATGATATTTGGTGCACTTGGACTGGAAAGCACATATGAAAGCTTGGAGATTCTCTTCATTCCTAGCGCTAGTGCATGAGCGGGAAACCTTTGGTAACCTCACACAAGCATCCATGTTGAGTGCGTGTGGGGAGGAGAAAAGTAGCTGCAAGCTGCTTTGTATGCAACACCTCAAAAAATTACGCCTCCCTCTTCTCCTTTGTCTCATTGGTCCTACGAGCAACACCAATGGAAGATGCATATAATAAAATGGGAAGAGGCATACACAGTCCTCCAAATGGTGTGCCATGTCTACAAACAACAGCATATAAAAATCCTTCACTATTTTTCCATGTCAACCACCGTGTTAGCTGTATGCACTTCTTGGAGGCTTGCAAATTTGGTGTGCACAAACTACTGATTGGTTCCTTATTACCCCCTACTGGCTAACGCACATTTCATTACTTTTTCCTCTTTGACCTTATTTTGGTGCGTAATAACCCTTAAGGAAACCTGCATTGATAATTTTCACAGGGCAATATCCTCAACATAAAATCTAAATCCTGTAGTGCTCATAGCCAAAGGTATAAACACTCAAATATATTAGTTTACTCATAGTTCCAACTCCTTCTTGACTATTCTCCTCTTTGGACAACTCACATTACTTGTAGATACTTTGGGGATAGTTGTATAGAGAAGAACATGTATGCTGAAGTCTACAAGCACCATCATCACAGCCCTTGGAGTTATCCTTCGTGGAAGAAGTACCAATTTTCTCAAAATACATGAATACCAGAGCTACCCAAAGCATTGAAAATAAAGAAGGCTGGCCATGAACAAAGGAATTGCAGTCTACTTGGCAAGGTCCCGAACATTTGAAGCATACTCCAAAATAACTCCACCAACCTGCCTTATAGAATCATCAGGATCCACTTATTGTAAATTCTTCAAAAAATCATATGCGCCAGTAAACTTATCATTGTGATAAAAATATAGATGGTCTGCCTGGCGTAGTGACAAAATTATCTTTTATAATAATGAGGCAGGTTGGACCCCATGCGGGTCCAGCCTAAATTTTTTTCGAACTCAAACAATCGGCCCTGAAAATGATCTAAAACAACTGGCGCATACAACCAGATCAAATCCGGATAATCAGAAACCTTTAAAAATTTAAATTTTAATACTTCGCCAGTCACCAAATCTTAATAAAACACCCTCAGTCGCACAACTAAATCACTGACGAAAACTTATCCCTAGAAGCTGAAAGTTGGCGAATAGAAACTTTGTACTATAGATAACAACCCTGTTAGACGGCTTCGCCCAAAAATGATCAAGACAAGAGATTTTAAATGTTGAAAACACCCGTTCAGTATTCTCGGTAGATCGCAAACTGAAAACACTGTCAACTGACCTGGAAAGAGATGGATGAAAAATATCAAACGACGAACTGAGGGCGAGCCACTGAAACTGGAGAAAGACTCATATGCAAGGAATGAAACAAACCAACCACCAACTGGAAAAGATCATCTAGAAAAAATCTGTGAATTTCTGAAAATGATTACTTTACAAAATTATTCCATCCTTACTTTTTGTCATCTTTTGGACACTTCTTGTCTGATCCTGCAAACCGATCAAATGGAAACTTCACGACCTGAAACCCTGGATAGATGATCTTTCATATATGCATAAAATAAGGTTTTGATTAGTTTCACTAGATGATCAATCGATTATCAATGCTTAATCCCCAAAATCGGCCACTTAGAACACTCTGAACCGAAAACAATCAAATTCGTAGAAATTGCATTTGGAATTGACCCTGGAAAGTGATCAATCGGATTGGCAGAGACTTGAAAATTCCTAGGCAACTACACTTCCATGTCTACAATATGAAACATCATTCAATTATATTTGACCTTGAGCTTGGTGCAAATGGAAAGGCCCTAAAGTAGCCACTCAGAAAACTGAACTGTGCACTCGTGGAGAAACTAAGAAATTGCAAATAGAATGGCTTTGGTAAGCATGTCAAATGGGCACATGGGGGGCTGAAAATTGGTGTGGTACTTATTTATCATGCCTAAAACATGATGAAACTTTTCATTCATCATGAACATCAACTAGGTGTCAGATGTAAACCTCTGAAATACGCCATTTAGTTAAAACTGAATAAGATGCAAAGTGCAGATTTGAACACTGTCCTCCAAATGGGTACCCTCAAAACTTGTTGAAACTGAATTCTAAAAGTTCTGACCAACTGTATATGCCAACAGAAATGTGAGGAACACATGTCCCAAGCATTATACCCTGAAAATGAACAGACCTATCTTTGTATGCACTTAAACTTAGGTCTTTTTAAACTGTTCTTTGAAACACCAAACTTTGCTTTAGGGAAAATCTTTGAATATAGGCTCAAAACTATCTGGATTTTTTCAAAGCACTAACACCTCCATTATGCAATGAAGTATATGCCATAGGATGGGGATGATAATGTGATATTTTAATACCCCAAAAATGGGCTATAAGTTCATTAACCTCCTACATCAACAAATCGAACGAAATCAACATTGAAGTCCTAATCTAAGGCACATCTAAACATCATCGAATCCTAATTGATTATCTTAAATTCTGCATCAGGAAATATTCCTAGCAATATTCCTAATTATCTTAATTATCTTTAATTTAATGATTATTTGGCAATAAATCACATTTATCCTAAGTTTGATTAATTGAATATTTTCATATTTAATTAATTAGATTTAATATCTTGCCACTTAATTGTGTAATTAAATTTAATTCTATTTATTATTTAATTTTGACAATAAATCCAATATCCTATGAATAATTGATTAAATTTTTATTTAATTAATTAAAGCAAGTTGTCATTATTTAATAATATAGTTTTTAATAAAAGTTTGATTAAATAATTGATTAACCCATAAATCAATTATTTATTTTTAAAAATCAGTTAAGTTGAGAATAAATCACTTTATTTATTTATTAATTCATAATTATTATGCACATTCAAAAGAAACAGTTAAACTCCAAATTAGAAAATCAATGCAAAGTGTTGACTTTTTAGAACTCAACATCCTTTTGGAGTTCAAAAAGCTGATCTAAACTCTAATTTGAGTTAAAAAGTTGTTTTTGCATGATTTGCATGTTTTTGTGAATTAAATTATCTTTATTTTCAGATAACTCAAAAATAAAGCTGAGTTAATCTGAGTGATTTATGGTTTTTTTCCATGCACCTCCAAAGCCTTGGATTTCTATAAAATTAAAGCCTCAGCTCATCTCAAAGCATCTCATATTCTTGCACAATCACGTTGGAGAATTGGAATTGGGAGAATCAAAGCTTATTGCGAATCAAGGCTATTGTGAGATCAATTTGTTTTTTTTACATTCATTTAGATTCTTTTTCATATCATTGTTAGATCATTTTAGCATATCAATTTTCATATTAGCATAGATTCATATCATTGCATAAAAAATATAAAAAATATAGATTAATTGCATTCAATTCATATCTAGATCAATTGCATACAAATCCTTCATTTAGGTGTCATCTAGGTCACTGATCTCGATAACAATCTGAGAACATCAATCTCGCACCTACTAGAAGGCAGTAAATCGCTTGGTTAAATTAGATTTCAATTTTGCACGATTTTGATTATTGCTAACCTCTAATATTTTATTGAAGTTTTGTATCTACAAATTAGGTACAATTTTCACACACACATTTTTGGCACCCACCGTGGGGCAACCCACCTTTACATGCTAGTTTTGAATTTTTGGGGGAGCTAAAACCCTAAAGTTTCAAAGATTTAATTTTATCTCTCAAAAGGATAGGATTTTTTCTCTAAATTTTTTTTTGCAAGTTGGACACATATCAAAGAAGCTACAGTAAAAAATTTAGAATTTTTTGAGATGTTTTGAATTTTTAATAATTTTTTCTTGAAATTTCAAATAAAATTAATATCTGACGCAAATTAGAATATTTTTCAAAAATTTTATATTTTCGAAAAGCTCTTTAAATTCTACAGAGGGTCTAATTTTTGTATTTTAAATTTGGATGCAATATAATAGCTCAAATAGTCAATTTACAAAAACTAATCTATTTTGATAAAATGGGTCTCTAGGGCACAAATGAAGAGATTTTCCTAAAATTTTTACATTTTTGGAAATCTCTCTATTTTTTAGCAAGGGTCTCTATTTTGAATTTCTATTTTTGTGGCCAAAATCATATCAAAAAAATTAGATCTTGTTGACTAGGTCAAATGCAGCAAAAAAAATAAAATTTTGTTGACTAGGTCAAATGCAGCAAAAATTTTGTTGACTTATTTTTTTTACATGGTTCAATGAATGATATGAGTTGTCATTTGGGTTAATTGCTGGTTATTATTGCTGATAATAATTGATTTTTAGAGCTAACCCTATGGTTTTCATAAGTTGAATATATTTTGCATATCTTGTTTGCTTGTTTGCTTGTTGGAGAGTTCGTCACTTGCTTGCATGGAAAAGCTCAACAAGAATTGCTAAAAATTAGGTAAAATCTACTAAGCACGTTGCAAGGATCCCAAGTATTCTCCTTCATCTAATAACATTTCAATTTTTCCTTAAAATAAATCTCTCATGTGTCTAGCTTGGGTGATTCTTTTCATGCTTTTGTTTTACACACTTGCATAATTGATACTAGGTTGTGACCCCTTAAGGATTCATTAAGTAGTCTCAGATACCTGTGATTGATCTTGATTACTATCTTGGGTTATTGGACTCGCTAATCCACTGGCCCCTCATTCCACCCCATGGTTGCAATCTTAGCGCCATAAAGGGGAGGGGTCAACAGGACATAAGCGTTAAGTGTTCCACTTGGCAACCCTTTTGTGCTTTTAGGAACTCACTTGTTTTCTAAGTTGGGGACTCATTTTCAGCTTGTGTGAGGTGTTAAGTGTTCTACGTTGTGGACTGATCTCATATTTTCTTTAAGCGTTAAGTGTTCCTCTTTCTACTTTTTGGGTACTTTTGGTATATTTACTTTTGGAAACATACATCTGTGCTCACATAGTAATTAGGCCCTATGAACACTATTCATGATTCTTGAGAGATTGGATTCCCAGTGAAATCCTTCTTGACAATAGAATCCTTTTAGGTAGGGAGGATACTTAGTGTGTTTCACATTCAACTTGGTTAGTGTGTCTTCTTTTATTGATCGATACATTCTTTCCCAGGAGAGGTTGATAGATCACGTGGGGTAGACATCACGAGCTTTGGTGAATCAAAATTGGTTAGTGTGTCTTCCCTTATTGATTGATACATTCTCTCTCTGGAGGGGTTGATAGATCACATGGGGTTGATATCATAGACCTTGGTGAGACAAACTTTGTCTTAGCGTGTCAGATTAATCTGCTTGCTTTGTTTGGGTTAAAAGTGAAGAGGTATCAAAACCTTGGATCTGGAGCCAAGTCCCCTTGTGGTATCATGCTGTGAGTCACCTTTAGAGAGGGTTAACCGTAGCGGACAATCCCTTCATGGGAAAAACTACGTTGACGGAACCTCAAGCGATAATAGCCATTTTCACCGTGGTAGTGACAGCCGCTATATAAATGTCCTTGTGGAAGAAATCTCCACGGGTATGGTTCATTGTTGGGTTGTCAGATCTCCCTAGTAGCTCCTGAAGATTAAGTTCTCGGACTATGTCAAAACCCTGGTGTGCTGGGATTGGAGTTCACCCCTTTGGATCATAAAAGTTGCAGAGTCAAACCATTACTAAAAACCCTAGTGAGGCCAAATTTTCATTTTCTAAGGTATATGTGCATTATTGCAAAACATTTTTGGAACATACATAATTAGCGCTTCTAAGGATTAGAATGAATAAGTCACTTGATTGTTCATGTGCAAGGTTGCTTTTGCCCTTGTTCATTATTTTTAGACATGTTTGAAATCATATGCTTGCTATTTTGCATGCTTGTTTATCTATCTAGTTACTGAAAATGAACAAATCTATTACAATCCTCAAATCTAGACATTGAAATTTGCAAACAATCTAAATCTGCAAACTCAAAATTTTGCAAAAATTGATGTAAAATCCTTTTTGGAGTCAAAAATCATTTCAAAAAGTCAAAAGTCATACGAGTTTTTCCAAGTGTCATTTCATTACAACCCATCTGTCGTATGATTGAGTACCCAGTGTCGTACGAGTTTCCATGCCAGCAAATTCTCAAAGTCAAAATCTTGCAACTGTCGTATGAGATTTTCAACTGTCATTGTATTGCTACCCAACTATCGTATGAGTCTTGCAACTATCGTTTCATAGCATACCCACTGTCGTACGAGTCTACAAAGTGTCATTTGGCAAAATTTTGAAGAGTTGTTAGAAAATTGTCAGAATTGCTAGATATTTAGCTTTTTCAACCTATTTCCAGAATCTATCGAACAAATCACTATGTCAAGAACAGAGCAATAGCTATTGAGAATCAGTACACATGTCTCAACGAATCAGTACACAAGAGGAAGAAGCTCTAATCACCGCTATGATGAAGTAGCTACAAGCTATGCAAGTCCAGCTTGACAAACTTGAGAAAGAAAAGGAACCTAAAGAGTTCTCCATGGAAACTCTATGCTCTTTTCCATTTGATAAAGACTTGTACATTTCACCATGCCCTCAAACAAAATGTGAGCAATGTGACAACCCTTATGATACCTCTTCCACAAAGAGTGACACATCAAGCTTTGGAGACTATGATGACTATGACGATAGATAATGTAATGATACCTATGACACCTCTGTTCCTAAGAATCCTCCTCATCATGTGTTCCTACTTACTACAAATGGGCTGTCACATTGGATAGATCATGATGGTGATCCATATGATTCTAATTTTGAAAGAGATTTTGATGGCCTTTGTGGACAATATCTTGATTATGATCCATCTACTACTGCTGAGGACTATAAAATGCATCGTGCTAGCTTGAAGCATTAATATTATAAGAATCCTTCTCCTAAAGACTCTCCTACTGAAAATAAAGATTATCTTCTCAAGAAAGGTCATGTTAATGTTGAACCTTTGTCTAGTGATAGTTCCTTTCCATCCCCTACTTCCTCCAATACCCATACATTTCTTAAAGCTTCTGAGTCTTTCAAATCTTTCACAGAACCTTCATCTGACACAAGCCTTGATACTTTTCATGCGGTTCCCTATAGTTATCCTCCAGGGCTACCTCTTAAAGAAACTCAAGCTAACCTTCACTTGGCTGCAAATACTTTCAATAATGATAAACCTAAAGAGCCTAAGCCTTCATATGCTATAATCCCTACTTCAGCTAGTCCTCCATCTCTTCCAAAGTCATCCATACAATCCCAACATGCTTCCTTGTCCTTAGAAGTGGCTCCATGTCAAGAGGACTTTAAAAATGATGAAGAAAAGAACATAAAGAAAGATCAAGATCAAGAACCCTCCATGTCATCCACTCCTTTTTCTAATGTCTCTTATCTGCTTCATGGTTCTTTTGATCCTATACCCCCTTTTTCATGCATTCCACCATGTCTTAAGTCTTCACCTAAGCAAGATCAAGCTACTACTTACACTATTGAGCTTATTGACAATCAAAATAACCTTCCTACACTTGCGCTTTCCAAATATGATACTTCCATTAAGGTTGTTAAAAATGGTGTTGTTACTTCCAATGTTAAGCCTATTGAAAATCAAGAGAAAAATTATGTGCTTATGCTATCCAAAGATCCTTGTCAAGATCAAAGTCTTCCATCTTCTTATTCTACCACTCCATGTTTTCTTCCACTTTCTACTCTTCCTAAGTCTTTGCAAGCTTTGAACAATCCTATCAAAGAAGGTGCTCATATTCAAGATGTCCATGATTCTATTGAAAATTCTAATGCTCACTCTAAAAATGCTGATATCCTTGGTTGTCATATAGATGATGATGAACTTATTGATTATCCTTTTGCGTCTTCCACTTCCATCCTTGGACCTCTTCCACCACTACTAAAAGCTTCACGTCTGCCTTCCATCTTGGGTCCTTATGTCCCTTCACTTTCCCCTCCTAACTCTCCTAATTCGCCATCCATCTTGGGTCCTTACATCCCTCCATGTCCCATCTTTCCTCAAGATCAACATAAATGCACACCCTTGAATCCTTTTCATCCACCCACCCATCTAAACCAGTCATATCCTCCTTGTTCTTCCACAAGTCCCAAGTCTTTTAGAAGTAACTTGAATGTTCAATACAAGAAAAAGAAGCAATACAAGAATCCATCAAAAAAGAAGATCACCATGTCTCCTCTAATAGACATGGAAACATAAAGTCAAAAGAGATATCTAAGAAAAAAATGACAAGACAAGTATGGGTTCCAAAATCCATCATTGAAGATATTCTCTCTAGATCATCAAAAGGAAATAAAAAGCCTACGACTATATGGATTCCAAAGTCTCTCTTGAAAGAGTCTGATGTTGAGCAAAAAGTGAAATTGACATTCAAGCTTCCAAAGGCTTCCACTTCATCTTCTTCCAAAAGCATTCCTCCATTCCATGTACCTAAACCGCAACCTCTGCTATCCATTCGCCATATTCCTTCACGTATTCCTTCATTCATGATTCTTCCATTCTCTCACCACCCTTCAAGGTATGTGTTGATGTTGAGCTTGCCTTCCTTTCCATCTACCCTTTCACAATCCTTCCATGCATTATCCTTCTACCTCCTATCTTTTTTCCTCACTTGCCTATTCCTCGTATCTTCCAACCTCACTCACTTTACATAAAACCTTATCCTCCATTTTTCTCTTCCATCTCCCTTTCCCTATCAATATCTTTGAGCGTATCATTTTGAATCCTTGGCATATCATGGTTTATCCTTTCAAGGAGAACTATCTAAAAAGCTTTCCTTCTTCCAAAAATTCAAAAAGAAAAGAAAAAAAGAAAAAAATTGAAAATGTGCCTTGGTGAAAACCTGGAAACAGGTGCCTTGATAGCAAAAGTAAAGAGAAATAAATTCATCCTATGGTGAAAACCACTCCCTTGTGGCACCTTGGATAAGTACCATGATGAAAACCTGACAATCAGGCGTCATGCGTAGTTCTTCTACATATTTCATCCATTCCATCTTCTCTCTTTGATCTTAACAATGTTGATCTATACACGAACATTTGGCTATCTTGTGAGCTATTTTACGATGATCTTGTTTTCATTTCCTTCCATGTTTAGCCTTCATATCTATTTTCCTCCATTCATTCTAGTCTTTTGCTATCATTTCCCCTTTGGTCTTGATCTAAAAGAAAAAAAGAGTAGAACACGATGCTTTGAAACCTCTTGACATGTCTACTCCTTTGGACTGCATCCTTTCCTTCTTTTGTATTACGCTTTTGTGACTTATCCTATGCTGGCCTTTCATTGCTTGTCCAAAAGTGCTTTTACATGACAATTTTTCCCTAGCTTGGGTATTCTCTAGGATTTTTCCCTTGAGGATTTCTTCCCTTCATTCTCCTTCATTCTCTTGTCTTCCATCTCTTCCACCAGCTTGCTAATCCCTCTTGTTCTCCACCTTGCTAGACATTGGGGCTGCACGATATAATCTTGCTTGGGAGTTTGCAATAGAAAAAGATGCTATCAAGTATACCAAGTATCAGAATAAGTATTAGAACTAGTATCAGAACCAGTATCAAAACTAGTATTAGAACCAGTATCAGAACCAGTATCAGAATAAGTATCAAAACCAGTATCAGAACTAGTATCAGAACAAGTATCAGAACAAGTATCAGAATGCCTATTGGGGCTACACCTTTCACTTTAGTTTATGGGTTTGAAGTGGTACTACCTATTAAGGTTGAAATCCCATCACTAAGAATCAGAATGCATAGTCTAGTAACTGATGATGACTACAGAGTGTCTAGGTTGCAAGAACTTAAACTACTAGATGAGCGTAGACAAGCAACATATGATCATCTGAGAGTATATCAGAAGAGAATGTCTAGAGGCTACAACAAGAAAGTCAGACACAAAGAATTTCAGGTTGGCGATCTAGTCTTGAGAGAGAATCCTAAAAATCAATCACATCAAGAACGCAAGGGGAAGTTCAAACGCAATTGGCTGGGTCCCTTTGTCATCACTACTACTTTTGGCTCTGGTGCCTATCAACTCTCAACGACTGAAGGAGAATAGCTCTGAGAACCAATCAACGTTCTCCATCTGAAGAAATTCTACGCCTAAGGCATTCAGTCTATGGTAAAATGTCCTGAAAAAATTATAAAAATCAGAAAAAGTCTTGAAAAAATGAACATCTTGGTGAAAACCTCGCAATAGGCGCCTTGATGATTCACAAAAAAAAAATAAAAAAAAAATCAAAAGTACAAAAAAAAAATAAAAAAATATCAAAAGTACAAAAATTCAAAAAAATTGAAAAATGAAAAATACAAAAAAATTAGGAAAAAAAAAAGTGCCTTGGTGAAAACTTGGAAACAGGCGCCTTGGTAGCAAAAATAGAATCTCTGCCAAGATGGTGAAAACCTGGCAAATGGGCACCACTTGTTTCAAAATGCTCCATCTATCAGTGCAATCTTGGTCTTTCCCAACTTTTAGTCTTGCTTTAGTTTGTACATATCTCCCGGTTTGTTTCTGCATTTCCAATTTTCAATAAGTCGGTCTGTACACCAATCGGCTCTAGCGTCTGTATCCTATCAATGTTCAAACTTGTGGGCAATCAATGTCATATCCTATGGTCTCTGGTGTATCTTAGACGTGTCATATCCAGTCAAGAGTCCTTTGAAGCTTCGTTTGAGTCAGTCAAGTTTGTCTCATCTCCAGAAAGGATTTTGCATCTACAACGCAATCAAACATCAAACTGAAAATAATGTGTGCTTTTCATGCTTTTATCTCCTTGTATGCTTACTGGTTCACATTGAGATTTTTGCATATTGTGTCCCTTCGAGCTCTTCGATGATGTCCTTTATAGGATTTAGAGAGTGATGACTGGGGGCATAATATTTTCTTTGTTTTCTTCTTGTATGTAAAAATCTAACAACTTTGGAAATTCTGGATTAAAATGGTGTCTGATTGTAAGAGCCTCTATCTCAAATTGGATGGCCATGCGTACCTCGACCATTGATACCCAAAAAATTCAAGGAAGTTTGATCTAACTATTGTCTTTTTGAGTGAGTTCTTTCTCCTACTGTGAAATGCAATCTTACCTAAGGATGTGAATGATAAAGGGTCACTACAGGTAATTCACACTGGATTTAGAATGATCTGTTGACTATTTGATGTGTTTGTAATGCAAGGCATATTCAGGTCATCATGATGTTTATGTTTTGATGCTTGTACAAATTGCTATATCAAAATGGACATGATATTCAGGTCATCCTGACATTTATGCCTTGGTGCTTATATCTAATCTGACATTCTGAAAATAAAATCAATATTCATATATCCATGGTTGTTGACTAGTGGGTGTTGTATTGATTCTTGTGCATACAAATTGATATTCATATGTCTATGGTTTCATAGCTAGTGGGCATTGTATTGATTTATCCGGTTACCTAAAAGTTCAATGATGATAACAAATTGACACATGATCAGTGACTAGGTCCTAGGTCTTAGGTTGCATTTCATTTTGCATGTCTCATTTCATTTTGCATTTTGCATGATCTCACAATGGCTAAATGAACTTCAATGCTTAAACAATTCTCCACTCGCATCTTCAAATCTAACAAGAGCTGAATCTCACACGAAGGTTCCTCCAACGAAACAGCAAGTAGAATCCTTTTTCGGGATCAAAAACCAAAATCTAAAATCATTCATATTATTAACTACTTGCATAATCAACCTTCAATCATAGTAGAAATCCATTTTTCAACTTAATTGATTATCTAACATCAAACTATCAAAATTTCAACTTGGTCAACTATGGTCAACTCATGGTTTAACCTAGTCAAACTTGGTCTTTTGGGACCTTCCAACGATGCAGAATGCATTCTTGAACGTGTATAACCACTTTTCCTATCAATTAACATGCTTCTGAACTCTCAACGCTGACTTTTCTTGTCAGATTTCAATTTTAATCCCAAAGGGGGCATGGCATTGCACATCATTCAAAGTCTGTAAATCAAATTCTATCAATCTTTCCTCAGTAATCAAGACAACAACCACGTCTAGTTACTGATTCATCAAAAAAGACCTCATCGCTTGGGGCAAATCTATCATCGCATATCAGATTCATCAAGATCCATATCAATCTGGTATTCTCCTAATCTTGTAAACTGTATCAGTTTCTGCAACCATCGGATCATAGTGTTCTTTCCTTGGTTCTTCGGCAACTGAAGGATTCAGATGTGATACTTGCTAGTTCTGCTAAGACAATTGAGTCTAGAACTGGTCACTCACTTCTTAGCAATCCTAAGGTTTGGAATCAGGCGTTTTGACACTTTTTCGCAATCATAGGTTCATTTGCTGCCACAGTGAACATTATCTTTGGTCATTCGGGACCTATTATCTCCATATCAAATCAATATCAATCAGCTTCTGTCTCATATCAATTATCAATTTCAAACATCAGTTTCATATCTCTATCAAACACAAACTATCTTTGAACCACTGCGCTTCGCACAATAATTCAAAGAGGTGCAAAATGTAATACCCCAAAAATGGGCTATAAGTTCATTAACCTCCTACATCAACAAATCAAATTAAATCAACATCGAAGTCCTAATCTAAGGCACATCTAAACATCATAGAATCCTAATTGATTATCTTAAATTTTGCATCGGGGAATATTCCTAGCAATATTCCTAATTATCTTAATTATCTTTAATTTAATGATTATTTGGCAATAAATCACATTTATCCTAAGTTTGATTAATTGAATATTTTCATATTTAATTAATTAGATTTAATATCTTGCCACTTAATTATGTAATTAAATTTAATTCTATCTATTATTAATTGTATTATTTAATTTTGACAATAAATCCAATATCTTATGAATAATTGATTAAATTTTTATTTAATTAATTAAAGCAAGTTGTCATTATTTAATAATATAGTTTTTAATAAAAGTTTGATTAAATAATTGATTAACCCATAAATCAATTATTTATTTTTAAAAATCAGTTAAGTTGAGAATAAATCACTTTATTTATTTATTAATTCACAATTATTATGCACATTCAAAAGAAACAGTTAAACTCCAAATTAGAAAATCAATGCAAAGTGTTGACTTTTTAGAACTCAACATCCTTTTGGAGTTCAAAAAGCTGATCTAAACTCTAATTTGAGTTAAAAAGTTGTTTTTGCATGATTTGCATGTTTTTGTGAATTAAATTATCTTTATTATCAGATAACTCAAAAATCAAGCTGAGTTAATCTGAGTGATTTATGGCTTTTTTCCATGCACCTCCAAAGCCTTGGATTTCTATAAAATTAAAGCCTCAGCTCATCTCAAAGCATCTCATATTCTTGCACAATCACGTTGGAGAATTGGAATTGGGAGAATCAAAGCTTATTGCGAATCAAGGCTATTGTGAGATCAATTTGTTTTTTTTACATTCATTTAGATTCTTTTTCATATCATTGTTAGATCATTTTAGCATATCAATTTTTATTTTAGCATAGATTCATATCAAGATTTCATATCATTGCATAAAAAATATAAAAAATATAGATTAATTGCATTCAATTCATATCTAGATCAATTGCATACAAATCCTTCATTTAGGTGTCGTCTAGGTCATTGATTTCGATAACAATACGAGAACATCAATCTCGCACCTACTAGAAGGCAGTAAATTGCTTGGTTAAATTAGATTTCAATTTTGCACGATTTTGATTATTGCTAATCTCTAATGTTTTACTGAAGTGTTGTGTCTACAGATCAGGTACAATTTTCACACACATAGATATGTACACTAAATGTGGATCTTACACCTAAAGTGAAATTTCTCCTACACCATGTGCTTAATTGAGGTACAAACTCCTAGGTGTTTCAATGAAAAACTATGACGTAATGCATTATCCTAAGTAATATTTGTTGGAGATTTTCCAGCAAGCCAGTGCTAATTGTATGTTTGTCATTAATGACAACATATGGTAATCAATGTGTGTGGAATCCTGATGGAGAGAGATTTGAGCATATGTTTCCTAGATATGTTATTAGTGTAGAGGTTGATTCTGAGTGTAGACAGTCATATAGTTGACTAGTTCAGTAAGTGTTCCTGACAGGTCCCAGGAAGAGTTCTATATGTAATTTATAGTATGATTGTGGTGGAGCCTTGTGCGTTTACATTTATGTTGTAGACATGTGTATGATGCTATGTTCATGGACGCAGAGTCTGATATGCAGTATAGTCTAAGTTATGAAGTCTCTAGTTGCCAGTTAAAGTTTCCTGAGTTTATCTGACAGAGCTGACATTGTTTTTATTATTGTAGTAGTTGTGCCTATCATTTGGGATTAGTGTTTGGAGCTGAGTTAAGAATGTTTGGTTAAGATCTCATGACGTAATTCAGCATGAGAAGAAAGTAGCAGTTAATTTGGTGGAGCTGACAGTGTGAAGTGAAGCGTTTACTCATATGGAGTTGAGCGGTCTTAATTTGTGTTGCGTGCTTAGTAGAGCTGACTAAGAATTTATTAGGGAGTTGTATTGTTTTTCTAATATGATTTGAAGATGGTTCTAACATGCCAACTTGATTATATCATTTAGAGGAAAGATCTTTATTGACAGTCATTTGTGATTGCTAAGTATGGTAGTGAGTTGAAAGAAAGAAGCATAGTAGAAGTTGCGAAGTGTTGTGCCATCAGCAAAAGGTTTATGTGATGAAGACAAGTGTTTATGCTAATCATTGGAATTGATCAAGACAATAGGTCTACCTCACAGTTCACAAAGATCCAGATATAGTTTGTATCTATTATTCAAAAGGTTGCAGCCTTCACCATTTGAGCAGTGTGCTCTCGGACAATGCGTCCTCACCCCTAACAGGGTTAATTATAAAAGACTCCTAATAGGTGTGTGCTATAAATGTGTCACACTTCTATGGATCATTACATGCAAGGAAACTCAAGAATGAGCCCTCACAAATCGATCCATAGCTCCCTAGGCATGGAGTGCAAGGGCTTTTAAGAATGCTCTCAGCTAGAGCTATTTAGCCTATAACCTTGCTAGTAAACCATGCAATGAGAGATTCAATGAAGAGAAGGGCAAGAATGCCAATATCCTCAAGAATCAAGAATGAAAATGCAATGCAAGCTAGATTAAGATGAATATGCAAGCTAAGCTATGAAAATGAAAGATGCAAGTATTACAAAGCCTCCTAGTTAAGCTAGATGAATTAATCTAAAGCATAAAGGAAACTAAGCTAAGAATGCCATGAAAATGAAGCTACTATGCAAGAAATGAAACTATGATAACATGTAGATGCAAAGCCAAGAATGCTCCAAATCTTCAAAAAGCTCCAAAGTGACCTAGAAAACTTGCAACATAAAGTTAGCATAAAAAGTTGGGGATCTAGAATGAAGAAGAGAGCTCTTCTTTTAAAGGAATTGTAAAGGAATGGACCATGGAGATTAAGAGGAAAAAGATTTAATCAACGGTGGAGCTTGAAAGAGGAGCAATCCATGTGCACAAATATCCTCCAATGAGAAAATAGGAGTTGACTTTTGTGTCCATATGAGACAAAAAGTGCTTTTTCCCTTTTTATAAAATAAGAATAATGCTTTATTTGTGCAACTTAGGATAAGAGGAAAAGTGGGGGCTTTTTATTTATTAAAAGAGGAGGAAATATTCCTTTTAAATAAATAAAAACTTAGGAAAAGATGGTTAGCCCATAGAAAATAATCGAATAAATGATAGAACTAGGATTTGATCAAGAATAAGCAATTAGTGATTTAGCAAAAGGGGCTAATAGTCTAGGTGACCATTTTTAGGTGTATACATTTGCCCCTTTTTGACTAATGTGTGATCGATCTGGGAACACATGCAGTCAAAGAATGAAGTTGAAATGTGAGATCGATTTGGGATCACAAAGCAACTCAGATCAGCCAAGAAGGCAAGAGATAGCCAAGAAGGCAAGCAATAGCAATCTAACTCCAAAGAATGAAGTGTAGAAAAATAGAAAATCCTGCATGGTCAGCTTGGTAGCGACAGTACTGAACACTTAGGAAAGAGATAGCCAATAAGATATGATGTGTCTGCCCCCTCGGGATCGAAAGCAAAATCAGGTAGAGAGAATGCAGAAGCAAGAGAGACATGATCAAATCACTAGAAATCATAATCAAAGAAAGAGAATAGAATAACCATCAAGCAGTGAAGATATGCCCCACACATGGGACTCGGGGCATGAACCAAGCGGTCCCTCAACCTGAAAACACCACGGAGGGGAAGAAGTAGAACTTGGGGTTGAAAGTGAATGAAAGATTGGAAGTTTGAAAGAGATGAAGATGAAGAGGTGAAGAAGGCCCCAACGAAGATCGAAGGATCAGGCCTCAAAAGGTTAACCAACTACATGGAAGAAGGAAAAAGATGATTTGGGTGATCAAGGTGAACTCAGATTTTGGTTTCAATCCTGAAATGAATAGAAAATGATGTGATATGAAAGACCAGAAGTGAAAGACATGATCAGGAAGAAGCGAAAGGTGAGCATAGTTGATTAACAAGTCCATGAAAGATAAAGGAGAGCTCTCTCCATATGCAAGATGCAAAACTAACTAACATGAATGTAAGAATGCAAGCTACATGAAAAGTGGTTTACTTGCAAGGTCACAAAGCCAATAGACATCTAATATTCATCATTGAGCGTTATTGGTTGCATCGCAAGATCATACAATACACACTAGCATAATTATGTGGATTTGAATATGATCTATATCAGATAGAAATGTGAAAATCTCACCTAGACATCAAAGACATGTAGGTCAAGATGACTAGTGTAGTGAGATTACCTAAGTTTGATATGGCAAGATTATGCTAGCATCGAGACACAAGAAAGTCAAGATGACTATAAGCATGCACTTGCGAAACAGTCAAGGATAATACCTTGTAGATCCAAAGTGTCAAGTAAGACCAACATAAATGCTCATGACAGTTAGGACCAACAAAATATACCCACAAGCAGAAAAAGTAATAAAACATGTTCTCATTCCCTCAGTCTTCTAGCTATGCATCATCGAAAATGATCATAGGGGGAGAACACTCAGCAAAGAAAGCATCATAGATAGCACACAAATAAAATAAAGCCAAGCAAGTCTCAGTGAGTCAAGTGCATGTGTGTAGGTCATAGAGTCAAACTTTGAGTATCGCATCTGCCAGTGAGAAATACTGCATCATCTAGACTGCGGGTAGGACATCTGATAAGTGTTAAGAAACACTCGACGCTAGGGTAGTGTTGAAAAACACAGTTGGGGTGGTGTTGAAAAACACCATTTGTGAGATGCCTAAGAAACCCAGATGCACAAAGAGACCCAAGATAAGCTTAAAACAACGTATGCCCCCTAGACTAAGACAAGAGTCAATTCCAGGCTAGGAGAGGCAAAGAGAGAAGTGGAGCGAAGGAGCGCCATGCAAGACTGATAGACATAGGTGCAGAGGGTCTCAAGTAGTGCCTGTTTCCAGGTTTTCACCACTTGATAGATTTATTGCAATTTTTTCAAGACTTTTTATAATTTTTTTTTTGTATTTTTGCTACCAAGGAGCCTGTTTCCAGGTTTTCACCAAGGCACTTTTTCAATTTTTTTTATTTTTTGAATTTTTGAATTTTTTTGTATTTTTTCAGGACTTTATATGCTTTTTAGGATTTTTTCAGCATCATATATGATTTTTTTTTTGAAATTTTTTCAGGATCAATAAATATGTACAAAGAATGCCACAGACAGAAATGGGCATCAAGAATCTGCTTCCTCTGATGTAGAGAACTAATAGGCCCTAGGCCCAAATGCTGCAACTATGACAATAGGAGGTCTCAACCAATTCGACCAATAATAACCAGCCCTAAGCAATGTCTGAGCTAGCGGAGGATCGTTAGAATGTGATCCACATATGCCATCATGGATTTCAGTTAGCACTTTTTTTGACTCCTCTATTTCTAGACACTTAAGGAGAGTTCCATCTAGACCCTTCCTATACAAGTCACCAGAGACAAAGGCAAAGTGTAAGGGATGGTGGAAGGAATGGTGTGGTGGATTTGCAAGAGGAATATGAGGTGGAAGATATGAAAAGATGGTAGGATTGTAAGATTTGTGAGCAGGATAGCGTAATTCATCCACTAGGAACTTGAAGTGAAATTTATGCTTTTTCATTTGTAAGATGGATGTTGAAGTAACCAAGGCATTACCAACTTTGTTCTTAGCTCTAGGAATGGGTTGAAGTGTAACAGATATGAGATCATGCTTGAGGTAGTGCATCATTTTTTTGTAGAGAATCAACTTGTCATCTTTTATTTGAGAACCATTATTTTTGAGCAAATTTTTATTTTTACTTTTCTTAGGTGTGAATACCACCACAATGTGGTTTTTTCCATCTGACCATTGCTCTTTTCTTTGGACTTGATGACTATGATGTTTGATTGCTGATTCGATCTTTTTTGTTGCTAGTTCGCTGGTGGAAGAAGTAACAGGTGTTGATGTGAGATGAAATGAAGTGACTGGTTCAATAGTATTTATGTGAAGGATGTCATCTTTGGTGACATGAGAGGTTGAGCCTATAGAGTAAGCTCCAAAAGTAGCTAGATCTAGACTTGTCATAGAAGAACCAGCGTGGTCCACTAAGGCAATACGAGGAACAAACTCATCAGACCCCACACAAGATCCATCAACCACGTCAGGTGGGTTACGAGAGGTATGAACCACATCAACATCCATATCTGTCATGGGAGGATCTCCTGGAAGAGGCTTAAGATGCCGAGAAGTAGAGATACTCATGTCATTATGTGAGAGATCACCTCTTTGTAGCAGTCGTGCAATGTTGCAACGTTGTCTATCATAGTGCAATGATTCTTTAGGCACATAGGTTCTAGACATAGAGGCCTCAGCCATATCATCAGTAGATATACATTCTTCTCCCCAAAGGAGTGAAGTAGAAGGAAGATCATCTCCCATTTGAGCCATAGTGTGTAGCGGTGACTCATCTGTATCTGTGTTTGAATTACTGAGCATGGGAGTATTTCTAGAATCCTCTCTATAGATCCACTCTTGAATAGCTTGTTCTTCTCTTTCTGCTTTTAAAGGAATGGATGAAGGAACAAAAGTATTAAAGATCACCATAGCAGAAGTGGAAGGCTTCATCTGATCAGAAGGTCTCCCATATGACCTAGGAGAAACAGGTATAGAAGCAAAGGAACCCAGTGTATATTCACCCATACCAAGGCTCATCATCTTAAGTGATTTCTCAGCAGCAGCTAGATACGTACTAGGATCAACAAAAGGTTCATTATGAGGAACAAATTTTTTAGCTGTAGCAAGAGCATTGATAGCAATAGTATGGTCTCCAAGAATCACAACCTCAGTGCCATTGTATGGAAATTTGACGCATTGATGATAAGTGGAAGGAACAGCCTCCATGTCATGGATCCAAGGATGACCCAAAAGAATGTTATATGCGAGTGGGATGTCCAATACTTGGAAGCTAATATCTTTCGTGATAGGGCCCACTCAGACAGGCAGCATGACAAGACCTTTGGAAGATCTTTCCACTTCATCATAAGCTTTTATAGTAATCTTCTTCTTGGAATCCACAGCCAATTCTGACAAACCCAATTATTGTATGAAATTGAAAGAAACAATATTTAACCCTACACCATTGTCTATCAGGACTCGGTGGACTCGGGTATTGTAGACTAGAACTTCAATGTGTAAAGCTAGATTATGTGGGTGAGCAATAGATATGTCATCTTCTACAGAAAAGGAGAGAGATAGCAGAGATGAAATGTGGTTGACCATAGCCTGAAATTGATCTAGATCAATGTCATTGGGAACACGTGTTGTACGTAGAGCCTCATCAAGAATCTCTCTATGTGAAGAGGATAACCGAAGAAACTCAAGGATAGATATCTGTGCTAGTGTCTTTTGCAAATGTTGGACAAGATCATAGCTAGTGATGGTTGAAGGAGCCACTTGTTTGGAAGGCAAAGCTTGCTTGGGATCTTGCGCAGTTTTAAGGACAATCTTGGCTTGCCCCCTAGGAACAGCATTCGGTGTCTCACTTCGGGAAGATGAACTACCACATGTTTGCAAGACTAACTTTGGCTTACCATGATTGGTGTTATTATCATCTTGAGACCTCATCATTAGAACACTCTCAACGGGCTCTACCATGTTAATCACAAGCGTATTAGAAGGATACATGTAATTGATCTTTGCATCATGATTCTTCTTATGTGTTTGAAAGGTTTCCCCCTTATCATGCTTAGGTAGAGGATCTTTGAAAGCTGTGTGAGCATAATTTTTAGTTAAGCCATCAATGGAGATTGTGTCCTTCTCAATAAGATCCTGAATATCATCCTTAAGCCTAAAACAATTGTCTATTAGATGTCCCTTGTTTCTATGATAATGGCAGTAATGATCCTCTCTCCACCAATTAGGCTTATTTATTAGATCCTAGTTACCAGGTTTATCAGGAAGCGTAAGATATCCATTGTCAACCAAAGTCTTAAGGATTACATCGTAAGGTTCTGCCAACTTGGTATAGACTCACTTTCAAAATGACTTCTTAGGCTTATCTCCATATTGAGGTTTAGGAGCACTGTGAGTGTTGGCAGCTTCTTGTTGTTTTGCTACATAGATAGCATTGGAAAGATTGAAAGCAGGCTCTTTAACTTTAGGAGCGTCAACAACCCCATCATTAACAACATACTTGTTCTTATTCCAAGGTTTGTTCTTGTCTTTACCATTGCCTTTAGCATCTTTATTAATAACAATATCCCCTTTTCTTATAGCTACATCCTCAATCCGATATGCACTTTCAACCATGTCATGGAAGGAGGAGAACAGTTGCTTCCTTAGATCATAAAATAGCTCAGGCACAAGTGTGTTGACAAAAATGTCAATCTTTTCTCTTTCGGGTAGCTGACAAGGATATCGAGAATACAATGACCTCCAACGTTGTAAGTAAGTTGCAAATGGCTCACCTTGATGTTGTCTTAGATTATCAAGATCTATCACAGTGATAGGTTGTTGGATGTTGTAAGAGTACTGCTGGGTAAATCACTGAGCCAACTCATCAAAAGTCTTAAGAGGTGGTGTCAATTTCGCAAACCATTCTAAAGCTTGGCCTCTTAAGCTTCGAGGGAATAAGCGTAGAAGATATGTGTCTTCATGAAGAAAGTCCATACTAAGAGCATAAAAGTGATGCACATGGTCATGAGGGTCACCATTTCCATCATACTTGTCATATTTAGGAACCTCAATATCCTTAGGAAATGGGACCATGTATAGATCTTTATCAAAAGGAAGAGCACAAATTGATTCTACAAAAGAGACCTTTGGAGGCTCTCTTTCTAATGCCATTTGGGTAAGGCGTTGATTTGTCCGACGTAATTCTTCTTGAAGGACTTCCAATTCAGTTGGTACTCTTTGTTGGACAATTTGTCTGACATCATAGCCGGGAGGAAGCTTGTATCCTCTAGAAGTCATATATTGAAAATATTGATCACCATTACGCTCTAAAAGCTTATGCATCATTCGTTGGAAATCCACATCTTGTTCACATCTCATAAGATCCTCACTAGAAATCTCATCATTAGCCTTTGCCTCATGTTGAGAGTGAGGAGGTCTAGGTGGTGAAGAAGGCATAGCAAAAGTTGGCCTTGGAGGAGATCTTGGTGGCGTGTTGTTGTCATTGTTGCCATTGTTAAAAAGAGGTCTATGCTCATGATTACTAGTCTCAGGTTGCTCATGAAATGTCCCTCTATAAGCCATGCACCTAGTAGCATCCATCCTTTGTTGATTGTGTTCTTTGTCTAAGCACGCTTGATTATCCTTATGCTCAAAGCGTTCTTGCAAGAGTTGAAACTTTTCTTGTTCAGTCAAAGTGAGTGAGACACTATCTGTGTTTTTGGGGGTCTTGAATGCGGAAAAGAGGAAACCTCCTTTATACCATGGTGTAGCCTTAGAATTCTCAGATTGGTTAGAACTAGAACTGTTGATGCTAATGGGTGCTTTTGAACGTCTAGTTGGAGAAGGTAACTGTGTATAGTTGAACGGAGGATGACTCTCCTGCTCAAATTGAGACCGAGTTGTAACTGGCATGAAAAGAGATGTTGGTTGACTAATAGAATGAGACAAAGTTTCCTAGATTTGAGATAAGTTTTCTAATAAAGATCACTTGTCAAAGTAAAACAATAGAGAGATGGCTCGTCAAAAGTGCTCAAGCACTTACATCAATCAATTGACTAAAGCCGAGCAACGAGCAAGAAGCTCAATAAGCAAGTAGCTAGAGAGGTAACCGTGATGCGACAAGTGATCAAGAGTAGCATTCGTTAAACTCAAACCCAATAGTTTTAGCTCATTTGTTTCAGTCTAGAAAAAATCTAAGCATGTAGGTAACAAACTAGTTTAAGGTAAGAACAGAAAAAGACACTCTACGACAGGTTAAAGTGCAATTTTAGCCACTCTGAATTGCAGCAATGACAGGACAACAAAAAGATTCTGGGCGATACTTTCCAGGCAGACAGGCCGATACTTCTCAGTTCGGGTGATACTTCGCTTTAAGCCAGGCGATAGACTACAGTATGGTTGGGTGATAGACTCCAGGCTAGCAGGGCGATAGTCCAGAAGGCATAAACTATCGCGCGATATACCTTAGCAAAGCGCGCGATAAAATAGCAGGGTGCGAACTATTGTGCGATATTTCTCAGTAAGGCGTGCGATACTGTTGCAGATTCATATGACTTTTTGACTAGTGAACATAAAATTCTTAGTTTTAAATCATTTTGATCAAGTTCAAAGGTTGGATAGTGCAATTTCTCAGTTTGACAAGCAGTAATAGTAGATAAAAGATAGGTTTGCAAATGGTAGGTGATCAAACATGTCATAGAACACTTGAAACAAGGGCAAAAGCAACCTTGTCAAGACAAGCACTTGTGATATCAAAATAGAAAACTTTATGAACGCTACCGTGTGTTTGAATGTTGAAAACATTTACACGGGCATAGCACAATCGAAGACAATTCAAGCAATTACTACCTAGAAGGACAAGGCTCATTAATTAGCAATGTGGCCCACAACTTGATGCTCCCTTGCCTCACACCAAGTGGTTTCCCACAAGAGATATTGGCATTGTCATGGAAGTGTCAAAAACACAACCAAAGGAACACATATGGTGAGTGTCTTGGGGTGATCCGGGTAAGTCCACTTGGATCAATCCTTGCACCAAGAAGCTAAGCGGCTAAAAGAAGGTAGCCTCTATCTAATGGTTCATAGTAAGGGTTTCCATTCATAGCACCCCTCTTGCTCCTCATAAAGGACTAGGACCTCGCAGCCTCAAGAGTACCTTAAGCATTCTTGCTTAATGCTTTCCTCATGGTCACAATCCCACAAGTTACTCACATCAAGCGAAGATAAGTACTATGTCTACCAAGGTTTTGTGTCCTCGATAGCCTTGAGATTATAGTGAGTTGGAATCACTCGCCACCAAGGAAAATGATGACAAGGTTATCCCCACTTGGGTCATTCCTCTTGATTGCTCAAGAGCAGGCCCGCTAAAGGATCCTATACTAAACAAAGAATGGATGATTTTTGAGGTTCAAGGTTTTTGATTCACCACAAGGGTGAAGAGCATACTCCCCTATCTCAAAAACTTCTCCCAAACACACCAAGCAAGATCCAATTACCCCTTTGCTTCTAAAACCTCAAGATGGGTCAAGATTTTCTGATTCACCTAAAGGTGAAGAGCATACTTCTCCTACCACCTCAAGATTCCTTTCACAAAGTATTAAGTGCCTATGAAATGAAACAACTAGTATATGCCGCACTTAATAAAGAAAACAATTAAACAAGCACTTGATTTAGTTTTTATGCTTAGGGCAGCCCTGCAAAAACCATTAGTAGCCCTTTTTGACATGCGATTTTAGCAAATTTCAAGCAAGAAGCACCTACAACCACAACTTGTTAGACCAACAAGAGTTAGAAGAATCAAAATCCAAAATCTAACTATGGTTAGTACATGAAAAAATTAGATAATGTGCAAAAATAACTGATCAAATGATAAAATCTAAAAATGAAACCATCATGGTTGGATTAGGCTCAGAAAGACCTTTCCAACGATATATCACACTTATACTTTTGATACCATTTTACTAAAAATTTCAAAAAATTTCAAAAAGATAGCTAAGAACCTGAAACTTGCAAGATGGATAAAATAACTCAAAAATAGGTCATTGCCAGGTACAGACACCGGTATCGCGTGATACTTCACATTATACTAGGGTGATACTTATCAGTCCGCGTGATATTTCACCCGATACCAGGCGATACTTCACCCGAGACCAGGCGATATTCTCTACTATAGCCAGGCGATACTTCTGATAGGCGAAGTATCACACGTGCATACATAGGTATATCGCGCGATACTTCTGGAAAGTATCGCGTGACAGTCTGAGACAAAAAAATAGAGACTAAAAATTAAGCTAAAAACTTGCCAAAAAATTGACAGAAATTGACGAAAATGCAGAATTTAAAGGACAAAGTCTATCTACTCTGCCCCACGGTGGGTGCCAAAAATGTGTGCTATAAATGTGTCACACTTCTATGGATCATTACATGCAAGGAAACTCAAGAATGAGCCCTCACAAATTGATCCATAGCTCCCTAGGCATGGAGTGCAAGGGCTTTTAAGAATGCTCTCAGCTAGAGCTATTTAGCCTATAACCTTGCTAGTAAACCATGCAATGGGAGATTCAATGAAGAGAAAGGCAAGAATGCCAATATCCTCAAGAATCAAGAATGAAAATGAAATGCAAGCTAGATTAAGATGAATATGCAAGCTAAGCTATGAAAATGAAAGATGCAAGTATTACAAAGCCTCCTAGTTAAGCTAGATGAATTAATCTAAAGCATAAAGGAAACTAAGCTAAGAATGCCATGAAAATGAAGCTACTATGCAAGAAATGAAACTATGATAACATGTAGATGCAAAGCCAAGAATGCTCCAAATCTTCAAAAAGCTCCAAAGTGACCTAGAAAACCTGCAGCATAAAGTTAGCATAAAAAGTTGGGGATCTAGAATGAAGAAGAGAGCTCTTCTTTTAAAAGAATTGCAAAGGAATGGACCATGGAGATTAAGAGGCAAAAGATTTAATCAATGGTGGAGCTTGAAAGAGGAGCAATCCATGTGCACAAATATCCTCCAATGAGAAAATAGGAGTTGACTTTTGTGTCCATATGAGACAAAAAGTGATTTTTCCCTTTTTATAAAATAAGAATAATGCTTTATTTGTGCAACTTAGGATAAGAGGAAAAGTCGGGGCTTTTTATTTATTAAAAGGGGAGGAAATATTCCTTTTAAATACATAAAAACTTAGGAAAAGATGGTTAGCCCATAGAAAATAATCGAATAAATGATAGAACTAGGATTTGATCAAGAATAAGCAATTAGTGATTTAGCAAAAGGGGCTAATAGTCTAGGTGACCATTTTTAGGTGTATACAATAGGGTCCAACCCTTAACCAGGTCACTATACTTATTGCATTGTAAAGATCAACTCCTAACAAGGTTGTAAGATCTTCTAACATGGATCATTATACACAAGTGTAGTTTTAGTGGGTGTCAATTCCCACCGGGGTTTTTACCTATTTGGGTTTCCCCGTAACCAAAATTGTGTTCATGTGTAATTGCGTATGTGCTTAATGTTCTTCTATACTTAATTGGATAAAGAATTGAATTTTGTAGATAACTAATTCACCCCCTGCTCAATTATCTCTTGGGACTATTCCTAATAATTGGTATCAGAGCCAAGTGCCTCAAAGAAAAAGTTTAACATCTTGAGGTTGATAAGATGGAATTCTTTAGAAAAGAAAGTCCTAAGTTTGATGGAGAGAACTATCTAGACTAGAAGAACAAAATTATGACACATTTGTAGTGCATTGCCTTTGAGATTTTTGAAGTAGCTACAAAAGAAGTTCAGATTCACTCTCTAGCAGATCTTGCAAAGGATGATGCAACCTTGAAACAAAAGGAGATGCTCACTTCTAATGCTATTGTCAAAGAAACCCTTATCATCGCCTTATTTGACAGTGAGTTTTTAGAGATCAAGAAAATGGACAAGGCCTATATGATATGGAAGTATCTAGAAGACATGTTTGAAGGAGATATTCAAGCCAAGAATGCACGTAGAAAGACATGGAAGAAAAGATACAATACATTAGAGATGCTACTTGATGAGAATGTTAGAGCCTACAATCAAAGGATTAATGAAGCAGTTTCAGGAATCAGAAACAATGGTGGAGAAATTTCAGAAAAAGACATAATGGATAAACTGATGACTACCTTGACACCAGAATATGACAACAAGATATGCATCCTTGATGAAACTATGTAGTCCAAAAAAGACTTCAAAAGAGAGACGTTAATCAGCAAGCTTTCAGCCTTTGAGATCTTAAGATTGAAGACAAAGACTAAAAGTGAAACAACCTTCAAAGCCTCAGCCCATGGTAAGAAATCCTTGAACACTTCTGGTAAATTTGATGATGATGATGAAGAGAAAGGACTGGATGATTTCATTTCTTTGATTGATAAGAAAGAAAGGAAATAAAAAGGGAAATATGAAGGTCAATTACCATTCAAATGATTTTCATGTAACAAGATTGGTCACTTTGCATCTGAGTGTCCTACAAGAGTCAAGAATTTCAAGACTAACTACAAACCTAAGTATACAAAAGAATGTAACTTTGCTAGTGATGGAGTATTAAATGAAGATTTAGCCAAAGATGAAATTGGATTCATTGCTCTTGAATAAATGGAGAAAATGTTTGATATGGACCTTGAAGATGAAAAGAAAACATCAGAGTTGGTACTGATTTCACACACTGAAATCAGGATAGATTGGATCATTGACAGTGGTTGCTCACATCATATGACATGAGACAAGGATAGATTTGTATATCTGGATAGATACAAAGGCAACATGGTTAGATTTGGAGACAAAAATCCTAAACCTATCATAGGTAGAGGAGCTATCACCTTGAATGGAAATAACAACACTGATGATGTTCTTTATGTTGATGGCCTTCGACATAACTTACTAAGTGTTGGACAATTGCTTAACAAAGGATATCAGTTGGAATTCAAAGACAAGAAGTGCATCATTAGTAATAAAGAAGGAGATATGATTGCATCCGGTTCAAACACTAAAGGTAATGTTTTTTAGCTTAATCCTGAAGCAAGTTGTTTTTTTCTAAAGTAGATGATAGTTGGTTATGGCACAAAAGACTATGTCACATCAATTTTGAAAACATAGTGTCAAAGATAAGCAATGTAAAGGTAGTAAGAGACCTTCCTAGGATTACAAAACTAGTTGATACAATATGCAGGGAATGTGTAATGGGAAAGCATGTAAGGAATTCATTCATAAGCAAGAACAATTCAGCAGAGAATAAGTTGGATCTAATACATACAGACTTATGCAGACCAACTCAAACAAGAACATACTATGGTGAAAGGTACTTTATTTTGTTTGTTGATGATTATTCTATAATGATGTGGGTTGCATTCTTAAAAGACAAATCAGAAGCATTTGAGAAGTTTAAAATATTCAAAGCTAAGGTTGAAAATGAGTCTAGATTAAAGATTAAGTGTCTAAGATTAGATAGAGGAGGAGAATTCACCTATGATAGATTTTATGAGTATTGCGAAGAATATGGGATAAAGAGACAACTAAGTGCTCCTAGAACCCCTAAGTAGAATGGAATTGCAAAAAGAAGGAATAGGATCATACTTGATACAAAATGCACCATCATGATTGAAGGAAAGGTCACACACACTTATTGGAGAGATGCGGTCAATACTGTAGTCTATACTATCAATGGAATTCAATTAAGGCTAGGTGCATATAAGACACCTTATGAGATATGGTTTGGGAATGTACCTATAGTCAAATACTTTAGAATATTTGGAAGCAAGTGCTACATCAAGAGAGATGAAGCCATAGGCAAGTTTGATGCAAGAAGTGATGAAGGTATTTTTCTTGGTTACTCCACTAAAAGCAAAGATTATAGATGTTTTAATTTAGATTGAAGAAGATAATTGAAAGTGCTCATGTGAATATTGATGAAAAGTTTATGATTCAAGAGAGATATCATGATTATGCACCTATGATTGAAGAAGAACCTAGACCTACCAGTAGTGATATAGTTCTTGAAGAAATGTTTGACATCATTGATGTTTTTTTCAATGATCCTGAAACAAGTGAAGAAGAAACACAAAATGAAGATGAGAGATTCATACCTAATGTTCCTAAATTCACATCTAGATATCATTCAAAAGAAGATATCATTGGAGATCAGAACAAAAAAGTTATGACAAGAACAAAAGAAAAGAGTTCCACAACTAATGAAGAGGTATGTTTACTTTCACAGATTGAACCCTTAAGTGTTGAAGATGCATGTAATGATTTAGATTGGCATGAAGCAATGAAAGAAGAGCTAGATTAGATAATTAAGAATGACACATGGAAATTGGTCCCTAGGCCCAATGCTAAGAATGTGATTGGAACCAAGTGGATATTCAGAAATAAGATGAATGAAGATGGAGCAGTGGTAAGAAACAAAGCAAGACTAGTATGTAAAGGGTATGCGTAAAGAGAAGGTATTGATTATTTAGATACATTTGCCCCTATAAGTAGATTAGAAGCCATAAAGTTGTTTTTAGCCTATGCTACATTCAAAGAATTTAAGGTATACCAAATGGATGTCAAGTCAACATTCCAAAATGGAGATCTGAAAGAAGAAGTATACATAGAACAACCTGAAGGATTTACATTATCAGATAGACCTGATATGGTATACAGATTAAAGAAAGCCCTCTATGGACTTAAGCAAGCCCCTAGAGCATGGTATGAAAGACTTGATGGATACTTGACTAAGATTGGATTCAAGAAAGGAGTAGCAGATTACAACTTATTCATAAGAGAGACACCTGATGGACTGTTGTTAGTTGCTATATTTGTTGATGATATTATCTTTGGTGGTAATGACAAGCTTAGTGCCAAATTTTCTAAAGAGATGCAATGCGAATTTGAAATGAGCATGATTGGTCCTATCAAGTATTTTTTGGGACTGAATGTGCAGCAAACAGACAAAGGTATTTTCATTAATCAGTCTAAGTATATGAAAGAGATATTGAAGAAATTCAAGATAGATGGTTGCAAGCTAGTAAGTACACCTATGATAATAGGATGCAAGCTTTCAAAAGAAGATGATTCAGCAACAGTAGACATAACTTTGTATAAGTCTATGATTGGTAAACTAATCTATCTTACTCAATCTAGACCTGATATTTCCAATGCAGTTGGTATAGTTGGAAGATTTGTAGCAGAACCTAAACAAATTCATCTCATGATAGTAAAGAGGATATTCAGATATTTGAAAGGAACTATAGACTATGGTTTATGGTATCCTAATTCAGAAATTGTAGAACTCCATGTATATACAGATGCAGATTGGGCAGGTTGTGTGGGTGATAGAAAGAGTACCTTAGGGGGAGAAATATTTCTTGGAGATAGACTTGTTACTTGGACAAGTAAAAAGAAAAATTATATTTCTCAGTCCACAGCAGAAGTTGAGTATGTTGCACCAGAAATGAATTTCTCTACAATTGTGTGGATCAAGTAGATGATAAAAGATTTTGGTATTCAGATTGATTATCCTATTGTTCTTCATTGTGATAACACTAGCACTATCAATATGTCAAAGAAACCTGTGATGCATGCAAAGACAAAACACATTGAGATAAAGTATCATTTCCTAAGAGAGAAATTTGTAGAGAAAGAAGTAATGTTAGACTATGTGAGTACAAAAGATTAGCTAGCAGATATATTCACAAAGCCTTTACCTAAGGATACATTTGAGTATCTCAGGGAGAAGCTGGGAGTAATCTCCTTCCCTGAATCTGATTAGAGATTGCAAGAGTGCATTAGTCCTCAGTGACTGATGAAAGGTTGACTACTCTACTTCAGGAGTAGTACTGATGCTTAATTGATTGGTGCCCTTTGCCATTGATGTCAAAGGGGGAGTAAGTATATAGTCATGAAAAACAAAAATAGTAAGAGATGAAGGATTCATCCTTGAAGAATTTTTGTTGAGGAAATGGAGAATATTATAAAAGTATTATAGAAAGGGGGAGTGAGTTTTTAGCAAGAAGAAACAAAACAGTAAGAGATGGAGGATTTATCCTTGGGGAATTTTTGTTGAGGAAATGGAGAATGTTATAAAAGAATTGCTCATTTGGATTGGTGGTGTTTTTCATTCCACATGTTGCCATCAATGCCAAAGGGGGAGATTGTTGGAGATTTTTCAGCAAGCCAGTGCTGACTGTATGTTTGTCATTGTTGACAACATATGGTAAGAAACATGTGTGGAAGCTTGATGGAGAGAGCTTTGAGCATATGTTTCCTAGATATGTTATCAGCACAAAGGTTGATTATGAGTGTAAGTGTTCCTGATAGGTCCTAGGAAGAGTTCTATATGTAATTTATAGTATGGTTGTGGTGGAGCCTTGCACGTTTACATTTATGTTGTAGAAATGTGTATGATGCTATGTTCATGGACGCAGAGTCTGATATGTAGTACAGTCTGACTTATGAAGTCTCTAGTTGCCAGTTACAGTTTCTTGAGTTTATTTGATAGAGCCAACATTGTTTTTATTGTTGTAGTAGTTGTGCCTATCATTTGGATATGCGTTCCTAGATTAGTGTTTGGAGAAGAGTTAAGAATTTTTGGTTAAGAGCACATGACATAATTCAGCATGAGAAGAAAGTAGCAGTTAATTTAGTGGAGCCGATAGTGTGAAGCGACGCGTTTACTCATATGGAGTTGAGTGGTCTTAATTTGTGTTGCATGCTTAGTAGAGAAAACTAAGAAGCTATTAGTGAGTTGTATTGTTTTTCTAATATGATTTCAAGATGGTTCTAACAAGCCGACTTGATTATATCATTTAGAGGAAAGATATTTATTGGCAGTCATTTGTGATTGATAAGTATGGTAGTGAGTTGAAAGAAAGAAGAAAAGCATAAGTTGCGAAGTGTTGTGCCATCAGCAAGAGGTCTATGTGATGAAGACAAGTGTTTGTGCTAATCATTGGAACTAATCAAGATATCAGGTCTACCTCAGAGCTCACAAAGATCCAGATATAGTGTGTATCTGTTATTCAGAAGGTTGCAACCTTCACCATTTGAGCAGTGTGCTCTTGGACAGTGCATCCTCATCCCTAATATGGTTAATTGTAAAAGACTCCTAACATGGTCCGACCCTTGACTCAGTCACTGTACTTATTATGTTGTAAAGATCAACTCCTAATAGGGTTGTAAGATCTTCTAACATGGATCATTATACACTAGTGCAGTTTTAGTGGGTGTTAATTCCCACGGGGTTTTTTACTTATTTGGGTTTCCCCGTAGCCAAAATTGTGTTCATGTGTTATTATGTATGTTCTTAATGTTCTTCTGTACTTAATTGGATAAATAATTGAATCTTGTAGATAACTGATTCACCTCCCCTCTCAGTTATCTCTTGGGACTATTCCTAACAAGATTAAGTAAAGTATAATTAGGAATATTTAATTACACCAACAATCTTGAGTCTGATTTGGATGTGGGTCACTTAAGACAAGTATATTTAAGTCAAAGTAGATGATGGTGCTCCTAAGTCAAAATTTTTGAATATTGATGAAGTTTTGGAAGATTTGATTTGTGAAAGAGTTGATGAATTGATGGAGGAAAAGGTCTAATATTGATCTAATACTTTGGTGTAGGATATTCAATGAGTCAGGTATTCACACAGTACATGATGATGAACTTGAAAACATTTTGGTTTTGAAGTATCATTTCATATTGTTCAAGTTTAGAGGCACCATCTCTCATACTTTTTATGATGCATTGGTTTCTTTGGGTAACATGATCAAACTCTTTCTTTTCTCTATAGACGTGGGTAATTAGACTTACACCTTCTTATGCTTCTTTGAATCTAACATGTACTATAGGAAAAATTATAATTTTAGGATCTAGAGGACTGATTTTGGAAAAATGACTTGATGGCTATTTAGGAAATTGAAATTATCAAATTTTGGTAAGGTCTAATAGCTCACTATTTTTAGGTGCAAATGGAAATCCTCGATAGAGACACCAATACACATAGACATTGAACTATAGGTGTAGATGGAAATCCTAGACATAGATTCCAATACGTGTAGACATTGAACTATAGGTACAGATGTGGGTTTGGAAAATCAAGTTCCCAGTGAAATAAAACTAGTCTTAGACCCAAAAAATGGTGACATCAATTTAGCTAATGCAGACGTTAATCGACGTAGATGTGGATCAATAGTTGGAGACATTGATCTAGGAAAAAGACATAATTTCACAAGTTTTTTGAGGTTTGACCAAGTTGACTATGTTTTGACTAGTTTAAGATATGCCTATTTTGTGGCAAGAATAAACACAATAGACAGAAAATTGAAAATCGCAAATGTTTAACCTTCAATTTTTTTTTCCAAAAATTGTTTTACACATGTTTAACCATCTAGAAAACACTTTCTACCTAAGAAATGGGAGCAATAAAACAATTATAATCCCACTTACATAGAGTAAACTCTGAACTTGATACACCTAACCCTTGGTGCACTATTTCCTCCTTTAGAAAAGAGGTAAGATGACATAGAGATGAACAAAAAATAATACACTTGAACATTCCTTCAAGGTGTTTGTGAATAGGAGATCCCTTTGTGGGGGCTTTCCCAACTTTCAACTAGTGATGAAATAAAAAAGCCTTCACACCTCACAACTAGGGGTGTACATATGGTGAGTAACTTCATAGGATGACACAATCCTCTTGCATTACAAGTGTTATACCAAGGATAAAGGGTGGTTTCTAAACTAGGGTTTTAGTAAGCTCTGTAGTGTCTACCTAATTAGTTTGTATGCATGTGAGATACTAAAGTCTCTAGTTAGCAATGCTAGATACTTAGGCACTTTGGCCTGATCTAGGCTACCATCAATACATCTCGCTTGAGATTGAATAGATTAGGAAATTCTAGGGTTTACCCCATGTCTTATTTATATCCCAGCCAAAGGATTTTCCAATTTGAGGTCATTCCTTGGGCTCAACAAAATCACTAAGAAGGCTTCTCTAGAGGCAAAACTAGAATATTTTTCTCTTATACCCAAGATCTATGAAGGTGAGGGGAGAGGATACATTTTTTTTCTAGTTTTGCATCATGTATTTAATGAGATTATAACTTCTAAAAAAGATGAAAACCTTGAAGAGAGTACCTCCACTGACAAGGTCTTCAAGACATGCAAAACACTTGGGTTTATTTCAAATTGAAGCTAATTAAGAAACTAGGTGCAACTAGTTAACATACGCCACTCCCATAAAACATTAAAATAACAAAAAGAAAGGTAAAATGACCTGCAAATGTTAGTAGTTTTTTTTTCTTATTTTGTCTTTGACATGAAGATAAGAGCTGCACCACTATTAGTCTTAGGAAATAATTCAAAAACTAGAAATAGGAAGAGACGCCAAAACCAGATGTAGATGCTGATCAACAATTATGTTGATTGGCAAAGACATTGATTTAGGGGTCAGAAGTGAATAATAAATGCAGTAATGATTTTTTTAAAAATTTGTCAAAAATAATACCTTTACTTACCATAGAGATGATGATTTGTAGAGCGTAGATGATAATCTGCGCATATGATAGTTTAGGTTGTGGTTAGAAAATTAGAAAATTTTCCAGCATTTGTATTTGCAAAAATCTATGGAGACATCGTTGCATTTTATGCAGATGCCAATCTGAGACCTAGACCTATAGATGCATGAGAAATATATGAAATGGTTATAAAATTAGGGACATGGGTCCCACTAAGTGCACCAAAATGTATACATGTTTTTCTACCCATGTATTCAAGCTCAAACAACACAAACATTAGTTATTAAACATTCAAACATAACAACACAAAGAGAAACACATAACCTTTGATGAGCCAAAAAAAGTGTACCCAAGACTTGTTTGATTTTTTCTTTGGGAGAATGTGGGTATTTTCTCCTAACATAATATTAAATCCCCAAATGATAGATTTGTGATATCCAAATGGTCAAATTAATCTAATGCATGCTACAAGGAAGATCAAAGAGGACATAAACTAGAATGAGGAACTAGTTGCATCAATGATCCAAAATGATGAAGATAATGAAATATAAGATTCAAACTATGCTAAGATGGATGCTACGATGAAAAATATTAAGCTAAAATGAATTCAAAATGAACTGAGATGAACTATCATGAAAATATCTAAATGTGTAGACACCTAAAAATCCTTTAGAAAATAAAGTATTTTTATTTTCTGAAAAATCCCTGATGACATCATCATTTACTAATTAATTATTTATTTAATTAATTTATTTATTTTTATGTCATTAAATCCCTTTATCTTAATTAAAAACATTTAATTAAGGAATCCCTCCCAAAAATGTTTAAATCTTATTTAAACATTATCTCCTTATTTATTAATTATTTTAATTAATAAATTGACCAAAAATCTCAAAATAAATAATTAATTTATTTTTTGCCCAAAACTTGGCCAATTTCCTTTAGACCACTAACCTCTTCCAGAATCTTCTAATCCCTCCTTAATTTTGATTAAAAGGCTAAACCCATCCTTTCTAACCCTAATCTCAACTCAAAATATTTAATTAAGATTAAATATTTAATTTTCATATTTATTAAATATATTTTAATAAATATTCCCAAAACCAAAAGCCTTTGGAATGAATAAACATTTATTCCATAAAACCTAAGAAAACTCTAGACTCTTCTAGAAACTTCTCAACCCAACCTCTTCACCCATCCTAATCCTAAAATCCCCTAATCCTAATCCTAATCCTCCCCCTAACCTTGTCACATTCCCTAAACAAGGTTAGCCAACTCCTAAGCTTGACCCAAAGTCAACAAACTTCTAGAGGCTTCTCTTACATGCATTGAAGGCATTTAAGGCCTCCTTATCCCTCTTACATGCATTTATGGTGCATTTAAGAAGCCCCTCACCCCTTTCTTACACCCTTTGACCTTAGGCACATTTCCCAAATTGTGCACATTCCTCCCATCTTTCAACCCAATGCCCTTGTGACACTTGTCACAAGGAGGTGGCCCTGAACTAGCACAATCCATGTGCTCCCCTTTGAATGAATCTTGGCCTCTCTTAAGGATTTTGATCTTGGCCATTCATTCCTCCTTTCCAAATCCTATAAATGCTCCTCCTTTCAAGAGCAAATTGATGAGCTTAACTTTTATTCTCATGCATTGTTATCATGCCCATTTAGCTCTAGACTTAGCATAATCATCTTAATTTAACTTACTTTCAAGCATTTTAGCTCATCCTAATTTAGTAATAATGGATTAACTTAGTTTATTTCATTGTTTTGCATAAGCATAGCATCATCACATCTCTATTTGGACTAAAATCAATCTTAGCATAATCACACTTGCATTGAATCTCCATTTAAGCATCATAGTTTGAGTTCTTGAGGCCTTAGGGGCAATCTTGGGTGTTCTACCCATTATTGTGCCATTTTTTTGGGTTTTCATGAGTCTCAAACCATCTTAGAATGCATTAGAGTATGCTCCAAGTGCTTAGAGAGCACACCCACATCCCTCTTATCAGAGCAAATCAAACAGTGCTTGGGTGCACCTATTTTTAGCTCAATCTGAGGTGGCTTAGCTTAGAGTTTCCTTGTTTTTGTTTTGATTGTATGCTAGATTAAACTCTTAACGTTTGATTGATTTGAGCCTTTCAAAATAGATAACAGGATCCTCAAAAGCCTTGCTCACAAAATGATTTAAAATCAAAGTAACATGATAACTCTACAATGAAAATGATGGATGAAATGCAAGGAGTGAAGGCTCCTATTTATAGATTTTTGGAGAGATCTTGGAGGCTTGGATGATGTGGAGCCTATGTGGAAGCCACCTAAGTGCCACATAGGAGACATGTGGGAAAAGGGAAGGCCATGCAAAAGGCATGATTTTCTCACACATGTGTGAGCAACTTGGAAAGTGATGGTTCATTGAATGAATGGGACAAAGTGGAAGAGTGGGATAGGCTCAAGGTTTCTCACACATGTGTGAACAAATCACAAAGAGGGAAGGGGAGATATCCATTTAAGAGTGTAGCTGGCCATTTATGGAAGGTGGTTGGCCACCTTGGAAAGGGTTTCTCACACATGTGTGAGCAACCACTTAGTCTTAATCATTTTATGAATCACTTATGTTAGCTTAATTAATCTAAGATTAATTCAAAAAGTAGGTTTAGAGGAATGAGTGTTATGGGAGTAGTCTATGTTTTAGGTTGCGTTTAGGATTTATATTAAGTTAAATTTAATTAAATCATGGTTTAGAAGAAAAGGGAGGAATTAAATAAATAAAATTTACTCAAAAAAGGGGATAATGAGAGGGAATATATTAAATAAAATTTAATACATTAGGGGATGTATTTAAATTAAATTTAAATACCTTAGGAAATGAAAACATTTAATTAAATACGTAGATGAATAGGACAAATATAATTAATTAATTAAAATTAAATATAATGTTTGGGGGTATTAATTAAAATTAATTCAACTAATAAGGATGCCAAGGAACATTTTTAGATGTCTACACATAAGACTCCCAACTGCTGATGAGTATGGTACATGAGATATTTGTGTCTTATCTAATTCTATGCTAGGGCACTATTCTAAAGACAACTTAATGTGAGTAAGAAATGGAGAACTAACTGGTTGTGCATTCTACATATTAAAGCATTGTAGAATCTTCTACATATAAGTCTTCTATGACAACCGTAATTTCATGTTATTTATTTCTCTATGTATTCTCATTCCCAAAATCTAATTTTAACTTCCTAAGTATTTCATTTCAAACTCCCTAGCAAGATGAGTTTTCAAATGGATGATCCTAACCATGCTAGGACCTGCAACCAACATATCATCTACATACAAAAGTAGAATGATAAAAATACCATCATACCTTTGAAAATAGGAAAAATGACTAGTCTCACATCTACTAAACTCTATACTCATCATGAAGGAATCAAACCACTTGTACCAATACCTTGACCCCTATTTTAAACCATACAATGGTTTTTTCAATCTACAAACAAGACTCTCCTTCCTTTTTTCCTTAAAACCTTCTAGCTACTGCATATAAATATCCTCAAAGAGATCACCATGAAAGAAGGTTATTTTAACATATAATTATTCTAACTCCACATTAAGACTACCAACAAGAACTAAAACAACTCTGAAAGTACTCAAATGTACAATAGGTGAAAAAATTTCATCAAAATCTATACCAAATTTTTGAGCATATCCCTTGGCCACCAACCAAGCTTTATATCTCTCCAAATTTTCATTTACATCCATTTTCATCCTGAAGATCCACTTGTTCCCAATATAATTTATTCCTTTGGGTAATGGATCAAGCTCCCATGTTTGATTCTTATGAAGAGCTTACATCTCCTCTCCCATATAAAATCTCCATTTGTCTACACATTCTGCTTCACAAGCCTCCTGATATGAACTAGGTTCACCATCTTCAGTTAGTAATGCATAAGAAGAATTACAAGTAGGAGAGTACCTTTCAAGTGATTTGGATTCTCTACTTGATCTTCTTACAAGGGGTGATATTTCACCATGTGGCTCATTTTATTGATCTTCTTTTGGTTGATCTTCATATAGTACATCTAGATGATCATCAATTTTCCACTTCTATTGGAATAACTTCAATACCTTTCTATTCTTCACCTCTTTTCATTGCCTTTTCAATAAACAACACATCTTAGATAACTATAATCTTATGGGAAACAATATCCCACAACCCGTGCCCCTTTGTATCTTCTACATAACTGAGAAAAATACATTTTGTGGAATTTTTGACCAATTTTTTTTCTACTCTCTTTAGGAATATGTACATAAGCATTAGAACTAAAAATAGAGGAATGCATAATCAATTAGTTTACCTTGCCATATTTCTTTAGGAATTTTATTATCAGGACTAGTAGTGGGTGATCTATTGATCAAGAAACAAGTTATGTTAACAACCTCACCCAAAAAATTCTGCTCAAAACTAGCAATTCTCAACATACATCTAGCTTTCTCCATAATTATACGGTTCATGCATTCAACAACACCATTTTGTTGTGGTGTCTTGGAAACCGTCACTTATCTTGCGATTCCATGTTCACTATGAAATTGGTTAAATTCCAATCAACAAAACTCACCTGCATTAATTTGTTCTTAGACATTTTATTGTCTTACATTTTTAATTCTCTACTAAATCCCTAAATCTCTTGAAACAAGTTAACACTTCACATTTCTTCTTGAGAAGATAAATCCACACCTTACAAGAATAGTCATCTATAAATGAAACAAAATATGATGAACTTCCAATATATGGTATAGCATCTTCCCAAGTATCTAAATGAATTAAATCTAATACATCTTTTCTTCTGGTAGTACTTCTAAAAAAACTTAGTCTATTCTATTTTCCAAAAAGGAAATTTTCACAAAAACTCAAATCTTTAGATTTAACATTTGGGAGAATATTTCTATCTAATAGTACCTTGAGACCTCATTCACTCATATGACTTAGCCTTTGATGACAGGTTGTTAATGAGTCCATCTCTGCATAAGATACCATAACAACCTCTCCATTATCCATTTTTCAAACCAACCTATAGAGATTTCCAAATATTTCTCCCTTTAGCACAACCAAGATTCCCTTTGTCACCTTTAGAAAACTATTTTCACCACTAAAATGAAAAACTTGTTCATCCAACACTCCAAGTGAAAGAATATTTTTTTTATACTAGGTACATGTCTAACATGTTGAATAGTTTTAACTACTCCATAAAACATCTTAATTCTTACCTCTCCTTAACCAATGGCTTCACATGGGTTTTCATTTCCCATGTAAACTATACCTTCATCACAAGCCCAGTAAGTAGAAAACCAATCTCTATGAGGAGTCATATGGAAAGAGTCACCAGGATCAAGAATCCAAACATGAAATAAAGAGATTCTCATATTAGTAGTTATTACTTCACCATCTTCCAATTGTGTTTGAACTTTTGCAGTATTTACTTCAGATGTTGGCGTACTAGGATTCTCCTTGGTTTCTTTTGCCGAACTAAAATCCTTTTTGACATGTCTATTTTTTCCATAGTTCCAACACTTCTCCTTTTTTTTACCCTTATATTTGGACTTGGTTTGTCCATGCTCAGTATTGGTTCTTTCCAGAGTTCTACCTCTAGAAACTAGAGCATCATTTGAAGATGATCCTTGAGATGTCTTCCACCTTGAATCTTCAGAGATTAAAGAAGCTACCTTGTCTTCAAAGACCAACTTCCCACTCAGTGTAGAATTAATGAGAGCCTTAACTAGCTGATCCAAACTATCATGCAAGGAGCAAAGTAAAATTACTACCTTTTCTTCTTCATCAATTTTAACTCCTATTGGATCCAACTTTCTTGTTAGTGTGTTAAAATAATTTAGATACTCTATGACAAATGAACTGTACACATCCTCAAATTATATAGTTGCCTATGTAACATAATTTCTTTTTTCGAAGAGTTCATATCATACAACTTTGTAAGCTTATTCCATAAATCATGAGCATTTTTCTCCTCTACAATATTGAAGATAATCGAATCTACTAGAGATAACTGGATTATTTCTCTAGCAGTACTATCCATAATATTCTAGTTTGATGTGCTCATATTTGTAGATTTTTATGCTACCCCCTTAAGAGCTCTATCACATCCATCCTTCACCAACAAAGATTGAATCTTCAACTTCCAAAGAGAAAAATTTGATCCATCAAACTTTTGCACCTCGAATCTGGTAACAAAATCTCCTTCCATTGCCCACCTCTCAAAAAAAAAACTCCTACACAAAATAACCTCACTCTAATACCAATTGTTATGAAATTAACAAGTGTAGAAAATTTTAGAGAAGATAAAATACACATAACACAATAATTATGTGGAAAATCCTTTAAAATATTATACCAAGAAAAAAACCATAGGCAAATATCTTTCAATAGTGTTGCTCAAGAATTTTCATAGTTACAACAATGTTACAAAAATGTAACTTTAAACATGACTTTGAGTTGCATATAACAACCGAATTGCAGAGTCCTAATTGCAAACCACTTACCAAATTTAGTAAGAATGACTCATACGACTACATGTACAACACTTGTTGAAATTACTATTTTTGGTAAGTCATCAAAGTTAATTACTATTTATAGTAAGTTGACTTACTAGATGAGTTGCGATGATGACTCAACTACAACTAGATGATTCTCCATGATGACTCAATCACTACTAGTGGTTCTCTGTGATGACTTCACATTCCAACATGAACAAGGGCAATGGAAATGAAAAGCCAAGTGAGAGCCAAAGGGACAAGCTAAAAGATAAGACAAAATAAAATAAAGCAAGAGGAATAGGAGAGGAAAATTAAACTTTTGCATTTAATAATTTCCTCCAAATTATCAAAGGAAATGAAAAGTCAAGTGGGAGACAAAAGGACAAGGTAGAAGAGAGGACAAAATAAAATAAAAATAAGAAAGGAATAGTCAAGTGGAAGAGGAAAGGACAAGTTAGAATATACTTGAAAAAATAAAAAGAAAATAAGGCAATAAATTTTTATTTATTAATTTCCTCCCATATTAATAATTAGTTAATTAAAAAATGTTTATTTGATAATGTCAAAATGATTAAATAGATATATAAATGGCATATTTATTTATTCTAAAGAGGACATGTTAGGAAAAGAGGGGGGGAAATAATTAAAATATTATTCTCCTAAGGTAAACTAATGACAAAGATTAAATAAGTATCAACAACATTTAATCAAACTAAATGCCAAAGACTCTCAAGGGATAAAATAATTGATAAAACCATTTAATCAGACTCGTGATGGACGAAAAAATTAAAAAGACATTACAAGCTCACAAGACATGATTAAAATTAATTAAATAATTGTTGTTATTTAATTAATGGACAAATGACACAAAATTGATGAATGATGAAAACCAAATACACAATTTAAAAGTCATGTTAAAAAGGGGATCCATAGGTGTTGAACATTTTTAAGTGTCTATGGGCATTGTGATTCTGAGTATTGTTTCAAAGAAAAATTGAAAAGGTCACATTAAAAGGGTGACTTTAATACAATAGGCTATAATGGCACTCCCTCAAAAAATGGTGCAAAAATTAGAATAAGAGGCCAATTTGTGAAAAATGATTACAAGAACAAAAAATTGGCCAAAAGAAACAAAATTATTTAAAGAAACAAATAAAGAGAAAAACAAAGCCAACTCAAAAAGAACACAAGCCAAACCAAAAGGAAAAAAACCTTATCCTTGATTTTCTTTATAAGTGCACTTTTGTCTTAATAGAGCCTTTTGTTGTAGCAAAATGGATGTGTCACATTGTGACATATATATGAAGTCGAAGTGATCATGTGATCCCTTTTTTAATTAAAAATGACATATAGTGAAAACAATGAATGCTTCAATCCAATATGAAATACATGTACATTAAGTGTTGAGGTATGCCCAACAATCACCAAGTAAATGTGCCAACACAGATACCCTAAAATATACATGCCTCAAAATTTCATGAAACGTCACACAAATAGGAGACAAATAAAAAATAAAAGACCATGAACCATCTAGGCCACTTTCATCACTCAATGATATCCTTGAGTAGCATAGGAACATGGTGATAGATAAAATTCTTGAAAAATAAGACTCACTGAGACAAGAAAGTTAACAACCATTCATATTTAGTTGTCTAAGTTGAAAGATTGTTTAATGATAGTGATGATGATGTCTGGTTTCAAGAATGAAGCGCCTTGTTTAAGATAGATACATTTAGGTTTCAAGCATACCATACCTTGTGTATACGCCTAAAAATGGTCAAGGGAAATCAAAGTGAGCAATCAAGGACTAAAACACGAATGAATTGAAATCAAAGCTAAAAGATTAATTAAATAAAAAAAGATCATATAGTTGTACAATTTATTTTAAATCAAATTAATTGCATAGTTAAATAAAATTAAATCCAACCCATTCAAGGGTACACATGGCTAAAGAAAATCAATTTAATAATTTAACAATTCCTATTTTCTTCACCAACCACGTGGAAAAAATTAAATCAACCAATGGGAATTAAGGATTGAGTTCACATGGATCAAAAAAAAATCAATTATCCACCACACATCTTGAGAATGCATCTAGACCATTCATTTTGTCTCTTTGTTCCAACCTTTGAGAACAAAATATTTAAATTGTCTCAACATTTGAAACCATTAACTTGACTCAAACATAATCATGGTTAATCTTACCCTACCCCTAAGCTTTGGGAAAATATATAAATAGAGGGAAAATTCAGGAGAAAAGGATCCACTCTCATAATTGTTAATTGCATCCATATAATAGTAATTTTAATTGTGAATTCTTATCATATTTTAGCATAAATTGAGTTAGAATAGGCATAATTGCATAATTGCATCATAAATCATAATTCTCACTCTAGAGTTGTCTCTAATGAATGCTAAATTTGAGAACATTTATTTAGCTTTTCTAGTTAGAGATCCATAGGATGCTTATTGTCATTATTTTCATTCAATTGCTCTGAAATTGTTATATTTTACATAATTGAATTGATATTTTGATGAACTAATCCTATGAAGGTATTTTACATACACACCTTGTTTAACATAGATGGATTGATCAATGATGATTGATAGATGTGAAAAGTTTAATCATACTGATTGCTGACTCGATTTCGTGGTGTGTCTATTGATACATGATTCTTGAAGCGCAAGTTTCTACATCTCTCGATTGTGTATGCTGATGTGTCTACCTTGTCTCAAGGGACAATTTATTGAAAGCAAAACTAAAATGGTGTTGGAAACCCACACTTTATTTTATTTTTATTATTATAAACATTATTTGATTTCTTTGATTTTTAAATATTTTTTAAATTTGTTAAGATTTTTTCAAAAATGTACATAATAAAAAGGGAAGCAAAGTATATGAGGGACTTGATCACCTTTTCCTAATGCACAATCAAAAGAAAGATGACCCAATAGGCTCAAGTAGGACTTAAGTGCCAAGTGAGTGCAATGATCCTTTGATGTAGTAATTAAGAATTAAATGGATTTAGGAAAATACTCTAATGATGCAATAAAGATGAATATATAAGAAAGATTAATTAGATTTGGGAAAATATAGACAAATAAAAACATACAAAAAACTATAGTAACCTGAAATAAAATCCCATAAGCTATAATGAACTTTAAATTGAATATGAAGGTGTTAAGACATGAAAAAGATGCCTTGGGCATTCTATTCTTGAGAAAAAGAAGCCTCGAGAATTCTACTCCAAGGAATTCTGCCTGAAACTTTGAGTGACAGTCCTACAGATCTCTGATCTTTCTAAAAAAGTTCTGACAGTTGTGCTACATGTACCTATACATAGAAAAATAGGGAAAAAGGTTGTGGAAAGGGGTTCACCTTGGTAAAACCCTTGTATAGGAATCAACCTTGAAAATGAAATAAGATTACATAAAGTAAAGTAAATATGAAGGTAATATTAGATCTACCTTTCCAATACCTTCATGAACAATTATTGAGATAACACATATTCATGAAGATGCTTGTATGTTTCTTTGTTGACCTTGGAATGTAGAAAGGAATCAAGATGCCTTCACAAATGCATGGATCTATGAATGTCACCCCTAGATATTCAATGTTGTTATGCTTAATTGAACACTTTCTATGAAAGAAGAATGAATATCGATGGTTAGAGGATCTTATTGCTTGCTTGATAACTCCTCTACTTGGCCATCATAGGAGATAATATTTCTACAATGGATAAGATAGCCTTCAAAATTCTTTGGATGCTTGGAGGAATGCCAGATCTTGGATGCTTGCCTTAAAATCTTGAATTCACTTTATTTCTTGATTGCTTGATTATATTTATGGTTTATTTACCAAAATTATGAGAGATAGGGTGTTTATGTACATCTCACACATTTAGGATTTCAAATTAAGTCAGGCCTACCACATGATCTAATTTTCCACCGAAATACTACAAGGCTCCAATTCAAATTCAGGCCCAATCATCGAGGAACAAAACACCTTGGGTAGATGCTAGATCATGGGGAGTAGGTAGTTGGATAAAGCATAATAGACATGAGATCTCAAAATTTCCAAAATGGGGCCTAACTGAACATCCAATTATGGGTGCTAGATTTTTAGGATTGTACATTTATCCCCCACTTTATCAAGACTATGAGAAATCCTCATTCTCATGGTAAAGTAGATCACTGCATTGGAAAAATTTTACCAAGGTAAAGGAGACAAGGAAACACCAAGCCCCAAAGTGACCTAGGTCCTCATCAAATCTAAAACCAATATAAAATAGGAAAAAATCAAGAGAGAGAGAGAGAGAGAGAGAGAGAGAGAGAGATGACCAACTAGCCTAGTAAGGTATTTCCTTGCTATGAATCACACAAAGAGAAAATGTTACTGCAAAACATGGAATTGATATTCTAGCAACCTAAGATGCTAGTCAACCCATCAAAAGGGATTGGTCCTTAAGAAAAGTCTATCTCCATTAAGGGATCCAGAAAAGTGATGTCTAAGGACCAAATGAAAGCGGTCAGTCAAATGACCAAATGAAATAAGGAAGTACCAGTCTTAGGATCCACTGAATAATGCACATGACATGATAATGTAAATATTAACACATGGAAATAATTTTTTTCTTATCCATCTATACATAAGAGATTGCATTGAATCATTGTGTGTGTACAAAATGTGAAACGAGGAGTAGAGTCTATGTGCCCATGTTAAAGTGATTACAAATATATTAATAAGAGAAATGGACTTAATGGAGCATACATGCACCCATAAGAGATATTTCCACTATGAGATGCCCCAAGAAAGGACAAACCAAGGGAAATGCACACATAACAAAAGAGAGCACAAAAGGGATCTACTAACTATGGGATTGGTATAATCATATGATAACTCATGTATATCAGAATTATATAAAAATTAACTTTCATCATCCCCCAAAGGTAGTAGAACTATAAGAAAAAGGTAAGAAGGTCACATAAGAGATACAAAGAAAGGTCTTTTTGGTCTAAAATTATCGAGACCAAAAATAATGGTAGCTATTGTTTTGAATCATCCTCAATTGGAAAACAAAAAATCACATTTACGAATAATAACAAATACACAACATAACATGTATAGAACATATAGACAAAATGAGATACAAATAGAAGAATGTCATAATAGGTTGATTCCTTTATCACTTTTCACCAATGGATAAACAAGGGTCATCTAAAGAAATCTAAAAAAACATATAACAAACAACACAACATGGGGGAAGCACATTACAATAAGAAAACACAAAGGAATATGCCATACAAGAGGAGTTAATCAATCATATCACCTTCCCCCCCATTTCCCATCTGTATCATTTAGGGAAGGTGGGAACCACACAAGAAAAGAAACATTAAGCACAAAAAATGGAACATTATCCATTTATAAATAAGGACCATGCTCTAAGGATGAGTCACTTTGTTTTTCACTAGGATTAAGAGATAATTGTTTGCAAATTTAGCTGGTAAATCATGATTAATATCAATAAGCTCATACATATAATCAAAATCACTTCCATGAATATTATTTGCAATACAAGTAATAAAATTATCATCAAGAGTATCTTATTCATCCAAATTAATCAAAATGAGATCTCTAATCTGAATACAATCATCATGTTTGTTCAATTTCATCTTTTTAAGATTAACCTCATCCCTTGGGTCATGCATAGGCCGATCAAAGGGAATCAAAGAATCATTAGGTGTCTTAGGGGAAGAAATGTTTTGGGACGAATGCTAATGGGCTCTAGCACCAAGTTTGCAGTGAAAGTCATGAGCACAAAAATTATGTTTGGTTTTGTTTGAAATTTGAGTTGGTTCAGTATCAATCAACATTAGGTTAGGTCCTTTTATTCTTTAGGGGGCAGCATGAAAGACACCACACTAGGTTGAGAGATAGTGGTTGTAGAATGTTTATATGATATATGAGGTGGAACTGAAGCATACATAATTTTGAAAGGTTGAGAAAGAAGTCCAATTCCAAGGCAAGGAGATGGAACTATAGGAGAGGAATTACTAAGTTCACAAATATTCTTAATCTTGATTTTTTTATCAAGCAAGAAATAATTATCTTTGCAAGATTGGACTAGTTGAGGTATGGAAGGGAACAATAAATCAAGGTCAAAGTTCCATCTAGTAGCTAAAGGCTAATAGAGACTATGGTTAATCATGATGATTTCTCTATCATGGGATAATTTCAAACACTTATTAATAGGATAGACTATATCTTGCATGGAAGTGAGCCAAGGAAGGCCAAGTATAACTTAAAAATGATCAGAAGTTGGGATGACAACAAAGGTGATATCTAGGGTTTTCTTACCAACTTCTAGAGGAAGAGAAATGGAGCCATGGGTAGGATAAGTGAAACTATTTAATATTTTGATAATCACATCAGATTTATCATAGAAATATCACTGGAGTTGTCTAGTGTAAATATATTATTTAGTTATAACATTCACCATAAAAGTAGGATCTATAAGGACTATGAGAGGAAAGACCACTAATCTTCACAACCATGTAAAGATAACCATCATGTGACCTGATATTCTCACTAGGATTAAATGTAATCCAAAGATAAATCTTAAGTTTAGGTTTAGGTTTAGATTGATCAATAAGGTTGACAACATTTTTGGATCAAGAAACTTAGTATCATAGGTCACAATGGTGGGAGAGTCAACAACATGGGTGGATAAAGAAGGAATGGTCTCAATGGTATTATTTGAATGAGAAGGTAAAGGGTTGGTATAAATTTGGAAGTTTTAGTTGGGAAGGGAAACATATTTGTTTTCTTAATCATTAACATCCTCAAAAAAATAATATTGGAATCAATGAGGTCTTGAACAATAGTTTTCAAACAAAAACAATTCTTAGTATCATGACTAGGTTGACGATAATATTGGAAAAAAGCTTTGGGATCAAATTTTTTGTTGGTTTGTTTGGAAGGATCAATAAGCTTAATAGAAGGAAGTGTTAAGATGAAAAAGGAGCCACGCCTTTGGATGTTGCTACCATTTGCACATCAATGTTGTTTAATGAATTGTTGATCTTGATGAAGCCTTTTAATTTTAAAAATTTCTAAAGAGGCTAATATGCAACATCACTCTTATGAATTAGAGCCATTGGAGGAGTGCTCTCAAATTGACTCACTTGAAGCTGATAATTATGAAGCATTGCACATAATTGAGTAAAAGAAAAGAGTTCAACTAGAAAGATATTATCCCTAATTTATTTTTGTAAATTAACAATGAAAATACATTGGATATCAACATTAGGCAGAGGATAAGAAATATGAGCATGCAAATGCTTAAATTTGGCATCTTGTTTACAATGCATAAAATTAGTCAAAGAAATCTCAGTACCAATATTGTTTTGAAATTTTTTAATGAAAGCATTAGCAAGTATTTGGAAGGAATCAATGGAATAAGGAGGTAAAGAACAATACCATTGTAAGGCCTTATCTCAAAAGGTTGTAGTAAATAATTTAGAAATGAATCTATGATTATGATAAAGGTTAATACACAATGTTTGAAAGGTCTTACCATGGGTTAAGGGGTCACCTTTACCATTGTAAGTCTCCAAGTGAGGTATTTTCATGTATTAAGGGATAATGGTATGAATAATATCCAAGGAAAAAGGGCTAGAAATGTCACGAGTAGGAATGATTCATAGAGGCAATCTATTGTTGCAAGGATGAAATAGTTTGAGCAATACTATTGATAGGGGATTTGGTTTATAGGTTGGTATGAGACATATGTGAAATGTTGGGACCATTATAGGAAATGGAAAGGACATTTGAAAATAAAAATGGGACATTGTTGTAGGTAGGGATGGATAAAGGTTGTGAAACACATGGAACATTTGAAGAAGGAGGAACAATATGATTAGAATTGCTTCCAAGATAACATGTGTATGATTGATGTTTGAAATAGATGTAGTCACAAGAGGTGGAGCTTAAGTACAAACATTGGGTAAATAAATAGGAATAGGAAAGGGAGTCTCAACACTAATAGGAGGTTGAGTCAAACCTAGATCTTGAGCATGATCCTTAAGAGGTTTAATGTTTCTATCAAAAAGATGGGAAATAGTGTGTAAAAATTTAATGTCATGTTCATCATTATGAATAAACTTTCGTAAGACTTCTACTAAGGAGATAGCTTCAGAATTAGTTTTCTCTTGAATTAACCATTGTTCAAATTTCTCAAAGTCATGGGAAAAATTTTGCACTTGGGTAGGAGGAACTCTTAAACATTCCTCTTCATCATTAGAAGAGTGGGAAGAAGGATTATCAACCATAGTAGGAATGTCATTAGTAGTCGTGTGTGTCTCATCAAGATTCCTAGGAAATAAAGAGGATTCACGATCAAAGGAACTCATACGTCTATGGTTTATCCTAATGGGAATGATGTAGGTAGGAGTCAATATTATAACTTTCATGAACAAGAGAAGAAAGAAAAGATATATCTATTTATTGTAAGTATGAAATTTGATAAAGATATACAAACATTCATTAAACTTAGGCAATATTAATTGAATTTCTTATAAATATAATGAAGAACAAACCTAATTATGAAATGAAAAGTGAGGATCCAATTATTATAAATGATTTATAATACTAAAATCAAAATGGAAATGTCATATGTTAGGTTCACAAAAATGTACCATAAGAAAAGGGGGAGCAATGGTATATAAGGGACTTGTCCACCTTTTCCTAATGCACAATCAAAATGAAGATGACCCAATAGACTCAAGTAAGACTTAAGCACTAAGTGAGTGCAATGATCCTTCATCGGATATGATTAATTATGAGATGAATTTAGAGAAATGATATAATGATGCAAGAACGATGACTAAATAAGAAAAATTAAGCAGTTTTGGGAAAATACAAATTGACACAAATATATAGAAAACTACAATAACCTGAAATAGAATCCCAAAAGATGTAATAACCTATAAATTGAATCTGAAGGTGTCTTGATAGGAACAAAAAGCTTGGGGCATTATGTTCCTAGGAATTATTCCCAAAACTTTGCCTGATAGTCCCACAGATCTTGATTTTTTTTAAATTTTTAGTAGATGCACTGCCTATACCTACACATATAAAAATAGGGAAAAAGGTTGTGGAAAGGGGTTTGCATTGGTTACAACCCTATATATGAATCAACCTTGAAAATAAAATAAGGTCCCATAAAGGAAAGTAAATATGAAGGTAAATATTAGATCTACCTTGCTAATACCTTCATGAACAAATATTGAGATTTTACATATTTATGAAGACGCTTGTATGTTTCTTTGTTGAACTTGGAATATAGAAAAGAATCAAGGATGCCTTAAAAAATGCATGGATCTATGAATGTTACTCCTAAATCTTCAATATTTTTATGCTTGATTGAACACTTTCTATAAAGAAGAATGAATATGGATGGTCAAAGTATCTTCTTTATTTCATGAGAACTCCTCTACTTGGTCATCATTGCAAAGAAGCTTGCTACAATGGATAAGACAACTTTCAAAAATTTCCTTGGATGTTTGGAGGAATGGTAGATCTTGGATTCTTGCCTTCAAATCTGAATTCACTTGATTGCTTAATTGCTTGATTATCGTCATGGTTTTTTTACCAAAATGAGGAGAGATAGGGTGTTTGTATACATCTCACACATTTTGGGACTCAAAATTAAGCCATGCCTACCATGAGATCTAATTTACCACCAAAACACTGCAACGGGGCTCCAGTTCAAATTTGGGCCTGATCCTTGGGGAACATTTTGTTCCTAGGAACAAAAAGACCTAGGCATTTTGTTCCTAGGAGAAATCAACAAAATTTAAATGCGAAGTCAGAAATATAGGATATATACCAAATCAAGGGGATATAGGTAGCCAGATCAAGAATACCAGACATGAGATCTTGAAATCATCAAAATGGGGCCTAATTGAGCATCCAACTATGGGTGCTAGCTTTTGGGGATGATACAAGGACCTTTTAGAATTTTTAATTTTTTTTAGGACTTTATTTAATTTTTTTAAAATTCTAGGACATTCATGCTTGAGAAAGATGTATTTGTTTGCCTCCAGTGTCTAGCAAGATAGATGTTATGAATTGATGAATATACTGATGGAATGAAAATGTATAGAGGAGGGATGGTGGAAACTTTATTATGGCATTGTGAATTATTTGACTCCCAAGGACTATCCGATGAGGGGAGAACATGTTGCTTTTGAAAGATAAGGGATTGGACATGAAAATATAAGGTAATGGCATGGTGCACTAAATGACATGTGGTTCACTAGAAAAAAACATGTCGAGAGGTTTTTAAAAACATTTTTTTCATTTTATGTCCTTATTTTATATCAAGACCAATGGATGGATTTGGATATGATAAAAATAGAATAAGGATAGGACATGAAAGGGTAAGAAAGACAAAAAATGGATAAGTGATATGGAATTAAAGGTGTGATAAGGTAAGGGATATTGACTAAAAGGATGTGGGCAATGTGAAGCAGATATGGAACATTATGCTTATGGAGATCTTCAACCTTGTCAAGATCAATGATGGAAAAGAGAAAATAGACGCAAATAAGGATGATGGATACAAGGGATGAAGGATAATGAAGGACATGATGGAAGTGTATATACATAAAATGGTACAAGATAATACGTATTAAGAAACTAACACTTAGTCTAACATAATATGCATACCTCAAATGATATGGAAATACATGCAAATATGATGAAATAATAATGAGAAACAAGATTCAAACTATTCTACATAAAAGCATGAAAACCTCAATATGATAAAGTGTGGATGTTGTGTTGTAGTTGGTATGTGGTTTCTCACAAATCCTGCAACATGACAATGTATGAAAGAAGCTTGTTGAATGAGGAAGAGGGCTCTCAATTTATAGAAATTTGAGTGAAATGGACAATTCAGATTAAAAGTTGGATGGAGGGTCAAGATTGCATAGGATTGATGAGGTTTCCATGAGGTGGAGGCCAAGTGGAGGCCAAGTAGATACCACATGGATTAGGGTTTTGACCATTCAAAGGGGGACAAATTATCACATGTGTGAGAAACCTTTGAAAGTGTCATGTCCATGACAATGCACATAAGAGCGTGTGAGATGACCAAGGTTGCTCACACGTTTGAGAAACTTGAGAAAGTGATGGCTCAATGAAAATGGTCAAGAGATGGAAGAGGATGAGAGAACCAAGGTTTCTCACACATGTGTGAGAAGCTTTGGAAAATGACATATCAATGGCATGGGTCAAAAGGTGGAAGAGGATGAGAGAACCAAGGTTGCTCACACATATGTGAGAAACTTTGGAAAATTACATGTCAATGACATGTGGGAGACAAGTGTGTAAGGCTGTGTAAGAGCCAAATGTGACTTGTAAGAGTCACATGTGACTTGGGTTTGCTAATACCTTGATTAGGATTGTGAAAATGATTAAGGATTGATTAGGTGGGAGATTGAGATTAATTAGTGGAAAAGTGGGTTGACTTGGGTTATAAAGATGGGTTAGGTTAGAGAAGTGAGGTTAGGTGAGAGTTAAAGTTAGGATCCAAGTGCTCAAATAGAATTAACTGTAATATTTAATTCCAAGTGGGATAAAAGGGGATTGATTAAGTAAAAGGTCATTTACTTAATTAAATGGAGGATTAAGATGAGGGGAAAAGGGAAATAGGCTAGGATACGATTAAATAAATGTAAAGTTATTTAATCAAGGATAGGGGATAAAAATGATTGTAATTAAATAAATGTGAACTTATTTAATTAAAGGTAGAATAAGGCTAAATATTAAATATAAATAATCAATATCTATTTAATTGGATAGGATAAGGGTAATTTTTAGGACAATTTTTGGTGTCTACAAGAAGATCAAAGATGGAAAAGGAAATTTGGATGCAAAGAAGGATAATGGATATGAGGGATAAAGGATAATATAGGATGTGATGGAAGATCAAAGATGGAAAAGAAAATATGGATGCAAAGAAGGATGATGGATATGTGGGATAGATAATAATGGATACAATGAACATAGGATGTAATAGGTAGTATATGATAAGATATGATAGCATGGATGAAACTTGACCCCAAGTATGGAATGTAAGAAGTTCATAGATTACACATGACACCTGTTTGCTAGGTTTTCATCAGGGTACTTTCACAAAGTGCATTTTTGTCAGGTTTTCACTAGTGGATGAATGATTTTTTCTTTTTTTCTCTTTTTTTTGTCACCAAGATACCCATTCACTAGGTTTTCACCAAGACAATGATTTTTTTCTCTTTTTGGAAGATAATTGATGCATGCGAGGAAATAGATGAATGACTCAAGCATCTTATTCCTTGTATGATGCTCTTTAAAGCTATGCAATAATGGACCATGGATATGAATGTATGCTCGAAGACATTGGTAGGGTAATGAAATGGATGACTAGATGGAACAAGATACATATTTATGGAAAATATTGATAGGATGGATGAAAGGATATAAATTAGGTGTTGGATAATGCAGGGGGTGTAAGAAGAATTTATTTTTAGTGGATGAGAATGAGGGAAAGAGTAAAAACCTCGAGGGGTGGTGAAGTGATGGAGGAAAATAAAATTTAGAATTTAGAAGAATGAACATGGATTTTAGGACATAAGGACTCAAAATGGATTTGAAAAATGGAAGACGTTTAGATGGAGGTATAGCAATTTTGGATGCCAAAGTTGTTATTTCTTTAGGATGATGTGCTTTGAGGAGCAATTGGAAATCCACATGGGTTTTTATTTTTCATTATTTTGTGGTTCCTTGGAACACATTTCTTTCAAAAGGGACTTGGGATGTAATTCCTTGCCAGCGAACCCAAGAGAAATTAACCTAAAACATGTTACTAAGTTTATAGAAATATCTTTTTCCTAAAAGTTTACAAACAATAACGAATAACAAAGCGGAAGAAATATAACATAAAGACAATACATACTCATAAGTATAACTAATTAACATATTACAAGTCTCAAGGGTTCCTTGGCATAGAATTCTATAAATATAAATCAATCTATTAAGTACAATAGCCATTAAAATAAAGTACACCATCTCATAAAGGAATACACAAATACAACTGAACCATAAGGTATACATGATAACCCACATCCACTGCACAAGTCGCAAGGTATGTAAATATAATATAAGTACAAGGTACAATATAATAAATGAAAGATAAGATAAAATATCCAATCATAGACAAGAATATACAACCACTACAAGGATCATCCAACACTGGTACAAGGATGTCAGAATCTCAAATGGTAAAAGAATCACTACTAGCCAACCATGTGGAACCAAAGGTCCAATCCCACCGTGCTTAGGAGATAAACATATCCCACTCAGATAATAAACACCAAAAACCAACACAATACAACACCTAGGCAAGGGATCTTGAAATCTCTGTATCTCAAGAGGTACAACACCAACTGCAAAGATAAAACATACTCAACTAGAGGCAACCAACACATGTAGGAAACCTCAGATACATAAAGGGAAATGTCATCACATGAGCCAATTCTAAGGTTATCCTAATAGTCTCTCTAGACCCTAATGCCCTAGTGAATCTATGTTGTATTAGTAATCCTCTCATACAAACGAGGTACCAACTATGCTATATATGATCCACGTAGGTGACAAGCATCTTCCCACTCCCATCCTAGTCAAGACCTCAATCAAGTACTTAGGCATGGGTGATGCACACATTATTTTATTAATTCATTTTAAAATCTCAATGTAATTAAGTTATCTCTTTATTAAGTAAATTGTAAAGGATACCCAGGTAGACACTTCTGGACTCTGACACCTCCAAAACAAGCCACTTCCCATCTATACACTCAGATAACCTACCCTAATTCTCCAACCAAAATAACAAAGAGAAGAATGAACTAATACCAAAAAGACTTCTCATAAATCATAAACCATGATAATCACCAAAGTAAAAAAATGGAACATAGTAGAGAATAACACATCCTATACAAGGATCAAATAGTCCATCTCAATATAGAAATGTTACCAAAGATCATCCATCCCATAGTGGATATCTTAACAAAAACAATAAGAATCCTCATAGTCGTATATCACAAGACCAACGATAATAACATCAATGACATCCATCTCCAAACATTAAGTAACATAACCCATAAAGATAATTATCTAGAACATAAAACAATCATAGTAGAGAACATAAGGTGACCAAGTAAATCAAACTTAATCATAGTAACAGTTGTCACCTTTTTGGTAAAATGAAATAAAGATCAAGACACAATACAACATGAGATCATTCATAGATATCACAAAATCACACATGATCCAATTGAGACTTCAAAATGGTTATAAAGACTCTCCGCATAAAATCAGAGATCAACATAAAAACACTTTAAAGCCTCTGGTAAACAATTTCTAAAAGTCAACATAATTTCTCCAAATAATCAACAACAAACAAGACAATAGAATATACCAAGTAGTCAAACCATAACAAAATCTCAGTTGTTTAAGAATAGTCAATTTTGTTTATTAAAGTTTAGTTTGACTTATTAAGAAAACATTCATTTAAAATCCCATGCATATATACTTTTTAAATAAGTATTGAAATAAAATCTCCATGCATATCAAAACACCATGTATTTAATAATAATAAAATTTAATTAATTTTCCAAATATAAATATAAATGAAAACATTAATATAAAAACCCACATGTAAAAAAATTAATTAATATTTATTTATTAATTAATTTTATTTTTTTAAATAATAATAATAATAATTTTTTATTTTTTAAAATATATATATATATATATATATATATATATAGATTTCAAATATCCAAATACATATATATTTCTTTTTCCATTAGTTTTCTAATATCATGATTTAATATCTTTTTCTCCATGTATATATTCTTTACTACTTTCTTTTAATTTTATAAAAAGATTATGCTCGTATGCAAATATTATATATCTATCTTAATATGATTTACTTCATAGGGTTTCAACAATAAATACAAACAAACTCTAACAGATTTAATACAAGACTTTTACTCAATATTTTTCTAACAAAAATACCAAGTATTCACAATTCTACAATCACAAGATTTCTTCAACCAAAAAGCTTTCAAAATAAAATTTTATACAAAAGAAGAATTACAAAATTACCATCAACAAAATCTAGCAAGCACAAAGTAAACAATCTTTTAAAAGAAAATTGGATCTACAAGGATTTCAAACCCTACCTTAATCCACTAATTGATAGAAGCCACGAAGAACAATCCAAAAACACTAAAAATTCTAAGCTTTCATAATTTCCTTTAATTCAAACTCCGAACCAAAATGTGTAAATCTGTGTGTAAAGAATAATGACCAAAATACTCCTAATAAAGGGAAATTAAGCAACCTAGGGTTTTCCAAAACCCATGTAGAATAAAAAAATGAGCTCAACCTTAAATTGAGTAAAAATTATTTATTTAATACATATTTCTTATTTTTATCAATTCACTCAACTTGTATTTTAAAAGGTGAAGTTCTAATTTCTTAATAAAGTACTTTCTAACAGGCAACTCAACATTAAAATCACTTAACTCCCCTTTTAACTACTTTTGCATTTAAATATTAATTTTTATATTTTAATTAAATTAAAATTCTTGGCATATTTGAAATATGTAATTTAATAATAAATATTATTTTATATTTTAATTATGCATTTAAATTCCAATTTAGACTTAGTATTTAATTAAATATCCACTTTCCATAACTAGACTTTCTAATTAATTCTTTTTAATAAACATAGGTATTTCATTAATTATCATTAGTTAAATAACCTTATATTTTAACATTCCAATATTTTATAAGGTATAAGTAATCAATCACATAATTAACTTTAATTAAATCCTCACAAAGGAAGGGTTCACAAATGATGTCACCTTGACGAATTTGAAGGGTAATAACTAAGATATGTCTACAATTTTTGGACAATAAATGGCTTAGGTTAGGATTTGGACCTGTATGTTATCTCCTCTCTCTTACCATTGAGATTTTGCAATAGGGCATGCTCATCATGATAATTCAGGGAAGTCAATGACTGTTACCTAAAATCCTACATAAAAGACGAGCATGTACATACATGTATAAATATATAATAGACAATGGCGGGGATCAGCCGATCTTGTGGATCTCGCAAGAAAGTAACTACGACTCTGTCCCTCAACCACATCAGGCACATCAAATAGAATTATAAAATATACATGCAATCCATACACATGCAGGTATGGGGTCAGTAAATTCATAGATATAAATGACATCATAACATAAAGAAAATCAGACTATAGGAGGGTATTACATAGGAACTCATATGTCTTTTGATTTTTCTTTTTGATTAGTGGACCTTTAAGGCCTTTTACATATTTATTTTTCATTTTGGATTATGTTTTGTTTTATCTTTACACGTCGATTAGATGGGATATGTTGATCCTTTATCACATTTGGATTTTTGGACTTAAAATTTTTATTATTAGCATCCAAATTTCTTGGAAAAGGAATGAGATTCATAGATAAATAAGAATGATATGGAAGCCTTTTGAATGGATAGAAGGTCCTCAAAGATGTGTTCCTTTGTTGATCTTGATTTATGAAAGGATAAATAGATTACAAGCTATTGGATGGAGAGAGATATGGACCTAAGATAGACAAAAGAGTTGAAGAGGGAGATGTAGGTTTGAATTTAAATTTTTTCAGGATACCTACATATTGAGAATGAGGTATGTAACCAAGGCCATGACCATTAGGATTTTATTTGATGTGGAGGGGTTCTAATATATCTTTCTTGTGGAGGCCTAATACTTTGCCTTTATAATACATGCTTTGATAAATATTTCTACCAATGGGATACTTATTACGAGATACAAATCCATTTTGAAGTGAATATGATATGGAAGAACTAATAGGATTGTGAAGTAAACCAAACCAAATGTAAGTCCAGAGGAACCTATTTTATATTTAATGGGCTCATGAACATCTTGCATAAAGAAATGTGAATCATGAGGGGGATCAAGAGGCATGAAAGGTTCTACATGAGGTGGAATAGGAGAAATGATCTCGTCATTTAGTAAAATAGGATCTTGTAGTGGACATGGAGGAATAGGACACAAAGATGAAGGTATATAGGGATCTTGAGGAGGATTCAAAGGGGTGGTGGGATATTTTGGTGGACATGAGGACAAAGGAATTCTTTGATATTGACTTGGAATGGGATCATCAATATCCATCTTAAGGGTATTCTTCTCTTGACCTTGAATGGAAACATTAGGAAGAAAAAAAATAATGTCATGATCTTTCTTACAAAGTGGAAGGTCAATGGGACTTGGAAGTGTTAGGAATAACAGTCCACCAATACAACTGAGAGGGGAGGGGGGGGTGGGTGGGGTGAATCAATTTCATGAAAAATTATTAAACTTTAAACTTTGAATATCAGCAATATCAAATCAAGTGAACACAATGAATGCCAACACAATAACACAATATTTGTTATCAAGGAAACCCCATTAAAGGTAAAACCCCGGTGGGAATTAACACCCACTAATGATGTACATAGAGTATAATATCCTTGTTAGAAGATCTAGCCCTATTAGGAGATGATTAAAACATTACAGTACATAGTCCTTGTTAGAGGACAAACCCTGTTAGGAGTCAAAGAAAAGAGTAGGCTCACTGCCCAAAGAAGGTTATGTCCACCTTCAGAACTCACTATTTGCAACACAAGTTTATGTAAGGAAATACACAATCCTTGAACTGTCCAATAGCAACTATCTTTTCTTGATCAGTTCCAATGAAGTATATAAGTTATCCTCTGCTCTACATCCAACAGACACAAGCTCACAGCTTCCACAATCTTCTTTTACACCACATACATACTTCCATATCTTTTCAAAAGAAAATATCTTACATATATACCCTATTACAAAATAAATGACCAGGTCGACCAATTAGGCTTTCCTAATATATAAATAATTATATAACTCCTTGCTAAGATACATATGATATTTAAAACAAGTATAAAATAATGATATCTCAACAATTAGGGACTAACATCTGTAATCCATGCTCGCCATCCATGATACACACTACAACTCTGAAGTCAACTTCCAAATAGGTCTTCTCCAGAACACACGCCACAACTAATGTCATTCTGCTTTTTGTAGCTTGCTAAGATCAACAAATATTCTTCAGTACACTATCTATCATCCCTTAAGCTTGCATATACTGAATCCACATCACCTATAAGATATACCCAAAACTCAAAGACTTACTCTATCAACTTCCACTGTCATAGTCTAGTAACTAGTCTTCACCAAATCTTGTATAACTCAACCAATATGTAATATTACATCATGTGATCTTAGATATAAGATCACAACACCTTCTTGTACATACATCTGTGTTCACACATTTTGAATCATCCATATGATATATGTACACTATAATAACCAGTCTATTTTATTCATAGAAACATATGTTGACATTAGTGACAAAAAATGAATGAAAACAACATTGATAATGTAGTGATTAAACATATTAAATGTATTAGCAATATCCAACAATCTCCCCCTTTGGCATTGATGGCAACATATGGAAAAATCCATCAACCCAAAATTTGTTAACCAAGAATACTATCTCATAGTATATTTCCTCACATAGTCTCCTCATACAATAGGGATTTTCTCATAGTATCTCTCCCCCTTTGAAAACAATGGCAAAGGGTGCCATAAGTTATCAAATGTCTTCCGTTTAGCCTTCATCAACAAGGTGCTAAATCACCCAAATGTATTTTGTAATCTTCCAATGATCACTCCTCTTGAGGAGTAGATCCATACATCAAGTCCAGAACATGATAAGGCTCTGAAAACCTCTGGAATGATGCATTCCTACATCATTTAATTCTCACAAGGAGGGTTCTACACCCCAAGCATACCTCTGAGATACTCAAAGACATATTTTGGCAATGGCTTTGTAAAGATGTCTTCTATCTGTTCTTTTGTGCTAATGTACTCCAACCTTATTTCTTTCTCTGCAACTTTGTCTCTCAAAAAGTGATACTTAATAGAAATATACTTAGTTTTAGAATGCATTACATGATTCTTTGACATATTTACTATACTGGTGTTATCATAATGGATAACCACTGGCTCAACAAAAGTTATTCCAATATCTTTTAGCTTTTATTTCATCCAAACAATTTGAGTGCAGTTAATGATAGTAGCAACATACCTTGATTCAAAAGTAGATTGAGCTATACAGTCTTGCTTTTTACTTAACCATGAAACCAATTGTTTCCCAAGGAAAAATGCACCTCCACTAGTACTCTTTTTGTCATCAATGTTCCTTGACCAATTGATATCAGTATAAGCATTTAGTTCAAAGTCATCATTTTTATCATACCACAAGCCACATTCTATTGTTCCTTTAATATATCTGAATATCCTTTTTACAACAGCCATGTGTGTCTCTTTAGGATCTTCCTGATATCTAGCCACAATTCCAACAACATTAGCAATATTTGGTCTAGAGTGAGTCAAATATTGTAACCCTCAAATCATTAATCTGTACTTGGTCTAAAAAAATTCTTGGTCTCATCATTATTTTTTATTTTATGGTCAGTCACTATGGGTGTACCAACATGTTTACAATCTTCCATTCCAAAATTTTCAACATCTCTTTAAGATACTTAGTTTAAGAAATTAAAATACCATTCTTGCTCTGATTTATTTGCAGTCCAAGAAAGAATTTCATTTCACCTATCATGGACATCTCAAATTCATTCTCCATTTATTTAGAAAACTTCTTACACATCTCATCATTGCCTCCAAAAATAATATCATCAATAAAAACTTCTATTATCAAAACTCCATCTTGACTAGTTCTCAAATACAAGTTACTGTCAGCATTACCATTTCTGAATCCAAGGTGAAGTAAGTACTTGTCTAATCTTTCATACCAAGCCCTTGGTGTTTGCTTCATTCCATACAATTCTTTCTTCAATTTTCATACCATGTCTTTATCTTCTGATAGAGGAAATCCATCAGGTTGTTCTATATATACTTCTTCTTCAAGATCCCCATTCAAAAATGCAGATTTCACATCCATCTGATATACTTTAAAGTTTTATGTCCAACATAAGACAATAATAGTCTCACAGATTCTATCCTAGAAACAAGAGCAAATGTCTCCTCAAAATCTATGCCTTCTTGTTGTGAATAGCCTTTGCATACCAATCTTGCCTTGTTCCTTACAATAATTCCTTCTTCATTCATTTTGTTTCTGAAAACTCACTTAGTCCCTATCACATTTTTGTCTTTAGGTCTAGGAACCAATTCCCAAGTATTATTCTTCTTTATTTTATGTAATTCTTCTTTCATAGCTTTAATCCAAGATTCATCTCTACAAGCTTCATCAGTAGTCTTTGGTTTAAATTGAGAAATCAAACAAATTTATTCCCTTTTCTTTGATCTAGTCATTATTCCTTTACTTGCATTACCAATAATTTGATTTTTAGGATGATCTTTCTTAACATACCTCAGAGTCTTAGGAATCTCAGTAGCCTCATTTGTGTCAACATCACAAATCTCATTTTCACATTCAATTTCAATATGTTCTTCTTCTTCTGTAGCAGCAACCTCCTTGATCTCTATATTCTAATTACAATCATACATTCTCTCTTATATTTGAAACTTTTCATCTATCTTCACATTGTTACTTTCAATCATCTTTCTTAATCTCAAGTTAAAGCATTTGTAAGCCTTTCTCTTAGTAGAATAGCCAAGAAAAATTCCTTCATCACTTCTAGCATCAAATTTCCCTATTTCATCATCTTTTTTGATATAGCATTTACTACCAAATATTTTGAAATATTTTACAATAGGAGTATGATTAAACCACAATTCATAAGGAGTCTTACTTGTACCTATAGACACCTAAAATGCCTTTTCCAAATAAAAATATTTTATTTTGCAGAAACCCCTGATGACATCATCATTTATTTATTAATTTATTAATTAATTAGTTTTTATTGTCATTATCTCCTCACCTATTTTAAATTAAAGACATTTAATTAAGAAATCCATTCCAAAAATGTTTAAATCCAATTTGAACATCATTCCCTCCAAAATTTATTAATTATTTAATAAATTGTCTCAAAAAACCATTTAAATAAATAAAATATTTATTTAAATCCTAAAACCCTAGAAATCTTCTAGAGAACCCTAAACTCTTCTAAACTTTCCTAAACTCTTCCTAAACCTGATTAGAATGTGATTCCTAACCTTCTTAGTCTAACCCACCCTCCTTTGACTTTTGGTCAAACCTCCTCATTAATGAGCCTTACAAACTCATTAATGGCCTCTTACACCCTCATTAAGGCTCTTACAACCTCATAATGAGACCCATGTCTCCTCTTCCATCTTGGTCCCCTAGGCACTCTTCCCTAGTGTTTCTCACACGTGTGAGCAACTCTTAACCCTCATCCATCTAACCTTACCTCTAACCATACCCCAAACCCTTATCCTAACTTTGACCTTTGAGCCTAACTCAACCTTGGTCCATTCAATCTATAAAAGTCAATGCTTATCTCTTTGACTCAACCCCTAACCAAACCCCTATCTCTGATCCTCCTTCCTAACCCAAGCCCTTGGCTTGAATCCTATAAATACTCCTTCTAAGAGAAAATTATTAGCTTAGTTCATCATAGCTTAAATCCTAATTGTTAGAGAAAATTATTAGCTTAATTTTTTTTCTTAGCATCTTCATCACATCACACTTCATTTGGCTTAAAATCAATCTAGCATAATCATTTGTAGCTTAATCTGCATTTTAGCTTTATCAGGCACCTTGGGGCTCTAGGGGAAAATCAAGTGTTCTATACCTGATTATGTGCCACTATGGGGTCCTCATGGTCCCTATTTGATCCTAAACCTTCCTAATCTACATTAGGGACATGCTCCAAGTGTTTTGAGAGGACACCCACATCCCTATATCAAGAGAAAATCTAATAGTGACAGGGTGCTCCTGTTGCGCTCTACCTGAAGTGTCTTTGCAAATTTCTTTTACTATATGCTAGGAATATGATGTTAGGCTAATGTTTTAATGTCTATGCTTATTTTGAATAGGTTAGGTTTGTAGTGATCATAATGCCTTCTGTGATTTGAATTTTGTTGAGTGTGTATACTATTGTCCCAACAACTTCTCTCCAATGTACATGAGATACATTGTCTTCTAGCAACATTGTCCTAGTAGCATCCAATATTGTTCTATTTCTTCACTCTACTATCCCATTTTTCTATGGAGTCATAGGAGAAGATGTATGACTTCATATTCAATGTTCTTTGCAATATGAATTGAATAGACCTGAAGTAAACTCTCCACCTCTGTCTGACCTCAAACATTTTATATTTAAGCCTAATTCATTCTCTACTTTTGCTTTAATAACTTGAATTTGTCAAATGCTTCTGATTTCCCCTTCAAGTAAGTGATCCAAATCATTCTAGAAAAATCATCAACAAAAAGTATAAAGTACCTTTCTCCATAGTAAAATCATTTCCTTGTAGGTCCACATAGGTCTGTATGTACCATATCCAACTTTCCTTTTGTTGTATATGATTTACTTTTATAACTGCTTCTAGTCTTCTTTCCCATAACACATTCTCTACACATAGTGTTAGATGGTTTTACAATTTTTGGTAGGTCTCTCATTGCATTAGTCAAGCTTGCCTTCACAATATTATCAAAATTGACATGAAAAAACCTTTTGTGCCATAACCAACAATCATCTACCTTCACAAAAAAACAAGAAGCTCCAGATGTATTTAACTCAAATACATTACCTTTAGATTTAGTAACAGTTGCAATCAAGTTTCCTGTCTTACTTCCAATAAATAATTTCCCATCAATGAACTTTAATTGATATCCTTTGTGCATCAGATGTCCAACACTCAACAAGTTATTCTTAAGTCTATTAACAATCAATACATTGGCAGTATTAGTCCTTCCATCCAAATAAATAGATCATACTCCTATGATAGGTTTAGGAACATTGTCTCTGAATCTTACAACACCACCATCATACTTCATTAGTTTAACAAACTTGTTTTTGTCTCCAGTCATATTATGTGAGCAACCATTGTCTATAACCCATACATATTTCTTATCAACATGTGATACTAAAGCTTTTTCCTCATGTATTGGTTTTTCATCTTTAATAGCAATAAATCCAATCTCCACATAATCACAATCATCATCATCAGAGATAACTTCACTAGCATAATAACATTCCTTTGCTTTTGAATACTTAGGCTTCAAAAACTTAGGTTTGTGCTTAGGAACTCTTGTAGGACATCAAGATGAAAAGTGACCTATCTTATTGCATGAAAAACATTTCAAAGGTAACTTTCCTTAAAATTTACCCTTACCTCTCTTTTCTCTTCTAGCGATCAGTGCAAGAAGTTCACCTAGCTTTATTTCTTCTTCTTGTATATGTCCCCATTCATCAACATATTTTCCAAGCTCTTCTTTTATGTTCTCACTGCTGGTGCTCAAAATTGAAGATATTATCTTTTTGTGTGTAGATGCCTTAAATGTTGTTTTGACTTTAGGTACAAAATCTCCTATTTCTGTAGCTTCAAAGGTAGTTAGCTTTGCAATCAACATTTGTCTACTAAAGTTTGGATTTAAAGGTATAATTTCTTCTATATCCTGAACTTTGGTCTTGTAGACTGGTGTCAATGATCTAAGGATCTTTGCAATGACTTCTTCCTCTTCATAAGTGCCTCTGGAGTTTCTGATTCCAATCAAAACCTCAATGACTCTTTGTACATAAGACCTAATGTTTTCATCATCCTTCATTTGTAACTTTTCCATCCTTGTTTTCTAGTTCTGTAACTTTGCTTGCTTGGTAAACATGTCTCCTTCATATAATGCTTCTAATCTTGTTCAAATCTTGTGTTTCGAATCCAAATCTTTAACTTTAGTAAATTCTCCTTCAAAGAGTGCACTAATCAGTGCTTCCCTTGCAACCGTGTTGATGAGGCATATTAATGTGATACTACAAACACCCTAGGATGATATTTTCTAGGTCTTTTTCCTGTTATGATACATTTGCCTCAAGACTTTTATGCTCTTTCTGGTTATTATATGGCATGCTACCATTAGACTGCTATCATGGTTTAAATGTACTTAAATATTCTATACTTGGACATATTACTATGTTACTTGTTTTGAAGTTATGGTTATGTTTTTAATAAGTAGTTGTTTGAATATGAATGATTATGTGTATTTTGGTAATTATCACCATAAATGTTTTATCCTAACCTTTGAAGTGCAGCACATCAAAATAGAAAATGTTGTTTTGACTAGGTAAAGCGCATTCATTCACTAAGTTCTCAACTCATTCTTCTAGCAAGTTCCAACGGAGAAGTATTATCGCAACACCATTTGAGGGTCTCCATAAGAACAAGGTGGCAGTCATCCAATGAAGACTGAGGCAACATGATGAATTCCATGAGGAAATCTAGGTGAGAGTGGGGAGTTAGATTTTTTGTCACGTCAACTCTTTCCTCTTTTCTAGATCTAATATGTTTCGGCTTTAATAGTTTTCCTTCTTTTCAGTTAGTAATTTTTTAATCAAGATCTGCCTATTTATATGGTGTTGTTAGATAAGTTAGAAATTTTCCTTTAAATAAAGCCCCAATCTTGCATGAGGAGGACATTATCAGTTTATTGGCAATATAGTTTTCTATTGTTTTCTGGTTTATACATCTCTATACTCAATTATTCAATCCATGAGAAAATGAAGTGTTGAGATTTAACTTTGCATAATTATGATTGGAATACTCATCCAAGGGGGCCCACTTGGTGAGAAATCCATAGTTAGATAGGTTCATGCTAGTTAGAATTACTTTCCTGCATTTCCACTATTTCAGTGTCAAGTGTTAAATTGTTCCTGCAGCCAAAGCCACAAGCTAGTTGACGCTTCCTGCAGCCAAAGCAGTGGAACAACAAAAGTATTATGGCATAGTTTGCAAGAGTCTTCATATTTTTCTAGCATTTACATTTCTGTAATTTCCATTTCAGTGTTTACCTTTCTGTAGCTTTAGTTGAAGTATCATTCTGGTATTTGTTTCCTACAATCATAAGATAGTTTCCTTCCAACATTTCTTTCCTACAGCAACAATAGAATGCATGGCTGAGTGATACCTAGTGCATATAATTTTTTGGCCCATTTCAAGTAACACATCCTTGGGTTGACATACTAAATGAGTTTTTATGAAGAGGATAAACTGCTCGGTCGGATGTCCAATCCCTGAGTTCAGAATTATACCTAGTTTCTGAGCCTTTATAAGAAGCGATCACATGTTATATGAAAATGTCTTATTTTCATCGTCAGTAGATTTATCCAATTCATCCTCAGCCTTCATGGTTACATAATTCTTTGTGATCATCCAGTAGTCAATACCCAAACATAGAAAATGGGTTCACATCTTGTTCTTCCAACTGTCAAATTTTTCAGGATCAAATTTTGGACAATCCTTCCTATAGAATGCCATCTACAAGATTACCTCAAGTTGTTAAGATTTATCTCTAAGGAAAAGTATCTCTAATACCAATTGTTAGGAATAACAGTCCAGCAATACAACTGAGAGGGGGGTGAATCAGTTGTATGACAGATTATTAAACTTTAAACTTTGAATAGAAACAATATCAAATCAAGTGAACACAATGAATGCCAACACAATAACACAATATTTGTTATCGAGGAAACCCTCTTAAAGGTAAAACCCTGGTGGGAATTAACACCCACTAATGATTTACTAAGAGTATATTATCCTTGTTAGAAGATCTAGCCCTGCTAGGAGATGATTAAAACATTACAATACATAGTCCTTGTTAGAGGACATACCTTGTTAGGAGTCAAAGAAAAGAGTAGGCTCATTGCCCAAAGAAGGTTATGTCCACCTTCAAAACTTGCTATTCACAACACAACTATATGTAAGGAAATACACAATCCTTGAGCTGTCTGATAGCAACTGTCTTTTTTTTATCAGTTCTAATGAAGTATATAAGTTATCCTCTGCTCTACATCTAGCAAACAGAAGCTCGTAGCTTCCACAATCTTCTTTTACATCACATACATACTGAAATATCTTTTCAAAAGAAAAGATCTTACATATATACCCTATTACAAAATAAATGACTAGGTCGGCCAATTAGGCTTTCCTAATATACAAATAATTACATAAATCCTTGCTAAGATATATACGGTATCTAAAAAAATTATACAATAATTATATCTCAACAATTAAGAACTGACATCCGTAATCTATGCTTGCCATCCATGATACACGCTACGAATCTGAAATTGGCTTCCAAATAGGTCTTCTCCAAAACACACGCCACAACTGAGGTCATCTTGCTTTCTGTACCTTGCTAAGATCAGCAAAAAAAATTTAGTACACTATCTATCATTGCTTAAGCTCACATATACTAAATCCACATCGCCTGCAAGATATACCCAAAATTTAGACTTACTCTGTCAACTTCCACTATCACAGTCTAGTAACCAGTCTTCACCAAATTGTATATAACTCAACCAATATGCAATATTACATCATGTGATCTTAGATATAAGATCACAACACCTTCCTATACATACATCTATGTTCACACATTCTAAATCATCTGTACGACATCTATACACTGTAATAACCAGTCTATTTTCTTCATAGAAACATATGTTGACATCAATGACAAAACACAAATGACAACAACATTGATAATGTAGTGATTAAACATATTAAATTCATTAGAAATATCCAACATGAAAGACACATTATTCTTGGGATGGATGAGAATCATCATTGATAGGATGGAAGAGATGGTAGGATTATCATTAGATCCTAGGAAGATGGGATCTTGGTGAACAATTGTACGGGATTGGTCATTCTTGGGATCTTGATCTTGATTTGTTTTAGGAATTTTTTCTTCATGCTTTAATCATCCTTTTGATATGGGGTATGAACTAGAATAGGTATGGGGATTCATGAAAGGATTTAATATTTTGACATGAGGGAGGTGAGCTTTGGACGGGACTCTCTTAAATGGGTTTTTTTGAAAATGGAGAACATGATGGTGGTAGTAGCATTGGGTATAGAATTTGTGAATCATGAAAAGGGTGCGTATAAAAAAATGGATTAGCTTGGAAATCTATTAAGGATAGCCCTTGGGAGGTTTTATTATTAGATATGTCATTTGATGGATATAGTGGATATTTCTCTTGTGAAACTTCAACGGTTAAAGGAATGGTGGGAGATATGGAGGCCGCTGGAGGTAAAATTTCATGATGGGAGGTGAATATGTCATTCATGTGATTTCTTTGAAATGATCCATTAATAGACATGGGTAGATGATTTTGATTATACTCATAGATGATTTCTAGCGGTTAAAGCCAATTTTCAAAAAATTTAGATTTGTATTTTTTTGGTTTATGCAATCTTGCTTGGTTATGTATGCCAAGATGTGATTAATATTCACCCAACATAGATTTATATTCATAACTTGATGCTATTTTTTATTTAAAGCATAGATAATATCATAGAGGATCCTCAAACATTAATCTTTTCAAAGATTTATCAAGTTCTTTTTTAGGAAAGTCTGCTAAAGAGCCATGACTATCATGTGAGGACTCTGAATCTAAGGATGACTGGGATTGAATATTGGGATGTAACTCATTTTGATAATTCAAAGGTGATTTGGGTCAAACATAATTGTGACCTAGATGGAAACTTGATTCAAAATGGGAAGAGGATCCTTGTCGAGCATGATCTTTATTTCATTGCTCAAAGTCAATTATTAAAAATGAGTTTGTCTTAGGAATTGATGGAAAATTTCCAAATTTAGGTTTAGGTTTTGTTGTGCTCATAATTGATGCACACCTAATTTTTGTTTGAATCTTTGTGGGTGGGCCAAAATTAAAATTTAAATAAAAAACTAGTTGTATCACATAGTCTTTCTTAATTTGTGTTGAATTGAATTGTGATTGTCTAAGATTAAAATTTGTTTGTATTTTATCCATTATATTATGCATGGGTTTGCATATGAATTCTCATCATCTCTTTGAAATTTGGGATCTTGTTTCAAAAACCATGTTTGTGGACCTATATGAAATGAAATGTACCTAAGGGAAGTGACTAAAATAATACCAAGGGATGGATGACGAATACAATCTAAAGGAGATAAGATGCACCATATATCTCTAAAATGTCTTGATGATGCAAATCAAAGGTGAAAAATGATATGGGATGCAACTCTAAAGATATCATATCAAAATTAGGACAAAGGACAATATGATAGTGACAAGATTGTGACAATGTCAAGGGATCCAAGTGTAAACTAGGGACCAAGATAAAATAAAAGGGTGACAAAAGGATATGATGACTCTCAAATGATAATGATAAAAAGATAGAAAGGACAAAGGTTCTCAATGAAATTTAAGGTCAAAAACTAGTACAAGTGCAATGAACAACCACATAATGTATGATAGGATGAAATAAGACAATGGTAAAAGAGTTTTACTATGAGAGACTAAAGACCTAGATGAACAATTTTATGCAAGTGATGCAACCTAAGGGGGGAATCCATATGGAGAGTTGAAACAAAGATCCAATTTTTTTATTTTCCTAGGTTTGAAAGTTTTGAACAAGGTTTGATATGACAAATGTGTTTGGATAAATGTTTGAAGTTTTGGAAAAGTGTTGTGTGATTGGAAGATATTTTGAACACTCAAATAAGACACACCAAACAAAGTGGTTGTTTTGGACCATAAAAAAGGTGGAGGAATATGAAAGGGCCCATGTAAGTCCAAAGTATTGTTGACTGGCATAAAAAATACAAACACTTTGAAGACAATCACAACCTAAGATTGGAAATAGATACACTTGTTAAGGCCTTCACAAAAATAAAATACTACAGACAAGTGGACAAGTAGAGAATCAAGTGTCACTGGATCCCCCATACAAGGCACTATAATTACTTGACCTCTTACCATGAAGGTCCAAATACCTTATAAAAAGAGGAATTTATATCTCGCAATGAAGGGTACATGAGGGGTATATATGAGGTATGATACACACATCATGAACCAACAAGTATTGGGTTTTGGGTTTCTAAAATAGTAGCTCATAGTGAGGTGATTTCATTGGAACCTGACACTTAATCTAGCATTGATTACTTAAGTGTTAGAATGATTTCAGAATAACTGAGAGGTGGGAGGGCGGGGGGGGGGTGAATCAATTATCCTCAGGTCTAGATGTACCAATTAAACTTTTAAGCACTTCAACCAACTTAGATCTATTCAGTAATCCACTTGGTCTCTATAGAATATAACTAGTAACATAAACTTGTAGCCCACTATCCAAAACTAATCAACTTACAGAATATAAAGCTCTTAACAGTAAAACACATCAAATAACATTCACACAAGTATGACACTTAGATTTAACATGGAAACCCAATTTGGGAAAAACCACCAGTAACATGCTACCAATTTTTCACTCTTTTGAAGTGAGCTCTGTGAGGAGCCAACGCTAATAAAGGTTACAATACACACTGTTAGGTGTGACCCTGTTAAAGGATTTAATCACCCTGTTAGGAGTGGCCTTGTTAGAGGGCTTAAGAACATCCCATTATAATGTCACCTTGATTAAAGGATTTACAAATGACTGTTAGGTCAACCTTGATTAAAGGATTTTAACTGATACAATGGTTAGAAAGTAAAAGTAGGTCTTTTTTCTGATACATACAACTCACTTGAAAATACAAATCCAATGTATCTCATATGTTGATCTACTGACTGGCCTTCATTATCATCTCTATCTCTAATTTTCTTAGAAATCCTTCAAGAAATCACCACAACTCTATTCAGCTCTTCACAACTCTTCTCAGCCTTCTTCTTAGGTTTGCTAATCAATAGAATCAACCTCTATAATAACCTACAATTAGGTCATCCTTATACCTCCTTGATTAGGTAGCTTAATCTTTTTCCACTTAATCATCTCCGTAGATCTTAGGTTTAGGTCAGATTCATCTAATCCTTCCAACATTTCATTCTCCTCCTTATCCTTCTAGATAATTCCCAAAAATTCTCCTTGAATCCATAAGAAAATGGTTTACCATGCATTAAATACTCTAGGTCATTCATCCTTACCTTCAACACATTTTACATATTCCAAGAATTTAACTATTTTGGCTGGGAATCTCAATTCTTTCATAAACTCTAAAATACTGACACTCGATCATCACTGTGTTCTTCTGCTTGGTCTTCACTGGATAGCTCAGTCATCGCTAAAATTGTTCTTCTCAACAATTAATGTCTTCACTCAGTTAATTCTCTGATACTTGGTAATTATTGATGCTCATTCAACACTAAATTTTCTCAGCTTATACTAGCGCTTAGTCAAAACTAGCATCACTCCACTTACACTTAAGTTTCTTAATGTTCTATTCTTTTTCTTGGTTAAGCCTAATATTTCATTATTTATTTCCTTATTTATTCTAAGCTTCAAAATAGTTGACTTCTTAACTTAGTGTAATAGATAAACAACACATTACCTTGCAAATGTGCCAACTAATCAAGTACCCATTGTAGTTTCTCATAACTCAACCTTTCACTAGGTCTTCTTGTGATGCAAGGGGAAAAATAGGGAGAGGGGCCAGAGGCACACCCTAACTAGATCCACCTTGCTCAACAACACATGGAAGAAACAACACACAATAGTGAGAGAGAAGATGCAGAAACTTTCATATATTATCTTCAATTTGATTCATACATGTCGAGCTGAAAGGCCTTCCCAGTTTCAGCCAGATATTACAATCAAGAACAGAAGTCCTCCAACATATGAGGATCTATGAACAATCTCTAAACTTCTATCTCCTATCTTCTATCAAAACCAACTCCTTAAATTCTAACCAAACAACTACATTTATACAAGAGGCTACCGAGCCAAGTCAACCTTCAAATCCATAATCAATGGAAGGGATGACCAAATCTAGGTCCACACACTTCCCAAAGATAGATACCAACATTAAATTCACAACCCATAATAAATGCACAAGTTGAAATCAACAAAATTCCAAAATAAACAACTCAGCAAACAAAGGAAAATGAGCGCTAGAACAAGCATCGTCGAGCGCCAGGGAAATTACCGAGCACCAGAGAGAAAATTGACCAACTCGGTCAACAAAGGAAACTGAGCAACTCATTCAAAATAGGAACCGAGTAACACAGAAAACTACAAATATGTTTTTGGTGACACAGGATTGCCAAGGACCTAAGATGCTCCTACATCAAACACATGGGGCTATTTAAAAATGATTCTCTAAATCATTTAGTAGGTATGATCTGAGATGCATCCAACTTAGATTGTGAAGTCCATGAACTATCTTCAATCGGTCTATTCTTCCACTTTACTAGATATTCCATATACTGTCTTCCTCTTATGCTTCTGCCAATTCTTTGCTCCAAAATCTTTTCAACTTCTTCTGTCTATTTCTTAGGATAATCATTTTGCACTATCATTTCTTCATCTGACTCATGATACTCATACAAATCAACAATGTTGAAAATAGGTGATACATCCATGTCATCAGGTAACTCAATCTCATATAAATTTCCACTGTCAAATTTCCTCAAAATCTTGCAAGGGCCAAACTTCTTCATTTTCAGCTTCCCATATGTTCCAATAGGAAATCGACCTTTCTTCAAATGAACCATCACTTCATCACCAACATCAAAATTCTTATGCCTTCTTGATCTATTAGCTCTATCTTTGTATTTCTGATTACTTCTTTCCATCTTGATCTTCACATCTTCATGCAATGTCTTCATGTACTTAACAAATTTTACTCCTTCAACACTTCTCTTTCTTTCATCGGTAATGTCTCTCAAATCAGATATACCTCTCGATTGTAAGCCATTTACAATCTCAAAAGGTGACTTTCTAGTACTCCTATTCACTAAATTATTGTATGCAAACTATGCTTGTGCCAACACAGAATCCCAATTACTTGGTGTGTCTCCAACTAAACATCTCAAAAGATTTCCCAAACTTCTATTCACAACTTCTATCTATCCATCGGTTTGTGGGTGAAATGTAGAACTATACTTTAGCTCAGTACCAAACTTTCTCCAAAGAGTCTTCCAAAAGTATCCAACAAATTTATTGTCTCGGTGAGAGATAATACTCCTCGGTAATCCATGCAATCTGATAATTTCCTTAAAGAAAATATTTGCTACATGTACTGCATATGACGTCTTTCTACAAGGTATAAAATGTACCATCTTAGAAAATCTATCCACAACAACAAATATAGAATCATTACCTCTTACTATCTTCGGTAAGCCAAGAAAAAAATCCATACTGATGTCAATCCAAGGTTTCTCAGGAACAAAAATTAGTGTATACAATGTATTATTCTGACTTACTCCTTTTTCAACTTGACAAATTCCACAACTTCTCACAAATTTTTGAACATCTTTATACAACTGTGGAAAAAAGTATTTCTCCTTAAGAAAATTCAATGTTTTATCAATACCAAAATGTCCAGCCAAACCACTACTATGTTTCTCCTTTATCAAATTAGTTCTCATTGGTCCTCTCAGTATACACAACTGATTACCTTTAAACAACATACCTTCTTGAATGAAATATTCTTCCCATTTTGTACTCAGTTGATCTTGAATAGGTGCTCTGCACTTTCTCCACAACTCAGAAAAATCAGGATCAGTCTCATACAATTCTCTCATCTCATCAAAGCCTAAAACTTTAATTTTCATCTGGGTCATCAAAGATCTTCTACTCAATGCATCAGCAACTTGGTTGGTGACTCCACTCTTATGCTTTATCACAAATGTATAATTCTACAAATACTCAACCCATTTCATATGTCTCTGATTCAACTTATTCTGACTACCCAAATATTGTAAAGCCTTATGATCAGTATACAACACAAATTCACTTGGTATTAAATAATGTCTCCATTTCTTTAGTGCTTGAACAATAGCATAGAATTTTTGATCATATACAAAATATTTTCTTCTTGCATCACTTAACTTTTCACTAAAGAAAGCAACAGGTTTAGCTTCTTGACTCAACACAGCTCCAATTGCACTACCACTTGCATCACATTCCACTTGAAATACCTTATTGAAATCAGGCAATGCCAAAACATGCAATTCAGAAACCTTCTACTTCAAGGTCTCAAAAATTTTATCATCTTACTTCACTAGCATTCTCAAGTGTCAGCCAATTCAGAATAGCTTCAACCTTTTCAGGATCCATTTTCAAACCATCAGTTGAAATCACAAATCCCAAATACACAATCTCCTCTTTCATGAATGAACACTTTTTCAGATTTATCAGCAACTTTTCTTCTTTCAATCTTTGCAAAACTTGTCTAACATGAAACAAATGTTCTTCTCTAGTCTTACTGAATATTAGAATGTCATCAAGATATACAATCACAAACTTACCCAAAAATTTCTTCAAAACTTCATTCATCAATCTCATAAAAGTACTTGATGCATTAGTTAAACCAAAAGGCATAACCAACTGCTCATACAAACCTTCTTTTGTCTTGAAAGCAATCTTCCACTCGTCACTTTCTCTAATTATGATTTGATGATACCCACTTTTCAAATCAATTTTGGTAAAATACTTTGCTCCAGTCAAACTATCCATTATGTCATCCATTCTCAGTATATGAAACCTATACTTCACTGTTATCTTATTGATTTCTCTTGAATCAATACACATTCACCGTTCTCCATTCTTCTTAGGTGCCAATATAGTAGGTAATGCACAAGGATTCAAAATTTCTTTGATCAAACCCTTCTCAAACAATTCTTGAATTTGTCAGTTCAATTCATGATTCTTGGTAGGTGTTAACCGATGAGGTGCCTTATTCGGTAAACTAGCTCCAGGGATTAGATCCATGCAATGATCAATGCTTCTCTTTGGTGGAAAACCATCAAGTACATTATTAGAAATGATATCTTTGTACTTGGTGAGTAACTTATCAATCTCCTCAGGAACACTATCCTCTATTTTCTTACTCGATTTGTTAGGAATCACAACAAAACATACATCATTCCTTTTTAAATCCTTAACAAAATTTATTCCTTCCATCAAGAAAACTTTCACAGATGTGCAAACATTACTAGCAGGTTCTTCAATCAAAGGTAACAAGATTTTTCTTCTCCCATCATCCCAAATAGTATATTTATGCAATCTCCCATCATATATAGCATGACTATCATATTGCCAAAGTCTACCCAACAAAATATGACAACATTCCATAGGCATGATATCACATAACACCTTATCATAGTACTTCCCAATTTTCAAATTCACATAACATTTTTTACTTACCAAGAGTCTATGCTCATCCTTGATCCATGAAATCTGATAGGGCTTCGGATGTTCCAATCTTTTCAACTGTAACTTTGTGACCATTTCCTCAGATGCCAGATTCTCTGAGCTACCACTGTCAATGATTACCTTCCAAACTTTGTCAAAAACTCTACATCTGGTCTTGAACAAACTTTTCCTTACCGGATCTTCCTTTCTACCTTCATTCCAAAGTGATCTCCTTACCATCAATTTATTTTCTTTCTCAGGTTCATTCGATGACTCTTGTTGCACCAAAGCATTTCTACTGCTATCAGCCTTCTTACTTGCATGCGTACATTCAAAAGATCTATGTCCTTATTCTCCACAATTCAAACAAGTTCCTCAGAAACCACCTCTGTTATAACCACCTTGGTAGTTACTACCTCTACCTCTAGATGAACTTTCACCTTTCCACTCAGTCTTGCCTTTATCCATATTTTTCTTTTCAAGTTCAGATCTACTATTTTCACCATGAGATCTACCTCTTCCTCTACCTCTTTGTCTTTGCTCATGTCTCTTGTTCAATTTCTCCTTAGCCTTTAGTGCAAATTGATAATCTTCTTCAACGTTCTCCAATTTGACCAAACTAATTTCTTCTTGGATGGAAACCCTCAAACCATTCATGTATCTAGCAATTCTTCCCACATCATCTTCATCATGTCTAGATCTGATATCTAATCTATAGAATTCCTCAGTATATTCTTTTACCGAGCTATCTTTCTACCTCAAAATTTGCATTCGCCTAACTAGGTTAATCTGATAATCACAAGGTAAGAAATTTCCTTTCAATTTATTCACCATTTTACTCCATACCTTGATTTTTTCTTTTCCTTTCCTCTTTCTGTCCAGCTACAAATGTTCCCACCATAAGGATGCATGACTTTTCAACTTTGTGCTTGCAATTTTCACCTTCTTTTCCTCAGGTACATTTTCATACTCAAAATACTTTTCCATCTTAGTGATCCAGTCCACCAAATCATCAGAATCCAATTTTCCACCATACTCGGGAGGATTAAAGTGTGGTGTAGAATTTAGACTTGTCAAAGCCTTCAAGAATCTTTCCTCACCCTGATCCATTATAGGTGCAGGTTCTACATCACCTTGTTCTACCTCAATTTCATCATCACTAACATCTTCAAGATGTCTGCCTCTTCTTTGGGCTGTTTCAACAGCTTCAAGTCTAGCAACAAGTTGTCTCAACATGTCTGCCAATCCTAGATCTGCATGTCACCTCCCACGAACCATCTTGAAAACCCTCTGCAATTGCAAGTCAGATCACAATCTGCCACCCCACAAAAATTCAACTAGGGCTTCACAAGAAGGAACCTTCAAACCTAGATTCACAAACCTAGATCCAGATCTCACCTCACTTTGATACCACTCGACACAAGGGGAAAAATAGGGAGAGGGGCTAGAGGCACACCCTAACCAGATCCACCTTTCTCAACAACACGCGGAAGCAAAAACACACAATAATGAGAGAGAAGATGCAAAAACTTTCATATATTATCTTCAATTTGATTCATACATGTCGGGTTGTAAGGCCTTCCTGATTTTGGCCAAATATTACAATGAAGAATAGAAGTCCTCCAACATGCGAGGATCTATGAACAATCTCTAAACTTATATCTCCTATCTTCTATCAAAATTGACTCCTTAAATTCTAACCAAACAACTACATTTATACTAGAGGCTACCGAGCCAAGTCATCCTTCAGATCCATAATCAATGGAAGGGATGACCAGATCTAGGTCCACACACTTCCCAAAGATGGATACCAACATTAAATTTGTGACACATAATAAATGCACAAGTTGGCCTCAACAGAATTCCAAAATAAACAACTTGGAAAACAAAGGAAACTGAGTGCCAAAAAAAGCATCGTCGAGCACCAGGGAAATTATCGAGTACCAAAGAGAAAACTGACCAACTCGGTCAACAAAGGAAACCAAGAAACTCAGTCAATAAAGGAAATGAGCAACTCGGTCAAAATAGGAACCGAGCAACATAGAAAACTACAAATATGTTTTTGGTGACACATGATTGCCAAGGACCCGAGATGCTCCTACATCATCTTGTTATCTCCTCTCTTCAGCTCCTTTTCATCAATCAAAAGATATGGTACTTTACTAGATAGAAACTGTCTCACCAATTAAGGTTTAACATCAATGACAATATAACAATTGTTTCAATTGTAGTTTCCAACAATCTCCCTCTTTGGCATTGATGGCAACACCATAAACATCATATGTTTAACCATTTTGTTAGTTACCATACAATCCAAAAAGTATGTAATGAAGAAACTTATGTTAACTCCCTCTATGTTCTGATCTTCATTAATATCATTAGCTTCATTCTGATTCTCATCCAAATATCAGCTCCTTCTTGGATAGATTTCTCCCTTATCTATTCATAATCTCTCATCTATGAAGCTCTCCCTCATCTTATTCATGGTAACTTCTATTGAATCTCTCCCACAAGCTCACTAAATCTCTCCCTCTTTGACACCAATGCCAAAGACACTTTCAACTTTCTCATTCATCTTTACCATGTAGATATCTTCATGTCAGCTCTCTGAAATAAATACTCCCTCTGTCATCTTGCTTATGACTGATCAACATCTTGTTCTTTACTCTTCACAACTTTAGGCAACTCCTAAAGTGTGACCTCCTTGCATCATTTTGTCAGATATTCTGACTAATACATTTGATGCAATACTCCTATATGATTCTAGGTAGCCTCAATTAGGGGAATCACCCCTAATTTACCTCTTAGATACTCATGAGCATCCTTAGGTAAATATTTAGTGAATATATCTGTTAGAGTAGTCATATTATAGCTAATAATTAATTAATTTAATTATTAGTCTATTATACTCTACACTTAAGTTAGACTTAGGCATCTTTTTATTCTTTAGGGTTTTCACCTTTAGGGTTTCGGTATCCTTTTATAAGGATTCCCTCTTTGTATTTTTTAGCAACTCAATGCATTGTTCATAATAGATTGTTCTTTTGAATGTGCATATGATGTCTCTGGCTTTTTGGCCTCCATAGATTTTTCTTGCCTTTTGTGCTTTACTTCTTCCATGTGACAGGGTTATGCATGCAGGTGTTCTTGGGAGATTAGTCTTTCACCTAATCTAACATGGTATCAGAGCTTCCCTACTGCTGCCTGTTCTGGCATTTTTGAAGCAAGTTTTCAGTTGTGGTATTCTCTGCAGGATGTTATTTTTTATTTCTTTTTTGCTTGCAAAAAAGAAAAAAAATATTTTGGAGGCATTTTGAGCAAAAATGGACCTCATGGTTGCGTTCGGAAGGCTCGAGATAGTCAAAATCCATATAAAATTTGTCGATTTTGGACAAGTTAGCTTCTGAAGTAATTTTTTTTTTTGCATACCAGGGCCGTACGGCCCTAGCACGCACTCCGAAGCACGCCAGTACGGCAATTTTTTAAAAATAAAAATAATTTTTTTTTATCGGGGCGGCCACTAGGCGGCCACCACTGGGCTTCCTCTGCAGCGGCCTCCGCCCATCAGTGCAGCCCTCCGCTCGCGGCCCCGCCTAGCCTACGCCACCTCTGGAGCCACCTCCCACCAGCGCTGCTCCAGCTGCCCGCCCGCGCTGCTCCTCCGCTAGCGCCCCCACGCCGCTCTGCCAGTGCCACCGTGGCCTCCATCAGCGCCCCCACGCCGCTCCGCCCAGTCCTCCACTCCGCCCGAGCTCAGCGGCCAGCCCCCTTTCGCTGGTCCTATGGGGGATCAGCGGCCAGCCCCTGCGGCCATCCGCTTTAGCCCTTGGTCACGTATGTGACCAGGGCCTTTCTTTTTCAGCTCCCAGATGCAGTTCACCCAAATTGATGATGTCAGCATAACCCTTTGCTCTTTTTTTAAGTTTTTTTAAGGGTACCTAGACATTTTTTAATGATATCTCGAGCATATGGGATCGTCATTAGGCGTGTGATATATCATCAGAAAGCTGGTTCCGAGCCCAATCTGAATTTTCTGGTATGGTTTTATGTTTTTGCCATTTTGATGCTCTTTTTTGCTATCAAAGATAGATGTTCTCTGTGATCATGCCGGTTCTGCCCCCTTGACGTTGTTTTTGCTCTATTTGGAGCATACGGAGGTCTTTTTTTGACTTCTTTATATCGTTGGAAAGCTCTTTCTAAGCTCTTTCTGATTATGGAGGTTAGGGTTTTTGAATCTACTATTTTGATAGCATTTTTTTCTGTCAAAGGTGATGTTTATTTTTTGCCTTCTGGGAGCCATATCTCGCTCATCCGGACTCATTTTTGAGCTCACCAAATATCGTTGGAAAGCTGGTTCTGTGAGTTATTCAGTTGCCAGGGTCTTTTATCTAGATTTTTCTCCAGGTTTTCTCTCCTCTGAGTTTTGCACTTTTGCACTCTAGCGGATTACTTGGGTTCTACAGGTCTTGGGATCTCTTCTTCTGTTCTTCTAGCTCACTCTTCTTTCTGACTTCTAAGCATTGTATGCTTCTCTTCTATAGCATTTCTTTTCTATAAACACACTGAGATAATGTGCCTATTTTTGCATATCTGGGATCTTGTACTCCTTGTGTTTATTTGTACTCGCACTCAGTTTTAAAGTGCCATGGGGGGTTATGATGTTTTGCCTTTTGTGCTCATCCACCTTTGTCAAGTGAGTGTACCTTCCATGACATTAGCCCATGTTGTGTGTCTGTGACACCGCCCTTTATCTTGTGCTTGTACTTCTATTGCACTATTGGTGTTCTTGATTCTTCTTCTTACAGATGTTTCTGGCATTGCATTTTAGTGTTCCTGTCACCCCTCTCCTTGTTTAGCATTATGGGGGGGTTCACTTGTTGGTTCTATTGCTTCCTTGGTTCAGTTGAGTGATCTACGTATTCAGTTTTTGTTCCTATGTACTAGGTGGATGCAGTGGCTAGGCACCTATGCATTTCGGTGAGATGGTTCATCTACTATATAGACACTTGTTCATTGCTATTTTGGAGGTCACCTCTTCAATTGATCAGCTCTTCAAACTTTTTCTTCTCTACCTGGTCATGCACTATTTTAGTGGGGGTTCCAATAGTTTCTTCTGACAGTGTTTGCAGCTTCATGCTTTAGAGATGCTTCATGCTCTTTCTTGTTCCTTTCTCTGGGACATTCCCTAGATTGGAGGCTTTGTTTCCTTCATCTAGTTTATTTCTTGTACTTGGGTACCTGATCAGGCCTTGTTGCCGGGACCCATTTCTCTTTCATGCATTTTAGTTTTCATGCATCTTTTAGTCCTTAGTTGTTTAGCTTCTCCCTAAGTTACACTTAAGGGGGGGTGTTAGAGTAGTCATATTATAGCTAATAATTAATTTATTTAATTATTAGTCTATTATACTCTACACTTAAGTTAGACTTAGGCATCTTTTTATTCTTTAGGGTTTTCACCTTTAGGGTTTCAGTATCCTTTCATAAGGATTCCCTCTTTGTATTTTTCAGCAACTCAATGCATTGTTCATAATAGATTGTTCTTTTGAATGTGCATATGATGTCTTTGGCTTTTTGACCTCCATAGATTTTTCTTGCCTTTTGTGCTTTGCTTCTTCCATGTGACAGGGTTATGCATGCAGGTGTTCTTGGGAGATTAGTCTTTCACCTAATCTAACAATATCTACTAACTCTTCCTTTGTATTCACATACTCCAGTCTCACTTCCTTATCTTGAACTAGCTCTCTCAAGTAATGATACTTGATAGCAATATGCTTAGTCTTAGTGTGCATCATGGGGTTATTTGATATATTGATAGCATTTGTGTTATCACATAAAATAACAAATGGCTTAGTGATTTCTTCCTTCATACCTTTCAACAATTGCTTGATCCACACTATGTTTGAATAATTAACTGTTGCTGCTACGTATTCAGCCTCTGTTGTAGATTGAGAAATGCAATTCTATTTCTTACTTGTCCATGAGACTAATCTCTTTCCTAGAAAGAATGCACCACCACTTGTACTCTTTCTATCATCCACATTTCCTACCCAATTTCTATTAGTAAAAACTCTCAGTTCAAACTTGTCATTTTTCTTATAGTACAGTCCATAATCCTCAGTTCCTTTAAGATATTGCAGTATCCTTTTCACTTCTATCATGTGATTCTCCTTAGGATTGGCAGAAAATATTGTAATAATCACAACTACCAATACAATATCTGGTCTGTTGTGAACAACATATTGTAGCTTTCCAATCATTGACCTGTAAAAGATTTGATTTACTTAAGTTGTATCATCATTCTTTGATAGTTTATGTCTAGTAGCCATGGGTGTACTTGTTGGTCTTGAGTCCTCCATGCCAAAGGTTTTCAGTATCTTATTGATATACTTAGATTGTGTAATGTAGATACCTTTCTTCATCTGATAAACTTGCAAACCAACAAATAATTTGATCTCTCCAAATGTAGGCATCTCAAATTTAGTTTTCATCTCATTTGCAAATGTTTGGCATAGTGCATCTTGTCCTCTAAATATGATATCATCAACAAATATTTTAGCTAACAATATCCCTTTACCTTTTTCAGTCTTCAAGTATAGATTGTTGTTGTCATTAGTTCTTGCAAATCCATCTTGACCAAGTAATTATGCAATCTCTCATACCATGGTCTAGGGGCTTGTTTCAATCCATACAGTGCTTTGTGTAGCTTACAAACCATGTTCCTCTTTCTTGGATCAACGAATCCTTCTGGCTATTCAATGTATACTTCTTCTTCCATTATTTCATTCAAAAATATAGATTTGACATCCATCTGATACACTTTGAATCCTTTGTAAGTTGTATATGCAAGTAGAGTTCTAACTCCTTCCAATATAGCAACTGGGGAAAATGTCTCCCCATAGTCAATGCCTTCTTCCTGTGCATACTCTGTGCATACCAATCTAGCTTTGTTCCTTGTGACTTCTCCATATTAATTCAACTTATTTTTGAACACCCACTTTGTTCCAATAACATTCTTGTCCTTTGGTCTAGGTACTAGTGTCTAGGTTTTGTTCTTTTCTATTTGCTATGTTTCTTCATTCATGGCTTGAATCCAATCTTCATTATCCAAATCATCTTTCACTTTTTTGGGCTCAAATTCACATAATAAGAATGTTTTTTTTTCAACTTACTTCTTTTCATGACTCCTAAATCTTTTTCTCCAATGGTTTGATCTAGCTTACAATGTCTTCTCACATACTGTGCTAATGTAGGCTTTGGTCTTATTTCTTCTTGATGTTGATCTTCAGGTTCATCTTGCAAATTCACTTCAGGCTCATTTTGTATCTATGCTTCCTCTTCTAATTGCTCAACAGCTTCCTCCTGATGCTTGGCATCTTGTTTTTGTGACTCGGTAGGTTCTTGTTGTTGCTCAGTAGCTTTGTTCTCTATTTCAGATAAATTTATGGCCTCTCCTTCTTCCATGTATATGAATGATAAGTAATCTGTAGGTTCCTGCTTGCATTCAATTTCATTCTTTTCTGCATATTCATCAACTCTAATATTGCACTTTCCACAACTTTTTTAGTGTTAGAATTCAAACACTTATAAGCTTTGCTCTTAGTGGAATAACCTAGGAATATGCCTTCATCACTTTTAGCACCAAGTTTTCCATTCATATTGTCCTTCATTAGATAACATTTTCTTCCAAATACTTTAAAGTATTTCACATTAGGTGCATAACCATTCCATAACTCAAAAGGTGTAGCATTTGTACCTTTCTTGACTTGTACTCAGTTCAAGGTATAAAGGGATGTACTTATAGCTTCTCTCCAATATTTTTGTGCAATATTTTTATCTATCATCAGTGTTCTAGCACAATCCATGATTTATCTATTCCTTCTTTCTCCTATACCATTATGTGGAGGGGTCTGTGGTGGAGACACCTGTCTCTTAATTCCTTTATCATTGCATAATATGTTGAACTCATTAGATATAAACTCTCCTCCTTTGTCATATCTCATGCATTTCAATCTTTTACCTATTTCTTTCTCAACTTTTTCCAAATACCACTTAAATAACTAAAAGGCATCATATTTTTCTTTAAGAAACATCACAGTCATCATTCTAGAGTAATCATCAACAAACATAATGAAATATTTTTCACCATAGTAACTTTGTACTCCAATAGGTCCACAAAGGTCAGTATGAACCAATTCCAAAATATCATCGGAAGTGTATGTTTTTCTCTTGAAACTAGACTGTCATTTTTCCCAATTGACATTGCTTACACATTACATTATCAGGTTTCTTCAATCTTGGTAACCCTCTTACTCTTTTTTCTTACTAATTCTTACCAAATTATCAAATTTCACATGATACAACCTCTTATGCCATAACCATACATCATCAAATTATGCAAACAAACATGTCTCATTAGATAGGTCTAGATAGAAAAAATTACCTCTTGTATGTTCTCCACTTCCAATGAGTTCACCAGTGGCATCAAATATATTATATTTTTTGTGATGGAATTTAACTCGGTGATCAAAACTATTTAACTGTGCAACACTCAAAAAATTATAGTTAAGTCCTTAAACCCAATAAGCATTGTCACACCTAATCTTATCAATTAATCTTATTGATCCTTTTCCTTTCACAAGACATGGTGCATCATTACCAAACTTAACACTACTACCTTTGTAATGATTTAAGGTTTCAAAATGTTAGTTTCTTCTTCAACAATATAATAAAACTTCTTACCTTTATCCTTGTAGTCCTTATACCTTCTGTAATCTATGTCATCCCTTTTGTCTATGTACTTGTTTTCCATTCTTTCATCCTTGTCATTCTTGTCAGGACACCTTGTTGCAATATGACCAACTTTGTTGCATGAAAAATAGATTATAAGAAGTTTACCTTTGAATTTTCCTTTTTCTCTTAGTAGTCTTCTAGCCATAAGTGCCTCAAGATCATCATTAGAAGTGTCATTGTCAATGTTCACACATCTTTCTTTTTCTTTCTTAGACTTTTGAAGAACCAATTGAGATTTGAATATAGATTCAATATTATGAGTAGTGAAATTATCAAAATTTGACAATTCAAAAGCAGTTTGTCTACCAGTAAGACCTTCCAAAGTTAAGTTGTTACCAGGAGCATATTTCAGTTCTTGTATTGTAGAAACTCTAATAGAATAATTAGGAATTTGGGTTTTCAAAACCTTGCTAATAACAGTTTCATCATCAATATTTCCATTAGTTCCTCTAATAGCATTCACTACCTCTTTAACTCTGGCACAGAATTGAACAATAGTTTCACCTTCTAACATTGTCATTTCATCAAACTTACTTCTCAAGCTTTCAGATTTGGCTCTTAGCACATTTATGTCTCCACCATAGATAGTTGTTAGTGTGTCCCAAATTTTCTTTGCATTGGTACAGTCCTTGATGTCTTCAAATTCAAGATAACTTAGGGCTGATGCAATCTCCAACATTGCCTAATTGTGTTATTGCTTTTCCTTCATTTTCTAGGTTGTCAAAGGTGTCAGTACTATTATGTATTCATGTTCCACATAGTATTTTGCTACATCACCAATTCTAGCTAGGTGTAACTTCATCAAACTTTGTCATGTAGAGAAGTTCTCCTTGTTGAGATTTGGTACATCCTTTTTGTACATCTTGATCTTTAGCTTCAACTACCTTAAAAATTTTCCTTACAAGCACCACAAGCTATGATACCAATTTTTAGAATGATTTTAGAATAACTACGAGGGGGGCTGAATTAGTTATCCTCAGGTCCAGATGTACCAATTGAATTTTTAAGTACTTCAACCAACTTAGATTTGTTAGGAATGAATTCTGAAGTCTTTGGTAAACATTCTATAGTAGTGGTTGTTGCATTCATGACTATGATTGTCATTGATGTCAACACAGTGATATTCTAGAGTTTAGCAGAGAAGCAGCCACAATTTTGTTTTGCACACATGTTATATTGTAGATTGAGTTATGTGCAATTGATGGTATGTTCTTTGGTGTGTTATTAGCCTATGGTTAAGAGCACAAAAAGAAATTCATTTATTCATGAAAGTTATAAGCATTTTTGTGGAAGCAATATTCTGGCAGTATTCCTGTGTAGCGGTTTTTGGTAATCGGAGAATATCTCCTAACCGGGATGAAATCTGATTCTGCACAGTTAAAGGGAAGTTTGAGACTCATTTTTGGTGATGTCGTTCACAGTGAAAACTTTGAGGTCACACGATTGGAAAGTTATTGTATTTGGAAGTCGACAGTTTTATGTAGTTTTGATGTAGCATGTTGAAATTATTATTTTGTATTTGCATGCCGACTCATTTGTAATTATTTGAGTGTGGTATAAAGGAAGGAATTTTTTCCTTGTTATGAGTGGATAGTAATAGTTGTAATATGAAGTTGTGAAATTTGTGATGCGAATGTATGCATGAAGTGAAGAAAAGAGCTAATTCAGTGATGAAGGAAGACTTGCGAAGTACAGAGATCTGGATTTGTGATCTTGTGTAGCAGAGAGTGTAGTTTTGACATAGTGTGAAGGAGGTAACAAATATCATATTATTTTGTTGAATAATCCTAAGATCTATTGGACAGTGAGTTCAGAGATCTTGCCTTGAAGTTGTTTGGGAAGTGGGTCCTTTTGTCTTCCATAACTCCTAATAGGGTTAGAATCTTTTAACAGGGATTCAAAATCTCCTAACAGAGATTAATATGTACTAAATTTATTTCATAAGACTCCTAATAGGGTCCATCCTCTAACAAGGAACTTTCATATTAGTGCATCATTTTGTGGGCATCATTCCCATCGGGGTTTACTCTTTGATCAAGAGGTTCCCTAGTTAACATATCTTGTGTTATTATGTCATTGTGTATGATTATCTTTCTATGGTTGGTTACTGCATTAATTATATGGTTTAAAGTTTTTGAAGTTGATATTGAAGTTAATGTTGATAAATGGTCTAATTATCAGATAACTGATTCACCCCCCCCCCCCCCTCTTAGTTATCTTGGTGGTCTTTACTTTCTAACAATTGGTATCAGAGTGGCAGGTCCTTGAAAGAGAAGTTTAACAACTTAAGGAGATCTATGGCAAATTTCAAGAAAGAAAGCCCTAAGTTTGATGGAGTAAATTTTGACAGCTGGAAAGAAAAGATGAAGACACATCTCTTGTGTTTAGGACCAGGTTATTGGTTGATTACAAAGAATGAAAGGACTATAATTGAAGAAGACAATCTTGAAACAAGTTCTAAAGATGAGGTAGATCTATTTATGTGTAACATACTTGCAAGAGAAGCACTTTTATCAGCACTTCCAGAGAATGAATACAGTTAGGTAAAAGGTTTAACTAAATCTCATGATATTTGGCAAGCTTTACATTCTACTTTTGAAGGTGATGAACATGCAAAGAAAGCTAGGTTACATAATTGGATTTGTGCATTTGAAGACATAAGAATGATGGAAGATGAATCTATTAGAAGCTATATTGGTAGGATGTCAGAATTGTTGCAGGAATAAAGTCTTGTGGAGGTGAAAAGATAGAGAATGAAGTAATATGGAAGATTTTGAGAACATTGACACTGGTATTCAGGCAGACTACACAAATGATTGAACAAGTGATACCTTGTACACAAAAATTTTCAAGAGAGACTCTTCTTGGAAGATTGGAAGCAGCAGAGATGAATTTGAGATTATCAGGAGAACTACCTAGAGTGGAGACAACATTCAGTGCTCTTAGCATCAAACCTACTTTGTCTAGAAGTACAAGTGTGAATGGAGATTATGCCAGTAGTAGAAGATCCAAATCTGATGAAGATAAGAAGATTGAAGAAGGTATTTTCTTGCTTTTGAAAAGAGAACCAGATGGTAAGAAAATCTTTAAATGTTGGACATGTCAAGAATATGGTCATTTTGCATCTAAGTGTCCTAAGAGAGTTAAGAAGTATAGAAACAATTTTAAGCCTACAAGATCTAAAGAATGTTATTGTGCAAATGATGAAGAAATTGAAGAAGGAATTGAAAGACATTTGAGTGACAGTGATAATGATAACTTTGATGACATAGGATTTGTAGCAATTAAGGAAGAAAATTTTGAATCTGATATTAAAGAAGAAAAAGCCTAAGTTTCCCAAGTTGAAAAGAAAGCTGATTGGATTATAGACAGTGGTTGTTCACATCATATGACTGGTGATAAAGGAAAATTCATAAAATTTAACAATTATGATGGAGGAGTTGTTAGAGTTGGTAATAATGCACCTTGTTTGATTAAAGGTATAGGATCTATTACTCTTGATGGAAAGACTAATACTAATGATGTTTACCTTGTTGATGGATTGAAACATAATCTTTTGAGTGTTGGACAGTTAGTGGATAAGGGATATCAAGTTTGGCTAACTGAGAAAACTTGTGTGATTAAGGATAAAGATGGAAATCTAATTGGAACTAGATCTAGAACCAGAGGTAATGTATTTTAGTTGAACCCTACTGAGATGACATGCTTGATGACTAAGATTGATGATAGTTGGTTATGGTATAGAAGGTTTTGTCATATAAAATTTGATAATATTGTGAAATTAAGTTCTACACTTGCAGTAAGAGATTTACCTAAGATTATGAAGCCTACTAACATGATTTGCAAGGAATGTGTGATGGCTAAGCAAAAAAGTTCATTTCCTAGCAAGAAGTTCACATATACAAAAAAGTTGGAGATTGTTCATACAGACTTGAGCGGTCCTACTAGGACTAGAGGATTCTATGGAGAAAGGTATTTTATGATTCTTGTTGATGATTTTACAAGAATGATGTGGATTGTATTTTTGAAAGAAAAATTTGAAGCATTTGATAAGTTTAAGGTCATGAAGAATAAAGTTGAGAATGAATCAGGAATGAGGATTAAATGTTTGAGATCCAATAGAGGTGGATAATTTACATCTAAAGATTTTAACACTTTTTGTGAAGTAAATGATATTAAGAGACAGTTATCGGCCCCTAGAACATCTGAACAAAATGGTATTGCAGAAAGAAGGAACAGATCAGTGACTGAAGTAGCTAGAGCTATGTTATTTGAAGGTGATTTGGCAAAGACATTTTGGAGAGAAGCAATGAATACAATAATATATACAATGAACAGAGTACAAATCAGAGTAGACACAGACACGACACCTTATGAATTGTGGTTTGGACATGCACCCTCAGTTAAGTATTTTAGAATTTTTGGAAGCTAATGTTATATTAAGAGAGATGATGATATAGGAAAGTTTGATCCTAGAAGTGATGAAGGAATTTTTCTTGGATATTCTTTGAAAAGAAAAGCATATAGATGTTACAATAAGAGAACTAAAACTATTATTGAAAGTGAAAATGTAAAAGTTGATGAGAAGTTTAAAATTCAGGAAAGAATGCTTGATTATGAATCTGATGAAGGAACTAACCCTTAGCCTAACATTGAAACTACTGAATAATTTTTTGAGACTGACAGTGAATTGTTGAATGAAAGTCATGCTGAAGAAAATAGAGAAGAATCTACAATTGAAGAAAGATCAGTGACTATGACACCTAATAGGTATATATCAAGACATCATCCTATTGAGCAAGTTATTGGAAGTTTGGACAGAGGAGTTATGACTAGAAAGAAGGTACATTTATGTTTGATTTCTCAAATTGAACCTAAGTCTACTAATGAAGCTTGTGAAGATGAACATTAGATTAAAGCTATGAAAGAAGAATTAGATTAGATTGAAAAGAACAAGACATGGGAATTGGTCCCTAGACCTAAAGACAAAAATGTGATTGGAACTAAATGGGTATTCAGGAACAAGATGAATGAACAAGGAGAAGTAATTAGAAACAAAGCAAGATTGGTATGTAAGGGATACTCACAGCAAGAAGGAATTGACTATGAAGAGACTTTTGCCCCTGTGGCAAGACTTGAAGCAGTAAGAATATTTTTGGCTTATGCAGCATTTAAGAAATTCAAAGTGTATCATATGGATGTGAAGTTAGCATTTCTGAATGGTGAATTAGAAGAAGTCTACATTGAGCAGCCTGAAGGTTTTCCTTTGACTCAAGAAGGAGACATGGTATGTAAACTAAAGAAAACATTGTATGGACTAAAGCAAGCACCTAGAACTCGGTATGCTAGATTAGATAAGTATTTGTTAAAATTGGGATTTACAAAAGGAACAGCTGATAGTAACTTATACACAAAAGAAATTGAGAATGGATTGTTAGTTTTGGTTATTTTTGTTGATGACATTATTTTTGGAGGAGAAGATGAAGCTAGTGACAAATTTGCTGATGAAATGAAGACATAATTTGAAATGAGTATGATTGGAGAAATGAAATACTTTTTGGGATTACAAATAACACAAAACAAAGATGGTATCTTTATAAGTTAGACAAAGTACTTGAATGATTTGTTGAAAATATTCGGTATGGAGAATTGTAAACTAGTTGGAACACCTATGGTTATAGGACATAAACTATCTAGTAAAGATGAGACACCAGAAGTTGAGCAAAAGAAATACAGATCTATGATTGGTGGATTGTAGTACTTGACACACACTAGACTAGATATACAACATTCAGTTGGAATGGTAGCAAGATTTCAAGCTGAACCTAGAGAGTCACATTATGTAGCAGTAAAAATGATATTGAGATATCTTAGAGGCACAATGGACTATGGACTGTGGTATGAAAATTCTGATGATTTTACCCTATGTGCATATACTGATGCTGATTGGGGAGGCAGCATTGATGATAAGAAAAGCACCAGTGGTGGAGCCTTTTTTCTTGGAGGAAGATTAGTTTCTTGGTTGAGCAAAAAGCAAAATTGTATCTCACAGAGTAAAGCAGAAGTAGAATATGTAGCAGCAGCAAACAATTTTAATCAGATAATTTGGATGAAGTAGATGTTGATGGACATTGGAATCAATTTTGATGAGCCTATTGTCATATATTGTGACAATACAAGTATAGTTAGTATGTCTAAGAATCTAGTTTTACATTCTAAAACAAAGCATATAGAGATCAAGTATCATGTTATAAGAGAGAAAGTTGCAGAAAAAGATTTTAGACTGGAGTACATAAGCACAAAGGAGTAGATAGCAGATATATTTACTAAGCCTTTGCCTAAGGATACATTTGAGTATCTAAGAGGTATGCTTGGGGTTATTCCCCAACCTACTTTTGAGTAATGATGTAGTTGGTTGCATCTGTCCAGTGGTTTATGGCCCTATCTATTTTCTAGATTGGATGTTGGTACTTCCTCTATGGGGGAGTATGTGTATCTGAGCTGAGTCATTGAGGACTCCTGTGAATGTATTTTCTGAATAGTGTCTTTTGACATTGAGCTATTGTTTGACGTAGTGATAGAATTTCTGTCATTGATGTCAATGGGGGAGAGAATCATGAAAAACATTGAGGAACTACATTTTTTGGAGAGATTGAATAGGATAACGAAGCAAGATTTGATTGATGATGAGTACCAGTGCAGTTGAGCAGCAGTGATTGGATTTTTGGAACATTGAATGTTTTTCATCTATGTTTCCATCAATGCCAATGGGGGAGATTATTAGGAATGAATGCTGAAGTCTTTGGTAGACATTCTGTAGCAGTGGTTGTTGCATTCATGACTATGATTGTCATTGATGTCAACACAGTGATATTCTAGAGTTTAGCAGAGAAGCAGGCACAATTTTGTTTTACGCACATGTTATATTGTAGATTGAGTTATGTGTAGTTGATGGTATGTTCTTTAGTGTGTTATTAGCCTATGGTTAAGAGCACAAAAATAAATTCATTTAGTCATGAAAGTTATAAGCATTTTTGTGGAAGCAGTATTCTGGCAGTATTCCTGTGTAGCGATTTTTGGTAATCGGAGAATATCTCCTAATCAGGATGAAATTTGATTCTATGCAGTTAAAGGGAAGTTTGAGACTCATTTTTGGTGACGTGGTTCATAGCACAAACTTTGAGGTCACACAATTGAAAATTTATTGTATCTGGAAGCCGATAATTTTATGTAATTTTGATGTAGCCTGTTGAAATTATTATTTTGTATTTGCATGCCGACTCATTTGTAATTATTTGAGTGTGGTATAAAGGAAGGAATTTTTTCCTTGTTATGAGTGGATTTTTATAGTTGTAATATGAAGTTGTGAAAGTTGTGATGCGAATGTATGCATGAAGTGAAGAAAAGAGCTAATTCAGTGATGAAGGAAGACTTGCGAAGTACAAAGATCTGGAGTTGTGATCTTGTGTAGCAGAGAGTGCAGTTTTGGAATAGTGTGAAGGAGGTAACATATTTCATATTATTCTATTGAATAATCCTAAGATCTATTGGACAGTGAGTTCAAAGATCTTACCTTGAAGTTGTTTGGGCAGTGGGTCCTTCTGTCTTCCATAACTCCTAACAAGGTTAGAATCTTTTAACAGGGATTCAAAATCTCCTAACAGAGATTCATATGTACTGAATGTATTTCATAAGACTCCTAACAGGGTCCATCCTCTAACAAGGAAATTTCATATTAGTGCATCATTTTGTGGGCATCATTCCCACCGGGGTTTACTTTTTGATCAAGAGGTTCCCTAGTTAACATATTGTAATACCCCAAAAATGGGCTATAAGTTCATTAACCTCCTATATCATCAAATCATATGAAATCGACATCAAAGTCCTAATCTAAGGCACATCTAAACATCATCAAATTTAATTGATTATCTTAAATTTTGCATCGGGGAATATTCCTAGTAATATTCCTAATTATCTTAATTATCTTTAATTTTATAATTATTTGGCAATAAATCACATTTATCCTAAAGTTTGATTAATTGAATATTTTCATATTTAATTAATTAGATTTAATATTTGCCACTTAATTATGTAATTAAATTTAATTATATCTATTATTAATTGTATTATTTAATTTTGACAATAAATCTAATATCATATGAATAATTGATTAAATTCTTATTTAATTAATTAAAGCAAGTTGTCATTATTTAATAATATAGTTTTTAATAAAAGTTTGATTAAATAATTGATTAACCCATAAATCAATTGTTTTATTTTTAAAAGCAGTTAAGTTGGAAATAAATCACTTTATTATTAAATTAATTCATAAATAAAACATGCACAATCATAAAAGCATACAACTATCAATTATCAATTAAAGCTAAACTCTATTTTGAGTTAAAGCTTAGCTTTTGCATATTTTTGTGACTTAATTATCTGTTATTATCAGATAACTCAAAAATCAAGCTGAGTTATTTGAGTGATTTATGGCTTTTCCCATGCACCTCCAAAGCCCTGGATTTCTATAAAAACAAGGCTCATCTCTTCATAACTCATCTCTCAATCATCTCTCAAATTTGCATCCAAGCATCTCATATTTTGCACAATCACGCTGGAGAATTGGAATTCAAGAATCAAAGCTCTTGTGAATCGACATCTTTGTGAGATCAATCTTATTTTTGCATTCATATTACATATCATTGTTAGATTCATAGCATATCAATTTTCAATAGCATTCATAGCATATCAATTTCATTTAGCATAGATTTCATATCAGTTTTTACAATTATTATTGCATAGAAAATATCAAAAATATAGATTAATTACATTCAATTTCATATCCATCTTTTGCATTCAAATCCTTCATTTAGGTGTCGTCTAGGTCACTGATCTCGATTACAGTCTGAGAACATTAATCTCGCACCTATTAGAAGGCAATAAATCGCTTGGTTAGATAGCTTTCAATTTTGCACGATTTTGATTATAGCTAACCTCTAATGTTTTACTAAGTGTTGTGTCTACAGATCAGGTACAATTTTCACACACACATTTCTGGCGCCCACCGTGGGGCAACCCACCTTTGCATGCTAGTTTTGATTTTTTTTTGGGAGCTAAAACCCCAAAGTTTCAAAGATTTAATTTTATCTCTCAAACGGCTTGGAGTTTTGGTCTGAAATTTTTTTTGCAGGTTGGAGACATATCAAGAAAGCTTCGAAAAAAATTCAGAATTTTATGAATTATTTTTAATTTTTAATAATTTTTTTTCGATTTTTCATAAAAAATTAATATCTGATGCAAATCAGCATATTTTTCTAAAATTTTTACATTTTCAGAAAGCTCTTCAAATTATACAGGGAGTCTATTATTTGTGTTTTAAATTTGGATGCAATTTAATAGCTCAAATAGTCAATTTTCAAAAACTGGTCTGTTTTGATAAAATGGGTCTCTAGGGCACAAATGAAGAGATTTTTCTAAAATTTTTGCATTTTTGGAAAGCTCTCTATTTTTTAGTAGGGATCTCTATTCTGAATTTCTATTTTTGTGGCCAAAATCATATAAAAAAAAATTAGATCTTGTTGACTAGGTCAAATGCAGCAAAAAAAATAAAATTTTGTGATGGGTATGCACTTATTTTTTTACATGGTCCAATGAATGATATGAGTTGTCATTTGAGTTAATTGCTGGTTATTATTACTGATAATAATTGATTTTTAGAGATAACCCTATGGTTTTCATAAGTTGAATATATTTTGCATATCTTGTTTGCTTGTTTGCTTGTTGGAGAGTTCGTCACTTGCTTGCATGGAAAAGCTCAACAAAAATTGTTAAAAATCAGGTAAAATCTACTAAGCGCATTGTGAGGATCACGAGGTATTATCTTTGTTCTGAAAACATTTCAATTTGGACTTAAAATAAATCTCTTATGTGTCAAGCTTGTGTGCATCTTTTCATGCTTTTGATCTATTTCTACACACTTGCATAATTTGATACTAGGTTGTGATCCCTTAAGGATTCATTAAGTAGTCTTAGAATACTTGTAATTGATCTTGATTGCTATCTTGGGTTATTGGACTCGCTAATCCGCCGGCCCCTCATTTCCGCCCCGTGGTTGCAATCTCAGCGCCTTAAAGGGGAGGGGTCAACAGGACAGAAGCGTTAAGTGTTCCACTTGGAAACCCTTTTGTGCTTTTAGGAACTCACTTGTTTTCTAAGTTGTGGACTCATTTTCAGCTTGTGTGAGGTGTTAAGTGTTCCACCTTGTGGACTCATCTCATATTTGCTTTAAGCGTTAAGTGTTCCTCTTTCTACTTTTTGGATGCTTTTGGTAGATTTTCTTTCGGGAATATATCTGTGCTCACATAGTAATTAGGCCCTATGAACACTATTCGTGATTCTTGAGAGATTGGATTCTTAGAGAAATCTTTCTTGACGATAGAATCCTTGTAGGTAGGGAGGATACTTAGTGTGTTTCACATTCAACTTGGTTAGTGCATCTTCTCTTATTGATCGATACATTCTCTCTCTGGAGAGGTTGATAGATCACGTAGGGTTGATATCACGAGCTTTGGTGAATCAAAATTGGTTAGTGCGTCTTCTCTTATTGATTGATACATTCTCTCCCCGGAGAGGTTGATAGATCACGTGGAGTTGACATCACAGACCTTGGTGGAACAAAACTTTGTCTTAGCGTGTCGGATTAATCTGCTTGCTTTGATTGGGTTAAAAGTGAAGAGGTGTCAAAACTTTGAATCTAGAGCCAAGTCCCCTTGTGGTATACTATTGTGAGTCATCTTTAGAGAGGGTTAACCGTAGCGGACAATCCCTTCACAGGGCAAACTGCATTGACGGAACCTCAAGTGGTAATAGCCATTTTCGCCGTGGTAGTGACAGCCGCTATATAAATGTCCTTGTGGAAGAAATCTCCACGGGTATGGTTCATTGTTGGGTTGTCAGATCTCCCTAGCAGCTCTTAAAGATTAAGTTCTCGGACTGTGTCAAAACCCTGGTGCACCAGGATTGGAGTTCACCCCTTTGAATCATAAAAGTTGCAGAGTCAAACCATTACTAAAAACCCTAGAGAGGCCATTTTTTCATTCTCAGGTATATGTGTGTTATTGCAAAACTTTTCAGAACATACACAATTAGTACTCTCAGGGATTAGCACAATTTGGTCACTTGATTGTTCATGCGCAAGGTTTCTTTTGCCTTTGTTCATTGTTTTCAGACGTGCTTGGAATCACTTGCTTGCTATTCTGCATGCTTATTTATCTACTTGGCTATTAAAAATGATCAAATCTGGTATAACCTTCAAAATCTGAACAATACAATTTGCAAACAATCCAAAATTGAAGACCTTACATTTTGCAAAAATTGACATAAAATCTTTTCTGGAGTCAAAATTCATTTCAGGAAGTCAAAAGTTGTATGAGTTTTGTCAAGTGTCATTTTAGTATTTCCCATCTGTCGTACGATTGAGAACCCAATGTCGTACGAGTTTTCAAACTAGCATATTCAAGAAAGTCAAAGCCCTGTTAGCAATTGTCATACGAATTTTGTCAACTATCATTTCATTGCTACCCAACTGTCGTACGAGTTTAGCAACTATCATTTCATAGACTACCCCGTGTCGTACGAGTCTGCAGAGTGTCGTTTGGAAAAATTTGAGAGAGTTGTCAGAAATTGTCAAATTGCAAGATGTCCAATGTTTCCAGCCTAGTTCTAGAATTTATCAAAAATATCATTGTGTCAAGAACAGAGCAGTAGCTATTGAGAATCTGTACACATGTCTCAAAGAATCAGTACACATGAGGAAGAAATTTTGATCACCGCTATGAGGAAATAGCTGCATGCTATGCAAGTTGAACTTAACAATCTTAAGAAAGAGAAGGAATCTAAAAAGTTCTCCATGGAATCTCTATACTCTTTTCTATTTGATAAAGACTTGTACATGTCACCATGCCCCCAAAAAAAATTTGAGCAATATGATACCTCTTCCACGGAGAGTGAAACATCTAGCTTTGGAGACTATGATGACTATGATGACAGACAATGTAATGATACCTATGACACCTCTATTCCTAAGAGTCCTCCTCATCGTTCGTTCCTACTTACTACAAATGGGCCATCACATTGGATAGATCATGAGGGTGATCCATATGATTCTGATTATGAAAGAGACTTTGACAATTTCTATGCACAATACCTAGATGATCCATCTGTTTCACTTGAGGAAGAGAAAGTTTACCACGCTGATTATAAACATGCATACTATAAGGATCTCTCCTCTAAGAACTCTCAGGCTGAAAATAAAGATTACACTCTCAAGCAAGATCATGTTAATGTTGGACCTTTGTCTTGTAATGGTTCCCTTCCATCCCCTACTTCCTCCAATACCCATACATTTCCTAAAGCTTCTGAGTCTTTCAAATCTTTCACAGAACCTTCATCTGACACAAGCCCTGATACTTTTCATGTGGTTCCTTATAGTTATCCCCCAGGGCTACCCCTTGAAAAAACTCAAGCTAACCTTCACTTGGCTACCAATACTTTCAATAATGATAAATCTAAAGAGCCTAAGCCTTCATATGCTATAATCCCTACTTCAGCTAGTCCTCCACCATCTCTTCCAAAGTCATCCATACAATCCCAACATGCTTCCTTGTCCTTAGAAGTGGCTCCATGTCAAGAGGACTCTAAAAATGATAAAGAAAAGAACATAAAGAAAGATCAAGATCAAGAACCCTCCATGTCATCCACTCCTTTTCACAATGTCTCTTATCCACCTCAGGGTTCTTTTGATCCTGTACCCCCTTTTTCATGCATTCCACCATGTCTTAAGTCTTCGCCTAAGCAAGATCAAGCTACTACTTACACCGTTGAGCTTATTGACAATTAAAATAACCTTACTATGCTTGCACTTTCCAAAGATGATACTTCCATTAAGGTTGGTAAAAATGGTGTTCCTTCCAATGTTAAGCCTATTGAAAAACAAGAGAAAAATTATGCGCTGGTGCTATCCAAAGATCCTTGTCAAGATCAAAGTCTTCCATCTTCTTGTTCTACCATTCCATGTTCACTTCTGCTTTCTGCTCTTCCTAAGTCTTTGCAAGCTTCGAATGATCCTATCAAAGAAAATTCTCTTATTCAAGATGTCCAAGATCCTATTGAAAATTCTAATGCTCACTCTAAAGATGCTGATATCCTTGGTTGTCATATAGATGCTAACGAACTTATTGATTATCCTTTTGCATCTTCCACTTCCATCCTTGGACCTCTTCCACCACTACTAAGGGCTTCATGCCTTCCTTCCATCTTGGGTCCTTATGTCCCTTCACTTTCCCCTCCTAACTCTCCTAATTTGTCATCCATCTTGGGTCCTTACATACCTCCATCTCCCATCTTTCCTCAAGATCAACATAGATGCATACCCTTGAATCCTTTTCATCCACCCACCCATCTAAACCAGTCATATCCTCCCTCTTCTACAAATCCCAAGTCTTTTGGAAGTAACTTGAATGTTCAATACAAGAAAAAGAAGCAATGCAAGAATCCATCAAAAAGAGAAGATCACCATGTCTCCTCTAAACGACATGGAGGCATAAAGTCAAAAGAGATATCTAAAAAAAAAACTACAAGACAAGTATGGGTTCCAAAATCCATCATTGAAGATATTATCTCTAAATCATCAAAAGGAAATAAAAAGCCTACGGCTATATGGATTCCAAAGTCTCTCTTGAAAGAGTCTGGTGTTGAGCAAAAAGTGAAGTTGACATTCAAGCTTCCAAAGACTTCCACTTCATTTTCTTCCAAAAGCATTCCTCCATTCCATGCGCCTAAACCACAACCTCTGCTATCCATTCACCATATTCCTTCACGTATTCCTTCATTCATGATTCCTCCATCCTCTCCCCACCCTTCAAGGTGTGTGTTTACGTTGATCTTGCCTGCATTTCCATCTACCTTTTCACAATCCTTCCATTCATTATCCTTCTACCTTCTATCATTTTTCCTCATTTGCCTATTCCTCCTATCTTCCAACCTCACTCGCTTTACATAAAACCTTATCCTCCATTTTTCTCTTCCATCTCCCTTTCCCTATCAGCATCTTTGAGCATATCATTTTGAATCCTTGGCATATCATGGTTTATCCTTTCAAGGAGCATTATCTAAAAAGCTTGCCTTCTTCCAAAATAAAAGAAAAAAAAAAATTAAAAATGTGCCTTGGTGAAAACTTGGAAACAGGCGCCTTGGTAGCAAAAGTAAAGAGAAATAAATTCATCCTATGGTGAAAACCACTCCCTTGTGGCACCTTGGATAAGTACCATGATGAAAACTTGGCAATCAGGCATTATGCGTAGTTCTTCTACATATCTCATCCATTCCGTCTTTGATCTTGACAATGTTGATCTATACACGAACATTTGACTATTTTGTGAGCTATCTTACGATGATCTTGCTTTCATTCCTTCCATATTTAGCCTTCATATCCATCTTCCTCCATTCATTTTCACCTATCGCTATCCTTTTCCCCTTTGGTCTTGATCTGATAAAAAAAGAAAGAAAGAGTAAAACACGATGCTATGAAGCCTCTTGACATGTCTACTCTTTTGGACTACATCCTTTCCTTCTTTGGCATTATGCTATTGTGACTTATCCTATGATGGCCTTTCATTGCTTGTCCAAATACGCTTTACATGACAATTTTTCTCTAGCTTGAGTATTCTTGAGGAGTTTTCCCTTGAGGATTTCTTCCCTTCATTAGCTTTCATTCTCTTGTCTTCCATCTCTTCCACCAGCTTGCCAATCCCTCTTGTTCTCCACCTTGCTAAACATTGGGACTGCATGATATGATCTTGCTTGGGAGTTTGCAATGGAAAAATATGCTATCAAGTATACCAAGTATCAGAATAAGTATCAGAATCAGTGTCAGAACACGTATCAGAGTAAGTATCAGAACTAGTATCAGAATCAGTATCAGAACAAGTATCAAAACAAATATCAGAATAAGCATCAGAACTAGTATCAGAACCAGTATCAGAACCAATATCAGAACCAGTATCAAAAAAAGTATCAGAACAAGTATCAGAACCAGTATCAGAACAAGTATCAGAATCAGTATCAGAACCAATATCAGAACTAGTATCAAAATGCCTATTGGGGCTACACCATTTGCTTTAGTTTATGGGTCTGAAGCAGTACTACCTATTGAGGTTGAAATCCCATCACTTAGAATCAGAATGCATGGACTTGTCACTGATGAAGACTACAGAGTGTCTAGGTTACAAGAACTGAAATTACTAGATGAGCGCAGGCAAGCAGCGTATGATCATCTTAGAGTGTATCAGAAAAGAATGTCTAGAGGCTACAACAAGAAAGTTTGACACAGAGAATTTCAAGTTGGTGATCTAGTCTTGAGAGAAAATCCTAAAAATCAATCCCATCGAGAACGCAAGAGGAAGTTCGAACCCAACTGGCTGGGTCCCTTTATCATCACTGCTAATTTTTTTCTCTGGTGCCTATCAACTCTCAATGACTGAAGGAGAGCAGCCCCAAGAACCAATCAACGTTCTCCATCTAAAGAAATTCTATGCCTAAGGCATTCATTGCTTGGTAAATGTCCTAAAAAAATCTTTAAAAAATCAGAAAAAGTCCTGAAAAAATGAACATCTTGGTGAAAACTTAGCAATAGGCACCTTGATGATTCACAAAAAAAATCAAAAAATATCAAAAGTACAAAAAAATTGAAAAAATGAAAAGTACAAAAAAATTGAAAAAATGAAAAATACAAAAAAATGAAAAAAGAAAGAAAAAGTGCCTTGGTGAAAACCTGGAAACAGGCGCCTTGGTAGCAAAAATAGAATCTCTACCAAGATGGTGAAAACCTGGCAAACAGGTGCCACTTGTTCCAAAATGCTCCATCTATCAGCACAATCTTGGTCTTTCCCAGCTTTCAGTCTTGCTTTAGTTTGTACATATCTCCCGGTTTATTTCTGCATATCCTGGTTTCAATAAGTCAGTCTGTACACCAATCAGCTCAAGCGTCTGTATCTTATCAATGTTCAAATTTGGGGGCAATCAATGTCATATCCTATGGTCTCCCATGTATCTTAGACATTTCCTATCCAGTCAGAGTCCTTTGAAGCTTCCTGTTGAGTCAGTCTGTCTGTCTCGTCTCCAGAAAGGATTTTGCATCTACAACAACGCAATCAAACATCAAAACTCAACTGAAAATAATCTATGCTTTACATGCTTTTATCTCCTTGTATGCTTGCTGATTCGCATTGAGATTTTTACATATTGTGTCCCTTCGAGCTCTTCGATGATGTCCTTTATAGGATTTAGAGAGTGATGACTGGGGGCATAATCCTTTCTTTGTTTTCTGCTCGTATGTGAAAATCTAACAACTTTGGAAATTCTGGATTGAAATGGTGTCTGACTATAAGAGCCTCTATCTCGAATTGGATGGCCATGCGTACCTTGACCATTGATACCCAGACAATTCAAGGAAGTTTGATCTAACTATTGTCTTTTTGAGTAAGTTCTTTCTCCTACTATGGAACGCGATCTTGCCTAAGGATGTGAACGATAAAGGGTCACTACGGGTAATTCACATTGGATTTAGAATGATCTCTTGACTGTTTGATGTGTTTGCAATGCAAGGCATACTCAGGTCATCATGACGTTTATGTTCTGATGCTTGTACAAATTGCTATATCAAAATGGACATGATATTCAGGTCATCCTGGTGCTTGTGCCTTGGTGCTCATATCTAATCTGACATTTCGAAAACAAAATCAATATTCATATATCCATGGTTGTTGACCAGTGGGTGTTGTATTGATTCTTGCGCATACAAATCGATATTCATATGTCTATGGTTTCATGGCTAGTGGGAATTGTATTGATTTATCCGGTTACCTAAAAGTTCAATGATGATAACAAATCGACATATGATCAGTGACTAGGTCCTAGGTCTTAGGTTGCATTTTATTTTGCATGTCTCTTTGCATTTTGCATGTTTGCAAGATCTCACAATGACTAAACAAACTTCAAAGCTTAAACAATTCTTCATATCAATTCTTCAAATCTAACAAGAGCTGAATCTCACACGAAGGTTCCTCCAACGAAGCAGGAAGTAGAATCCTTTTTCGGGATCAAAATCAAAATCTGAGATCATTCATATTATTAACTGCTTGCATATTCGACCTTTGATCATCACAGAAATCTAGTATTCAACTTAACTGATTATCTAACATCAAACTATCAAAATTTCAACTTGGTCAACCATGGTCAACTCATGGTCAAACCTAGTCAAACTTGGTCTTTTTGGACCTCCAAACGATGCAGAATGCATTCCCGGACGGGTTTTAACCACTTCTCAAATCAATTAACATGCTTCTGAACTCTCAACGTTGACTTTTCTTGTCAGATTTTAATTTTAATCCCGAAGGGGGCATGGTATTGCATATCATTCAAAGTCTGTAATCAAATTTGAAATCATATCTTTATGGAAATCATATCTTTCATCACTGATCAAGACAAACAATCACGTCTAGTCGCTGATTCATCCAAAGTCCTTATCGCTCGGGGCAAATCTATCATCACTTGGGGCATATCAGATTCATCGATCCATATCAATCTGGTATTCTCCTAATCTTGTAAACTGTATCAGTTTTTGCAACCATCGGATCATAGTGTTCTTTCCTTGGTTCTTCAGCAACTGAAGGATTCAGATGTGATACCTGCTAGTTCTGCTAAGACAATCGAGTCTAGAATGGGTCACTCACTTCTTATCAATCCTAAGGTTTAGAATCAGGTATTTTGACACTTTTTCGTAATCATAGGTTCATTTGCTGCTACAGTGAACATTATCTTTGGTCATTTAAGACCTATTATCTCCATATCAATTCAATATCAATCAGCTTCTGTCTCATATCAATTATTAATTTCAAACATCAGTTTCATATCTTTATCAAACACAGACTATCTTTGAACCACTGCGCCTCGCACAGTAATTCAAAGAGGGGCAAAATGTAATACCCTAAAAATGGGCTATAAGTTCATTAACCTCCTATATCATCAAATCATATGAAATCGACATCAAAGTCCTAATCTAAGGCACATCTAAACATCATCAAATCTAATTGATTATCTTAAATTTTGCATCGGGGAATATTCCTAGTAATATTCCTAATTATCTTAATTATCTTTAATTTTATAATTATTTGGCAATAAATCACATTTATCCTAAAGTTTGATTAATTGAATATTTTCATATTTAATTAATTAGATTTAATATTTGCCACTTAATTGTGTAATTAAATTTAATTATATCTATTATTAATTGTATTATTTAATTTTGACAATAAATCTAATATCATATGAATAATTGATTAAATTCTTATTTAATTAATTAAAGCAAGTTGTCATTATTTAATAATATAGTTTTTAATAAAAGTTTGATTAAATAATTGATTAACCCATAAATCAATTGTTTTATTTTTAAAAGCAGTTAAGTTGGAAATAAATCACTTTATTATTAAATTAATTCATAAATAAAACATGCACAATCATAAAAGCAGACAACTATCAATTATCAATTAAAGCTAAACTCTATTTTGAGTTAAAGCTTAGCTTTTGCATGTTTTTGTGACTTAATTATCTGTTATTATCAGATAACTCAAAAATCAAGCTGAGTTATTTGAGTGATTTATGGCTTTTCCCATGCACCTCCAAAGCCCTAGATTTCTATAAAAACAAGGCTCATCTCTTCATAACTCATCTCTCAATCATCTCTCAAATTTGCATCCAAGCATCTCATATTTTGCACAATCACGCTGGAGAATTGGAATTCAAGAATCAAAGCTCTTGCGAATCGACATCTTTGTGAGATCAATCTTATTTTTGCATTCATATTACATATCATTGTTAGATTCATAGCATATCAATTTCATTTAGCATAGATTTCATATCAGTTTTTACAATTATTATTGCATAGAAAATATCAAAAATATAGATTAATTGCATTCAATTTCATATCCATCTTTTGCATTCAAATCCTTCATTTAGGTGTCATCTAGGTCACTGATCTCGATTACAGTCTGAGAACATTAATCTCGCACCTATTAGAAGGCAGTAAATCGCTTGGTTAGATAGCTTTCAATTTTGCACGATTTTGATTATAGCTAACCTCTAATGTTTTACTGAGTGTTGTGTCTACAGATCAGGTACAATTTTCACACACACACATATCTTGTGTTATTGTGTCATTGTGTATGATTATCTTTCTATGGTTGGTTACTACATTAATTATATGGTTTAAAGCTGTTGAAGTTGATATTGAAGTTAATGTTGATAAATGGTTTAATTATCAAATAACTGATTCACCCCCCCTTCTCAGTTATCTTGGTGGTCTTTACTTTCTAACAAGATCTATTCAGTAATCCACTCGTTATCTATAAAATATAACTAGTAACATAAACTTGCAGTCCATTGTCCAAAAGTAATCAACTTGCAGAATATAAAGCTCTTAACAATAATATACATTAAATAACATTCACACAATTATGACATTAGGATTTAACATGGAAACCCAATTTGGAAAAAACCACCAGTAGCATGCTACCAAATTTTCACTCTTCTGAAGTGAGTTCTATGAGGAGCCAACCCTGTTAAAGGTTACAATACCCACTATTAGGTGTGACCCTGTTAAAGGATTTAATCACCTTGTTAGGAGTGGCCTTGTTAGAGGGCTTAAGAACATCCCATTAGAATGTCACCTTGATTAAAGGATTTACAAATGGTTGTTAGGTCAACCTTGATTAAAGTATTTTAACTGATACAATGGTTATAAAGTAACATTAGGTTTTGATCTAATACATACAACTCACTTTGTAAATACATATCCAATGTAGCTCATATGTTGATCTACTGACTGGCCTTCATTATCATCTCTATCTCTGATCTGCTTGGAAATCCTTCAAGTAATCACCACAACTTTGTTCAGCTCTTCACAGCTCTTCTCAGCCTTCTACTTAGGTTTTTCAATCAATAGAATCAACTCTATCATAACCTACAATTAGGTCATCCTTATGCCTCCTTGATTAGGTAGCTTAATCTTTTACTGCTTAATCATCTCCATAGATCTTAGGTTTAGGTCAGATTCCTCAAATCCTTCCAACATTTCATTCTGATCCTTATCCTTCTAGATACTTCTAAAAAATTCTCCTTGAATCCATAAGAAAATGGTTTACCATGCATTAAATACTCCAAGTCATTCATCCTTATCTTCAACACATTTTACATATTCCAAGAATTCAACTATGTCGGCTGGGAATCTCAATTCTTTCATAAACTATAAAATAACGACACTCAGTCATCATTGTGTTCTTCTGCTCGGTCTTCACTGGATAGCTTGGTCATCACTAAAACTATTATTCTCAGCAATTATTATCTTTTCTTGGTTAATTCTTTGATACTCGGTAATTAATGATGCTCAGTCGACACTAAATTTTCTCGGCTTATACTAGTGCTTGGTCAACACTAGCATTACTCGGCTTACACTTACGTTTATTAATCTTCTGGTCTTTTGCTTGATTAAGCCTAAGCTTTCAAACTTTCTTTCCTCATTTCTTCTAAGCTTAAAAAAAAATGACTTCTTCACTTAGTCTTATAGATAAAAAACACATTACCTTGTCAATGTGCCAACTAATCAAGTACCCATTATAGTTTCTCATAACTCAACCTTTCACTAGGTCTTCTTGTGATCTCCTCTCTTCAAATCCTCTTCATCAATCAAAATATAGGGCACTTTACTAGATAGCAACTGTCTCACTAGTTAAGGTTTGACATCAATGACAATATAACAATTGTTTCAATTGTAGTTTTCAACATTAAGATCCTATCTCATCCTCGTGAAGGGGTTTAATATACCTTATACTAATGTGGGTCTTGGGGAATCGCCAGGTTGAGACTCAAGCTTACTAAGAAATCATGATTTTCACCTAACTTTTTAATTTTTATAGCGGGTTGAAGGAGTATTTCTTGGGTCGTTACCTTGGGATGAGAATTTTTTCCCACCAAGGTAGACCCTTCTAATAAGTGAAAAATGTGGGCATTTCTATCATTTTTCGCTTACACCCAAGATCCATGAGGCCAAGGGGAGAGGATATTTTGTGTAGTAGTAGTTTCACTATACAATGTGTAAGAGTACCAAACACACACACAAAGACAAAGTACATTCCCTTTAAAAATTGAAGTGTGATCCACCTAAAAAGACAAGCACATAAAGTTTCAAAATCACAAGTCTTTGTCAAACATCCAAAAACAAATTCATTAGTAGTTTTAACCTCCTAATTAACCTATATGAAAATATTGTAACCCGTTTTAGACCGTTTGATCAAAGAAATAAAAAATGATATAAATTAGCCTCCTAATTACACTAGGTGAGAATTGTGGTTCTTTTTCCTTCCTAATTAAGACTAGGTAAAAATTGTAGGGTTAATTCATCCTCCTAGTTAAATTATGTGAAATTTTTTGTTCATTAACCATCAAGAAATGATATGTGATCAAAATAGCTCAAATTATTGTTCTTTTCCTTCCTAATTACGACTAGGTGAAAATTGTAGGCTCCAATTATTTGCCTAATTAAACTAGGTGTTATTTGTTCATTTGAAACCTCTAATTAGGCTAGATGAGAGATTTGTTTTTCATTCAAAACCCCTAATTAGGATAAATAATAAATTGTTCAATTAAAACTCCTAATTAGGCTAAATGAAAAAGTGTTGTTCGTTTTAAACTCCCTTAATCTATTAATTCAGAAGAAATAATAAATTGAAGATTGTAGTCTATGATCTATTAAAACAAGAGATCTTGCATTCACAACATATTAGACTCCAAATTATTGCATGCAACAACAAATTAACATAGAAAACATGCAAATAAACAAAAAACATGCAAATTCATCAATAGGAAGGTTCATGTCAGGTTCACCAAATGTGGATTAGGAAAATCAAGGAATTAGTACATAAAAAATGATTAGCCAACCATGAAAGTGATAACAATCCTGTTAATTCAAATCTTAATCCAGCGAACAAGACTATCAAAATGAAATGCAAAGTAAATAATGAATTGCAAACCAAATTCAAACATTCCTTTGTGTAAAGAGAAATAAATTTGTCCTATGGTGAAAACCACTACTTGTGGCGCCTTGGACAAGTACCATGATGAAAACTTGGAAAATAAGCATCATGTGTGGTTCCTCTATCTTGCACTCTACACTTAGGGAAAGATGTATCCATACTAGCTATTCTATGCACACCCATACTTCATCTTTCTCCTTTGATCTTAACAAGGTTGAACTTGTTGGATATTTGCCAGCAAGCTAGTGTTGACTCTATGTTTGTTGTTGATGACAACATATGGTAAGAAGCATGTGTGGAAGCCTGATGGAGAGAGCCTTGAGTATATGTTTCCTAGATATGTTATCACCATGATATCATGGACATAGAGGTTGATTCTGAGTGAAGACAGTAATACAGTAGTCTATATCAATGAGTGTTCCTGACAGGTCCCAGGAAGAGTTCTTTATAGTATGGTTGTAATGAAGCCTTGTGCATTTATATTTATGTTGTAGACATGTGTATGATGCTATGTTCATGGATGAAGAGTCAGATATGCAGTACATGTTGAGTTATGAAGTCTCCAGTTGCTAGTTACAGTTTCTTGAGTTTATTAGATGGAGCCGACATTGTTTTTGTTGTCGTAGTAGTAGTTGCGCCTATCAATTGGATATGTGTGCTTGGATTATTGTTTGGAGAAGAGTTAAGAATGTTTGGTTAAAAGAACATGACGTAATTCAGCATGAGAAGAAAGTGTCAGTTAATTTGGTGGAGCCGAAAGTGTGAAGCAATGCGTCTACTCATATGGAGTTGCGCGGTCCTAATTTGTGTTGCGTGCTTAGTATAGCTGAATGAGATGTTATTGGAGAGTTTTATTATTTTTCTAATATGATTTCAAGATGGTTCCAACATGCCAACTTTATTATGTCATTTAGAGGAAAAATATTTATAGGCAGTCATTTGTGATTGCTAAGTATGGCAAATTGTTGAAAGATAAGAGAAGAGCAGAAGGTGCAAAGTATTGAGCCATTAGTAGAAGGTCTATGTGACCAAGTAGAGAGTGTGTAATATTCATTGGAACTAATCAAGACAGCAGGTTTACCTCGTAGTTCACCAAGATCCAGATATAGTGTGTATCTATTATTCATAAGGTTGCAACCTTCACCATTTAAGCAGTGAGCTCCCGGACAGTGCATCCTCACCCCTAACAAGGTTAATTGTAAAAGACTCCTAACAGGATCTAACCCTTGACCAGGTCACTATACTTATTGCATTGTAAAGATCAACTCCTAACAGGGTTGTAAGATCTTCTAATAGGGATCATAATACTCTAGTGCAGTTTATAGTGGGTGTTAATTCCCACCGGGGTTTTTACCTATTTGAGTTTCCCTGTAACCAAAATTTTGGTGTTGTGTTAAGTGTTCTTATATTGTGTTTATGCTTAATGTTCTTCTATACTTAATTGGATAAAGAATTGAATCTTGCAGATAACTAATTCAACCCCCCACCCCTCTCAGTTATCTCTTAGGACTATTCCTAACAATTGGTATCAGAGCCAAGTGCCTCAGAGAGAAATTTTAATAGCTTGAGGTTGATCAAATGACATTCTTTAGAAAAGAAAGTCCTAAGTTTGATGGAGAGAACTATCTAGATTGGAAGAACAAAATGATGACACACTTGCAGTGCATTGCCTTTGAGATTTTTGAAGTAGCTACCAAAGAAGTTTAGATTCCCTCTCTAGAAGATCTTACAAAGGAAGATGCAATTATTAAGAAGAAATAGATGTTCACTCAAAATTCTATTGCCAAAGAATCCCTTATCAGCGCATTATCTGACAGTGAGTTTTCAGAGATCAAGAAAGTTGATAAAGCCTACAAGATATGGAAGTATCTAGAAGACATGTTTGAAGGAGACACCCAAGCCAAGAATGCATGAAGAAAGACATGGAAGAAAAAGTAGAATACACTAGAGATGCTACCTGAAGAGAACATTAGAGCCTACAATCAAAGGATTAATGAAGTAGTTTCAGGAATCAAGAACAATGGTGGAGAGATTTCCGAAGAAGACATAATGGATAAGTTGATGACTACTTTGACACCAGAATATGAGAGAAAAATAAACATCCTAGATGAGACCATGCAATTTTCAAAAGACTTCAAAAGAGAGACCTTAATCAGCAAAATTTTAGCTTTTGAGATATCAAGTTTGAAGACAGAGCCTAAAAGTGAGACAACCTTCAAAGCTTCAGTCCATGGTAAGAAATCCTTGAACACTTCTGTTAATTTTGATGATGATGATGAAGAAAAAGAACTAGATGATTTCATTTCTTTGATTGCAAAGAAAGAAAGGAAAGGAAAAGGGAAATATGAAGGTCAGTTACCATTCAAATGCTTTTCATGTAATAAGATTGGTCACTTTGCTTCTAAGTGTCCTACAAGAGTCAAGAAGTTCAAAACTAATTACAAGCCTAAGTATACAAAATAATGTTACTATGCTGGTAATGGAGTATCAAATGAAGACTCAACATAAGATAAAATTGGATTCATTGCTCTTGAAGAAATGCAAAAAATGTTTGATGAAATGGACCTTGAAGATGAAAAGAAAGCACAAGAGTTAGCACTGATTTCACAAGCTGACATCAAGACAGATTGGATCATTGACAACAGTTTCTCACATCACATGACAGGAGACAAGGATAGATTTGTACATCTGGATAGATACAAAGGAGACATGGTTAGATTTGGTGACAACACTCCTTAACCTATCATAGGTAGAGGAGCTAGCACATTGGATGGAAAGAACAACATTGATAATGTTCTTTATGTTGATGATTTATAGCATAACTTACTAAGTGTTGGACAGTTTCTTGACAAAGGATATTAGTTGGAATTCAAAGACAACAAGTGCATCATTAATAACAAAGAAGGAGAGATGATTGCATTAGGTTCAAAGACTAAAGGTAATGTTTTTTAGCTTAATCCTGAAGCAAGTTGTTTTGTTGCTAAAGTAGATGAAAGTTGGTTATGGCACAAAATAATATGTCACATTGATTTTGACAACAAAGTAAAGATAAGAAATGTAAAGGCAGTAAGAGACCTTCCTAGAATTGAAAAACCATTTGATATAATATGTAGGGAATGTGTGATGGGAAAGCATGTGAGGAATTCATTCAGAAGCAAGCATAATTCAGCAGAGAACAAGTTGGATCTAATACATACAGACTTATGTGGACCAACTCAAACAAGAACATACTATGGTGAAAGGTACTTCATTTTGTTTGTTGATGATTATTCTAGGATGATGTGGGTTGTGTTCTTAAAAGACAAGTCGGAAGCATTTGAGAAGTTCAAAATATTCAAAGCTAAGGTTGAAAATGAGTCTAGATTGAAGATAAAATGCCTTAGATCAAATAGAGGAGAAGAATTCACCTCCAACCGATTTTATGATTATTGCAAAGAGCATGGGATAAAGAGATAGCTAAGTGCTCCTAGAACCCCTCAGTAGAATGGAATTGTAGAAATAAGGAATAGGATCATACTTGATACAACGTGCACCATCATGATTGAAGGAAAGGTCACACCCACCTATTGGAGAGATACGGTCAATACTGCAGTCTATACTATCAATAGAATTCAATTGAGGCTAGGTGTAGACAAGACACCTTATGAGTTATGGTTTGGGAATGTACCTCCAGTCAAATACTTTAGAATCTTTGGAAGCAAGTGCTACATCAAGAGAGATGAAGCTATAGGCAAGTTTGATGCAAGAAGTGATGAAGGTATTTTTCTTGGTTACTCTACTAAAAGCAAAGCTTATAGATGTTTTAATTTAAGATTGAAGAAGATCATTGAAAGTTATCATGTTAAGATTGATAAGAAGTTTATAATTCAAGAAATATATCATGATTATGCACCTATGAATGAAGAACCTAGACCTACCACTAGAGAAACAGTTGTTGATTAAATGTTTGACAGCATTGATGTATTATTCAATGACCCTGAAACTAGTGAAGAAGAATCACAGAAGTCAGATGAGAGAGTCGCACCCAATGTTCCTAAATTCACACCAAGATACCATTCAAAGGAAGACATCATTGGAGATAAGAATAGAAAATTCATGACAAGATCAAAAGCAAAGAGTTCAACAACTAATGAAGAGGTATGCTTACTTTCACAGATTGAACCTTTAAGTTTTAAAGATGCATGTAATGATTCAGATTGGCATGAAGCAATGAAAGAAGAGCTAGATCAGATAATTAAGAATGACACATGGGAATTGGTCCCTAGGCCTAGTGATAAGAATGTGATTGGAACCAAGTGGATATTCAGAAATAAGATGAATGAAGATGAAATAGTGGTAAGAAACAAAGAAAGACTAGTATGTAAAGGATATGCCCAAAGAGAAGGAATTGATTATTCTAATACATTTGCCCCTGTAAGCAGATTGGAACCCATAAAGTTGTTTCTAGCCTATGCTACATTCAAAAACTTCAAAGTATATCAGATGTATGTCAAGTCAGCATTCCTAAATGGAGAGTAGAAGGAAGAAGTATACATAGAGCATCCTGAAGGATTTACATTATTAGACAGACCTGATATGGTATGCAAATTGAAGAAATCCCTCTATGGACTTAAACAAGCCCCTAGAGCATGGTATGAAAGACTTGATGGATACTTGACTAAGCTTGGATTCAAGAAAGGAGTAGCAGATTGTAATTTATTCATAAGAGAAACTTTTGATGGATTGTTGTTAGTTGCTATATTTGTTGATGACATTATCTTTGGTGGTAATGACAAGCTTAGTCTCAAATTTGCTAAGGAAATGCAGAGAGAATTTGAAATGAGCATGATTGGTCCTATCAAGTATTTTTTGGGACTGAATGTGCAGCAGACAGACAAAGGTATTTTCATTAATCAGTCTAAGTATGTGAAAGAGATATTGAAGAAATTCAAGATGGATGATTGCAAGCCAGTAAGTACACCTATGATAACAGGATGCAAGCTTTCAAAAGAAGATGATTCAGCAGTAGTAGACATGACCTTGTATAATTCTATGATTGGTAAACTAATCTATCTTACTCAATCTAGACCTGATATTTCCAACGTAGTTGGTATTGTTGGAAGATTTGCAGCAGATCCTAAATAAAGTCATGTCATGGCAGTAAAGAGGATATTCAGATATTTGAGAGGAACTATAGACTATGGTTTATGGTATCCTAATTCAAAAAATGTAGAGCTTAATATGTATACAGATGCAGATTGGGAAGGATGTGTGGATGATAGGAAGAGTACCTCAGGAGGAGCAGTATTTCTTGGAGATAGACTTGTTACTTGGACAAGTAAGAAGTAAAATTGTATTTCTCAGTACACAGTAGAAGCAGAGTATGTTGCAGCAGCATTAAATTGCTCTACAATTGTGTGGATCAAGCAGATGATAAAAGATTTTGGTATTTAGATTGATTATCCTATTGTTATTCATTGTGATAATACTAGCACTATCAATATGTCAAAGAACCCTATGATGCATGCAAAGACAAAACACATTGAGGTAAAATATCACTTCCTAAGAGAGAAAGTAGCAGAGAAAGAAGTAAAGTTGGACTATGTGAGCATAAAATATCAGCTAGAAGACATATTCAAAAAGCCTTTACCTAAGGATACATTTGAGTATCTCAAGGAGAAGCTAGGATTAATTCCCTTCCCTAAATTTGATTAGAGTTTGCAGGAGTGCATCAGTCCTCAATGACCGATGAATGGTTGACTACTCTACTTTAGGAGTAGTACCGGTTCTTAATTGATTGGTGCCCTTTACCATTGATGTCAAAGGGGGAGTAAGTATATAGTCATAAAAAACAAAATAGTAAGAGGATACAATAGTTTATATTCAAAACATTCAGCAGTAGATGGAGGATTCATCCTTGAGGAAGTTTTGTTGAGGAAATGGAGAATGTTATAAAAGAATTGTAGAAAGAGGGAGTGAGTATTTAGCAAGAAGAAACAAAATAGTAAGAGATGGAGGATTCATCCTTGGGATAGTGTTTTTGAGGAAATAGAGAATTTTATAAAAGAATTTCTCATTTGGATTGGTGGTGTTTTTCATTCCATATGTTGCCATCAATGCCAAAGGGGGAGATTGTTGGAGATTTGCCAGCAAGCTAGTGTTGACTGTATGTTTGTCATTGATGACAACATATGGTAAGAAATGTGTGTGGAAGCTTGATGGAGAGAGCCTTGAGTATATGTTTCCTAGATATGTTATCAGCATGATATCATGGACGCAGAGGTTGATTCTGAGTGAAGACAGTAATATAGTAGTCTGTATCAGTGAGTGTTCCTGACAAGTCCTAGGAAGAGTCCTTTACAGTATGGTTGTAATGAAGCCTTGCACATTTATATTTATGTTGTAGACATGTGTGTGATGTTATGTTCATGGTTTTAGAGTTAGATATGCAGTACATGTTGAGTTATGAAGTCTCCAGTTGCCAGTTACAGTTTCCTGAGTTTATCAAATGGAGCCGACATTATTTTTGTTGTTGTAGTAGTTGTGCCTATCAGTTGGATATGATTTCTTGGATTATTTTTTGGAGAAGAGTTAAGAATGTTTGTTTAAGAGTGCATGATGCAATTCAGCATGAGAAGAAAGTGTTATTTAATTTGGTGGAGCCGACAGTGTGAAGCGATGCGTCTACTCATATGGAGTTGCGCGATCCTAATTTGTGTTGTGTGCTTAGTATAGCCAACTGAGATGTTATTGGAGATTTGTATTATTTCTCTAATATGATTTCAAGATGGTTCTAATAGGCTGACTTTATTATATCATTTAGAGGAAATATATTTATAAACAGTCATTTGTGATTGCTAAGTATGGGAGATTATTGAAAGATAAGAGAAGAGCAAAAGGTGCAAAGTATTGAGCCATCAGCAGAAGGTCTATGTGACCAAGTAGAGAGTGTGTACTATTCATTGAAATTGATAAAGACAATAGGTCTACCTCACAATTCACCAAGATCCAGATATAGTGTGTATCTGTTATTCAGAAGGTCGCAGCCTTCACCATTTGAGTAGTGAGCTCCTGGATAGTGCGTCCTCACCCCTAACAAGGTTAATTGTAAAAGACTCCTAACAGGGTCCGACCCTTGACCAGGTCACTGTACTTATTGCATTGTAAAGATCAACTCCTAACATGGTTGTAAGATCTTCTAACAGGGATCATAATACTCTAGTGTAGTTTATAGTGGGTGTTAATTCCCACCAGGGTTTTTACCTATTTGGGTTTCCCTGTAACTAAAATTTTGGTGTTGTGTTAAGTGTTCTTATATTGTGTTTATGCTTAATGTTCTTCTGTACTTAATTGGATAAAGAATTAAATCTTGTAGATAACTGATTCACACCCCCCCCCTCTCTTAGTTATCTCTTGGGACTATTCCTAACAAAACTATCCACGAGCATCATATATATTGTCATCTAATATCCTTTCCATCAACTTACTCACTTATTTCCATCCATTCTACCCTATCATGATCTTGCTTATCTAGAATTTTCCATCAGTATTCCTAATCATTCTTTCCAATCTTAAACTATTCTCTCATAATATCCATCACTCTTTATCCTGATTGTGCTATCCTATCACTATCATATCCAATTGACCCATTGGTCTTGATCAAAATGAAGAAAAAAATATATTAATAAGAGTCTCTTGAAATATCCACTCTTTGGACCACACGCTTTCATGACACCAAGTCATTATCCTATATACTACCCAACACAGCTTCATAAGCTTACATTGCTATATTTTCTCTTTCCCTAGCTTGGGTACTCTAGACAAGGTTGTCCCTGAGAATTGCATTAGCTTTCCACTCCCTCATTGTCTTTCTGCTTCCTCCATCAAATTTATAATTCATCCATCATGTCATATACCTTGCTAGATACTGGGGGAAAACTAAAGTGATCTTGTTTGAGAACTGGTAATCTCTAAAAAATCATAAAAATCATATAATGTCCTAAAAAATCATTATCTTGGTAAAACCTGGAAGCAAGCGTCATGGTAGCAAAAATATTAAAATCTTCCAAGTGGTGAAAACCTGGAAATAGGCACTACTTGAGACCCATGCGCTTATATCTCTCACCTTTTCTCTTTGCTCTCTGAACCCTTTTGACTTCCATCTCCAATCTCCTTGGTTTGGAACTGATCTTTTTCAAGGGCTAGGGGGCATGAACTTTATTACTCCTTTGTTGGGCGATGATGTTTTCTTAGTAACTCATACCAGTGTTTCTCAACACTACCCCAAACAATGTTTCTCAATACTTCCTTTGACATCGAGTGTTTCTCAACACTTATCGAATATATTACCTTGAGTTGATGCTTTGTCTGTAGTCTAGGATTGTGAGATATTTCTCACCTCCATGTATGAGTCCTAGCGAGTCAGTGATTATCTTTATCTTTTTTACACTACGCTTAAATTAGAATGACTGAGTTGTACTTAATGATATTTTCTTTACATGTTGTTTATTATTGAATATTTTCACTGATGTTCCCTCCTTGGTTTCTCCATGATGTTATGACTAGAGGACTAGGGGTGTGGGGCATATTTTCTTTGATTTCTTCTTGTGGTGTGATTCCAATGATCTTAAGTTGTCTAATAAATTGGGTGTCTATGATAAGAGCCTCCATCACGATTGGAATTCCACACATACCTCAACCTTCCTTATTCAGACACTTAGGTGAGGTTGCAATTATCTCCTTGATTGTTACATTGTGTTTTCTTACACAAAAACCATTCAGGTCATCTTGAATTCTTATGCCTTGATGCTTATGGTTACTTGCAACATTAATTTGGAAACTATGTTCAGTTCATCTTGGCCCTTATGTCTCGATGCTTATGTTTGTTTCCTATATTATATCTGATATAGATCCTATTCATATCTTCATAGTATTGTTTGCACTAGTGACGGTTGTATGATCTTGCGATGTCCCTTAATAAGGCTCGATGACAAAAACAAGGACCTATTGATTGACTCTTGCAAGTTGCACTTTGCATCTTCATAATAATTTTTATTTTTAGGGTTCATTCTAGTTTTCATATGAGTTAGGAGAATGTCTCCTTCATCATTATCGAGAAACTTTGGTCATCCATTTTTAGCATTTTTGGGATTGAAACCAAAATCCAAGTTTATTTTGTTGTTCTTTTGAGGCTTATATTTTCATCCTTTGAGGCAAATATTGATCATATTTCTCCATAATCGCTTTATTTAACCTTAAGTTAATGTTATACCTTTTTGGTCAACCTTATTCAAACTAAGGCAAAATTTTCATCACCTGGTGGTCAAACTTGGTCTTATGCGCTTATCGATGATCTAGAACCTTATCTTATCCCTATTTGATCAAATCTATCTCATTTTTGTATCTCCTCTACCACATTTCGACTTCGATCTTGAGGGGGCAGGAATAACTTATCTTTCAAAGCTGCAAAATGATTATGCTATCTTATTGTCTTGACTTTCAATCTTTGTCTCAGTGTCTAGTTTCACTTCAATTATACATTGGAATCTTTTTATCTTTGCTAGTTCTTGTTCGATCAAGTTTGGGATTAGTTTCCTTTCTGTGCTTCATTCGATCAAGTTCAGAGTCAAATCTTTATTAGGTATCTTTCTATCTTGCTAGTTCTCATTCGATCAAGTTTGGGATTAGTTGCCTTTCTGTGCTTCATTCGATCAAGTTCAGAGTCAGATCTTTATTAGATATCTTTCTATCTTTTCTAGTTCTCGTTCGATCAGGTTTAGGATTAGTTGACTTTTGGTGCTTCATTCGATCAAGTTCAGAGTCAGATATTTATCAGGTATCTTTTTATCTTTTCTATTTCTTGTTCAATCAAGTTCGGGATTATTTATCTTTTTGTGCTTCATTCGATCAAGTTCAGAGTCATATCTCTATCAGTTACCTTGACATCATCATTCTTTGACTCAATGTGTTCCCAAATCTCTCAAACATTAGTCAAAGAGGGGCAAATGTAATTACTCAAAAATGGTCTAGTAAACTTTGAGCTCCACTCTAACATTAAAATTTAAATACTAAACTAAATCTTGTGCTTAATCAATTTTGCATATTTATTTAATCTCTTATTTCTTGATCAAATCATCATTTTATCATTTATTTGATTATATCCTAAAGTTTGACCACTTTATCCTAATCTTTATTTAATTAAGAGAACATGCTCCCTTTTAATTAAATAATAAAATAACTTTATCCTAAGCCACATTTAATTAAAAGAGCATGTCCCCTTTTAATTAAATAATGTAAACCACTTTGCTAAAAATAATAAATAATGAAAATAAAAGTGCACTTTTCAATGAGATGAAATCTTTTGACTTTTGAAAAAGGCTTTTGTCTGTTTATCTCAACCACTCATTATTTTGCCTCTTAATCATGTCCATTGTTTTTGCCTCTTGAGAATCTTGAGCACATGGATCAACCAAGATTTAATCTCCACCATTTCTCATTTCTTGTTGCCTCTTAATCTTGACCGTTCGTTCATATCTAAATTTATTTAAAAGGAGATTCTCTCCTCATTCTTGAGATCTCATCCCTTGCATTATCCCATCCTCATAGTATTCTTAGCTTCTTGAGATCTTGAAATTTTATTGCAGGTTCTTGGAGTCTTGGCATCTTAGCATCTTGGAATCTTGGAGTCTTGCAATCTTAGAATCTTGGCATCTTGCAATCTTGGAGTCTTGCAATCTTGGCATCTTGGAGCTATGGCATTCTTATATCTTTCATATTGAAGCATTGCATCATCATTGTCATTTTATTTCTTGCATCTAGCTTAATCCATCTAATCTTAGATCTACTTTTATTGCATTCTTGCATATCATTTAAGCTTAGATCTTGCATCTCATTCTTGCATATCATTTTAGCTTAGATATTGCATTTCATCTTAGATCTACTTTGCATTATCATTTGAATCTTCCATTCTATGGTGCACCTTGCAAGGGTCTTTCTTTAAGGTTCATTTGAGAGTCACCATTCATAATATCTACATGGTTCTTGCATGTCATGGATAGGAAGCTCTAAGCCGCTTCTTGAGATCTCCTTCTTCATGGATTCCCTCAAGTGTAATGGTTTATAGAAGTGACCTCACTTTTTGGTACACACTTTGATGGAATCTCATTGCTTTTTTTTTCTCACCTAATGTGATTATGTTGCTTTTTGTATGACAATTACACAAATAATGGACAAAAAGCAAGGATTAATTTTGACAACATGTGGGCAAAGATGTTAAATATCATGGTTGCCAAAAATAATGGATAAGAGACAAATTTATAGATTTTCAATGTCATATGAGTGGACAAAAGGACAAAGAACGGACAAGGGCAATGGAAAGGAAAAGCCAAGTGGAAGCTAAAAGATAAGACAAAAAAAATTAAAAAATAAAGCAAAAGGAATAGGATAGGAAAATTAAACATTTTCATTTAATAATTTCCTCCAAGACAACATAAAAATAAAATAAGGCAAATGGAATTTAAAAAATGTAAAAAAAGTGGAGTGAAATTAATAAGATTTTATTTATTAATTCCCTCCCATATTAATAATTAGCTAATTAAATAATATTTATTTAATTATGACAAAAGTATTAAAGGGATAAATAAATGACATATTTATTTATCCTAAGAGGGACATGTTAGCACAAGACCGGGGAGGCGGAGAAATTAAAATATTATTACCCTAAGGTAAATTAATGATATAGAATAAATAATTATCAAAATTATTTAATCAAATTATATGACAAAGATTGACAAGGGATAAAATAATTGATAAAACCATTTAACTAGATTAGTGATTGAGGAAAAAATCAAAAGAACAAGACAAGATCAGAGGACACAGTTAAAATTAATTAAATAATTGTCATTATTTAATTAATGGACAAATGACAGAAAATCGATGAATGAAGACCAAACATGTGCAATATAAAAGGCATGTTAAAAAGGAGAGCCACGGGTGTTTAATTTTTTTTTCAAATGCTTTTATTTATTTTGAGTTTATTTTTTATGTTAAATTATACATTTCTCGATTGCTTTATGTCATATTAAAAAATAAGGTTTAAGATATTTGGTATACATCAAATTACACTAAATCATTGACATCTCTTTTAAGAATCATATTGAGAACACTAGCAAGTGGAAAAATTCAAGAATTGCATCAACATTGTTCAATATCATACAAGCATATTTTAACGCCCTGTCAGGGAACACATGAGAAAAAAACCTAAAACATGTTACTAAGTTTACCGAATAATTTTTTTCTTAAGAGTTTACAATCAATAATGAATAACAATGCATAAGCAATCTAACATAAGAAAAAACATACTCATATATGTAACTAATTTACATATTACAAGTCTCAAGAGTTCCATGACGTAGAATTACGTAAATATAAATTAATCTACTAAGACCAATCTATAACATAATCACATGATATATCTTGTGTTCTATTTAAACCCAAATTGAAATATGAATTAACTCTTTACTTAACCATGATGGAAAGAACAAGAATCACAAAGTAAACTAACATATACATTACAATCGAATAATAAGATACATTCATTATATCAATGTAATCAAAGATACAATCTATAAAGTACAACTAATACATGATGGTATACATAATAATACAACTTCCACCGCATATATCACAAGGAAAAAAATAATACAATACAAATACATATACATCTCCTAAATCAAGGTCACTAACCGATACATAAAATAGAATACAAGATATACATCTCATGATTATAATAAGAAAGTCTCTAAGCAATGAGCAAGAAGATAGAAGCAACATCAAGGATCATCCAAGAACAAAGTCACGAATGTCAAATCTCAATGGTAATAGAATCACTACTACCCAACCACATGGAACCAAGAATTCCACTCCCACCATGATGAGGAGATAACACCAGGCCTCACTCAAGGAAACATCCAAAATAAAGAAACACTAATGCCAAGGTACACTAGATAAAATGGTAGTAATGGTTTTAAGGTTATCAAGAATAAATGATCAAGACACAAATTAGGTGTACCAAATGCAACATAGGAACCTAGGATACATATAGGGAAGTGTCAACACATAAGTCAAGTCTAGCATTACTCTGGTAGTCTCTCTAGACCCCACCCCCATAGTCACTCTATGTGGTAGCAGTAGTCATTTTGTACAGACGAGGAAACCTAACTATGCCAGACCTCAACGTCTCTCTAAATGGACAAGCATCTTTTCTCACTCTCATCCTAGCTTGTACTAACATTCAAGGCATGTGTGAGGCACAATTATCTTCTCTATGTTTCTATCCTAATAAATTTTATTAAGTTATCACTTATTAAGTCAACTTACAAAGGATACCTAGGAAGCCAATTTAGGGCTCTAACACCTCCAAAGTAAGCCACTTCCCCTCTATGATCCTAGATACCTACCCTAATGCTCCTAGCAAAAGAACCAAAGAGAGAAAAAAATAAAACTATAAAAGACTTCTTGTAAACTACTAAACCACAAAAGTTATCGAAGATAAGTGCTAGAGCATAAAAAATAATATCTCATCCTATACAAGGATCCAAACTATCCATCCCATACTAGGCATCTCAATGAATCAAATACCAAATACACATGGTTATCATATTGCGAGATAAATCAAACTCAAGTAAAAGTTATCAATGACTTCACTCTCCAACCTGGAGTAATAACATAATCAAAGACCATCACTTCAGATATAGATCAACCACAATAAAATAAATAGGGTGACCACGTAAATAAAATTCTCAACAACATAATGGTCGTCTCCTCCTTAAGGTCAAAAAGAGTAATGATCGAGACTTGAGAATACATACTTAGCTCAGAGATGCACATAAGAACCAATCGTGTAATGAAAAAGGTTATGAACTTTCCACAAACTAACCTCCAAAGAGTAACAACCATTAAATAATTTGACTCACGAAGAGCAAAATCCAACCTAGGCCATACTTCTACTCAAACTAACCTTAACCATCAAGGCCAAATAAAGCATATCCCAATAAAAAAACACTATGCTACTAAGCACGCTCACATCAAAGATTTTATTAAGAGCAAATCAACTATTTACAAAATTGACCTTCATAGATTAATTTATAATACTTCTTATACAAATTAATCCATCAAGTATAATTACTAAAGAACAATATAATTAAATAATAATAAATAATATTAACTTCTATAAATTAATTTATAAAATTCCTAATACAAATTAATTTATTAAATATAATTACAAATGATAATATAATTTCTTTAGCTCCTAAAAATTGCATGATTGTTTAACCCCACTTAATCCATAATACCCTTATAAGCCAATCTATTCTAAATCAAATTTTATTAAGTCAATATAACATAACTAAAATGCAAATTAATTACACTTATAAAATAAATTTTATTTTATTTTATTTTATCTCATAAAAACTACTTTACCAAAATAGACATCTTATATAAACCAATTATATTCATATATATATATATATATATATATATATATATATATATATATATATATATATATATATATATATATATATATATATATATATATATATATATATATATATATATATATATATATATATATATATATATATATATATATATATACCAAATATTAATTTATATTAATTAATAATTATAAATATAAATTAATATTATATAAAATAAAAAAAAAATTAATTATTTAAAAAATATTTTAAATAATAAATATGCAGGGAAACAGAACCCCCACCCCCAATTTAATAAATTTTGTCACAAATTTTCTAAGACAGAAAACGGTAAACATATCCCTTTTTTATTTAGAAAATATATATATATATATATATATATATATATATATATATATATATATATATATATATATATATATATATATATATATATATAATTGATTTCTTTTTAATTCTATAAATAGATTATGGTCATATGCGATATACATACTCATATGCATATCAATATATATATTATATAAAATAATTTCTTCAAACAAATCTAGGTTTACTTTCAAGAAGAATTTTATAAAACGAAGAAGCCAACATAGAGAGGCAATTCTTATGGTAAATAAATTTTGTACATATCCTAAGGTTGATTTTCTTCATTAAGAATTCACCAAAAATCACACATGCAAAAACTCTCAAAGATGAAACCCCAATTCAAATGTTTCCAGAAAAATTTACACAAGAAGAATTTGGTTTACCAAATCTCAAATAAGAAATCAATCACATGAATACCAAGCATGAAGAAGACAAACTTTTCAAAATAGAAATTTACAAATGGATTCAAAATCCTACCTCAAACCCAAGAACAGTCTGAGAAGAAAGGAAGAACACAATTCACAATCCAAATTCCATCTTTCAATAAATTTCCTTCAAATCTAAAACCTGAGCCAAAACCCATCTCCCTAAAATCCGTGTCTCTAAAAATGACTAAAAAGAACTCTAATATAGAAATCCCAACAAACCGAACTCAAACATGCAACTCACAATCAAGAATTGGAACTCAACTCCTAACTTTGTTTTCATCAACACATTTTTGCATGATTTAATTTTAATTTAATACTAATTACATGCACTTTTTCAAATAATATATTTTAACTTAAATTTATATTTTAATTTTACTAATATTGAATGTGCAACTTTAATTGCATATTAATATTTAATTCATAATTAATATTTTTAGCATATTAATAATATGCAAATTGATAATTAAATATCAATTCATTTATTATGCTTTTGAATTAATTTTTTGGATTTAATAATTAATTAAATCCTCTATTTCTATAGTTAGACTTTTTAATTAAGTCTTTTTTAAATAAACATAAGTATTTAATTAATTTTCATTAATTAAATACCTTATATTTAATATTTTACTATATAATAAAATTTAATTATCTAATCATTTAATTAGTCTTAATTAAATCTTTCAAGCATTTTTAACGCAAAATCACATCAAATCACCTAACATGAAACCAAGACGGAAACAAACTAAATCAACATGTAGCAATTGAGATAAAATGATGGATTCACAAATAACATCATCCCGATGAATTCAGAGGGTTAAACATTCAAAAACTTGTCCACTTGGTAGTCCCATAATAGTGTGTCCCACTTTTTTAGACATGCTGATTTTTGCTAAAATAACATAATTTTAATAAAATATGATGATTTAAGTCTTGAGAGGTTCCATTTGAAGGAATTAATTACAAATGGTTAGCTCAAAGCCTCTTAGATTAAAAAAACATTGATATAACATCTATACTCATCATTCATACCTTCTATGTAGTCTCCTTCGCACCTATTAAAACACTGACAAAAAATCACTTCGACTTTATGTTTTGGCAGATCAAATGAATCCATTTGAAAAACCTATCTATGTATTATGATTATATTCAGAACAAGCTTTCTAATGAATATAATTTTAATACATATTAAGTTCATTATCACTTTTAAATATTACTTTGACTAAACATAGGTTGTTTCGTCCTTCAACAACCTGTCTCTTCAAGACTTTGGAAAAAATAGTAAAGTACAAAAAAAAAATTATGAAAAATATGTAGGAAAAGAGTATTTGTGTTACCTTTCTATAAAAGAAAAAAGAAAAAATGAATTTTGATATACACAGATCAAGTTAGAGTGATCCAAGTGACATTATGTCTAAATTACAGTTACTATCACTTTAGAACTTAATAAACTATGAAATATTGACCCAAAATGAATGAAACCAATTGCATCATTTAGATATTGAAGTTACAAATATAATCTCGAAAGAATTACATTGTTATCATATTTTTAAAAAAAGTTATGTTGATCCAAGTGACAGTAACTCCTTAAAAAACAATTTTTCACACAAACCACTTTTTGAAGGAGAAGGAAAAATAAATTTTAATGAATGTTAATTTTTTTAAAAAAATATATTTAGAAAATAGAAATAAAATTCTAAAAGACTCTAGTTTACATCATCTTCAAATTCCTAATAGTTTTGCGGCAACAGATGTTTGAAAGTGAAGTTTTTTCTCAAAATGTTGATCTTTGTGTCAAAGTTGTCCAAAAAGTGGGACACACTATTGTGGGACCACCCCACTATTTTAGGACAATAAATAGCTTAGGATAGGATTTAGACTTGGATGTTATATCCCCTTTTTTACTATTGAGATATTGCGATAGGGCACGCTCATCATAAAAATTCATGAGAGTTGATATCTAGTACTTAAAATCTTGCATAAAAGACAAGCATGTACATACATGTATATAGACAATGGCGGGGATCGATCGATGGTGTAGATCTCGCAAGCAAGCAACTATGACTCTGTCCCTTAACCACATCAAGCACATCAAACAGAAATATAAAACATACACACCAATCATACACATGCAAGTATGGTGGTAGTTAAAACCATAACATAAGTAATAGATCATCATATGTAAATAACCATCATCATCTAACTAACATGATATAAATCAAATGATTAAAGTATATAAATCAAAAGATTAAAGTATCATAGCATTGAATCATTAAATGTAATCGAAGATCTAATATTCATAAAAATTGGTCTTGAAAGGGTTGGCATCATAAACACAAATGTTGGAAAAGAGGTGAGTATTACATCCTCTCCCCCTTAAATTAGGCTTACTCCTGGAAACCAACAATTATGACTAGGCTTAACTGAAAGTCAAGATATACTATCTACCAATGTCACACAAATAATAAGATGAACATAAACATCACTCAATCACAGTTCACACAAGAACTAATACAAAACATTCCATAATTATCCATTCACACAAGGACATGCATATCCCTTCACTAAGAGCAATATAATTCTGGTTTAAGCGTAAACTAAAAATCACATTGATCAATCATTCATTATTTATCAATTTCTTAAATAGATCTAGATCTTTATTTATTCTTCATTATAGAAAACATCTAGTAATCAATTGTATAAAACACACATTTATATCTACATCAAATAATAAGTTGAGAAGTTCATGCAAACCTAGTTAATGCAACACTCATACAAAGATATATGATACTCAATATATTTTGTTTTCATACAATAAAATAATATAATCTGTGTGATGTACTCCCTTATATGATGCAAAACATCATATAAAAACAACATAACAACAAGGATCCTTATGATCCAAACTCATTTCAATTCTTCAACCTCTACATGTAGCATTCAACAAGGTTAAACTCCAAGATTATCAACTCATTCATCAACAAACTCAACACAATGAAACATTTCTCTGAAAAAGACTTTTCACCATCATATCTTACCAATTCTAACTTCCTTTCACCAAACCAACCATAGGGTCTAAAATCTTATCAAACCCTCACAATACAACCATTATCATTCAAACTGAAAAAGAAATTCTTTTGAGTCAATTCATCATGTCTTCAAATGCCATTACTTGTTGTTTTTCTTATATTTTTCTAGATCAACATGTTGGAAACTGCAATTGAAACAATTGTTATATTGTCATTGATGTCAAACCTTAACCGGTAAGACTGTTGCTGCTTAGGAAAGTACTATATCAATTTGAGTGTTGCTAAGAGGATAGGCAAGGTTGGTAACAATAGCACCTAGGGAAAGGTTGAGTTATCTTGATATTACAAAGTGTACTTGACTATGTTGTACAATGATGAGACAGTGTATTTTTTATCTTAGTAAGACTGAAGACTAAACTGGTAGACTTGACCAAGGAAAGAATGGAGAAATCATGTTTAAGCCGAGTAATGTTAGTGTCGACCGAGTCAGTGTATGTCGAGCAAAATTCTAGTGTCGACTGAACAATAGTTAATTGTCGAGGAAGACAGTATAAGCTGAGGAAGACTGTATAAGCCGAGGAAACATTTTTAATAATGACCAAGCTTTCTACATGAAGACCGAGTAGTTGATCACAGTATTGACTGAACTTCAGCAATTTTATATTTGAAGAGAATTTAGTTTTGGAGCTGACATTGTTGAATTCTTAGATTATGTAAAACGTGTTGACTTTATTTATTGATTGTTTGAAAGTATTAAATGCACTATAAAACATTTTATTGTAAATCTTTAAGAGATTTGAGATGATTCTAGAAAAGGAGCCGAAAAACATGAAGTGGGTAGATTCAATGAATCTGACCTAACCCTAAGATCTACGAATGAGATTGAGCGGCATAAGATGAGTTAACATAATTGAGGAAAGTATAAAGGGAACCTGAGCATTTGGATATGGAAGTGCATGGGTGAATAGAGAATGCTGGAAGATCAATAAAGTTTTATTGACTGTATAAGCAGAAAAGGCTGAAGGAGAATTGTGGTAATTGCTTGAAGAAAAGTTTTGAGCAGATCAGAGATGGAGATGGCAAAGTTTCAAAGTCAGTAAACCAACATTAGTATACAAAATTGGATCTAATATTTGCAAAGTGAGTTGTATATTTTTCAAATAAATATTGCTGCTACTTTCTAACCATTGTAACAGTCAAAATCCTTTTAACAAAGGTTGACCTAACAGTCATATGTTAAATCATTTGAACAAGGTTGCATTCTAATGGAGTGTATGTAAGTCCTATGACTAGGCTCACTTTTAACAGGGTGATTGAAATCCTTTAACCGGGTCACACCTGACAGTGTGTATTGTAACCTTTGACAGGGTTGGCTTTTAAACAAGCTCACTTCAGAAGAGTGAAAATAATAGTAGCATGTTAGAAAGTGGTTTTTCCCAAATTAGGTTTCCACTATAAATTTTGGTGTTAATACTTGTGTAGATATTTTGGTTTGAACATTTATGTGTTTTACAAGTTAAGTTACAGCTGGGTAGTGGACTGCATTGTTATATGTTTCTATTATTGAATCAGTGATGACAGAGTTTGTTTTGGTTATTGGATCTGATTTAAGGAAAAGTTTATAAATTTATTTTATACATCAGGACCTGAGAACAATTGATTCACCCCCCCCCCCCCTCTCTATTGTTCTAAATCATATTAACAATTGGTATCAGAGCTTTGTTGCTTATTATTAGTGTTGACAGAAATCAAGTTTAAAGGGTCTTGAAGCAAATGATTAGGATGTATAAGAAGGAGGTGCCGAAGCTGAATAAGGAAAACTTCCCTGCATGGCAAAGCTTGATGAAGCTACATCTGGCCGATATTGGTGACTCTGCAAAGTACTACATTGAGAATGGCTATGTCGCACCTGTCGCACTTTTGACTACCAAAGAAATGAGAGCTAAGCAAGAACATAATCAAGCAATGCTGGAAATTGCATCTGCCCTAAGCTATCTAGAATTTTAGGACATTAAGGATTGCACAACTGCTAAGGATATGTGGGACACTCTTGCAAGAATCTATGGTGGTGACTTGAATGTACTCAAAGCAAAGGCCGAGAGTCTTAGAGGTAAGTTTGATGAAATGAGAATGCAAGAAGGTGAAAAAATTGCACAATATTGAGGTAGAATAAAAGAAGTTGTGAATGCTATTAGAGGAGCAAATGGGGTTATTGATGATGAAACTATAATTGGAAAAGTACTAAGAACCCTATGTCCTATATATGCTATTAAGATCTCAGATATTCAGGAATCTAGATGCAACTCTGCTAATGTGCTTACTTTGGAAAGTTTGGTTGGTAAGCTGACTGCTTTTGAACTCTCTAACTATGATAATTTCACTGTTGGAAGCATTGATAATGTTGAATATGCTTTCAAGTCACAACTAGCTCTGAACAAGCCAAAGAAAGAAAAAGAAAGATACATCAGTGAAAGTGAAAGTGAAAGTGAAATTAAAAGTGACAGTGACACTTCTGATGAAGAACTGGAAGATCTAGAAGCTCTTATGGCTAGAAGACTGAGAAGAGGAAAAGGAAAGTATAAAGGTAAACTCCCTATTATATGTTTTGCATGTAATAAAGTTGGTCATATAGCTGCTAGATGTCCTGACAAGAAGGATAAAGATGATGAAAGAAAAAATAAACATAAAGACAAAAGAGATGACAGAAGCTACCGATGGAACAAAGACGACAAAGGAAAAGGTAAGAAATCTTGTTACATTGCTGAAAAAGAAACTGACACTGATAGTGATGATTTTGAAATTGAGGTAGTCTATGTTGCAATGAAAGATGAATCTGATGAGGATGAGAAAACTGCATTGATATCCTATGTGAACAAGAATGATAAATGACTTATTAACAATAGTTGTTCACATCACATGACTGGTGACAAAAATAAGTTTGAAACCTTACATCATTACAGAGGTAAAAGTGTAAAATTTGGTAATGATGCACCATGTCCTGTTAGAGGAAAAAGTTTGATTAAACTAACTGATAAGATATCTTGTGAAAATTCATATTGGGTTGAAGGTCTTAATTATAATTTGTTAAGTGTTGCTCAGCTTAAAAAAATTGGTTACCGAGTGGAATTACATCACAAGCAAGCTAAAATATTGGATGCTATTGGAGAACTAATTGGAAGTGGAGATCAGACTAGAGGTAATTTGTTCTATCTTGATCTATCTAAAGAAACATGTTTAATTGCACAACTTGATGATACTTGGTTATGACATAAAAGGCTATGTCATGTTAACTTTGAGAATCTGGTAGAGATAAGTAAGAAAAAAAAGGTAAGAGGTCTACCTAGATTGCAGAAACTTGAGAATGTGATGTGCAAGGAATGCCAGTTAGGAAAAATGACAAAGTCAAGTTTTAAGAGAAAATCCTTTACTTCTGAAAATATTTTAGATTTGGTTCATACTGACCTTTGTGGACCTATGGGTGTACAAAGTTACTGTGGTGCTAGATACTTTATCTTATTTGTTGATGATCATAATAGAATGATGCATGTAATGTTTCTAAAAGAAAAATATGAAGCTTTTCAATTCTTTAAGTGGTATTTGGCTAAGGTTGAGAAGGAGACAGGTAGGAACCTGAAATGTCTTAGATCTGACCGAGGTGGAGAATTTACATCAAATGAATTTAATCTGTTTTGCAATGATAGAGGAATTAAAAGATAGATGTCTACACCTAGAACACCTCCACAGAATGGTATAGCAGAAAGAAGAAACAGATCTATCTTGGATTGTGCAAGGACATTGTTGATTGAAAAGAATGTGGCATAAAAATGCTAGAAAGAAGCTATAAGCACTATTGTCTACACTCTTAACCGGGTACAAATCAAGAAAGGTACAAATCTGACACCCTATGAATTATGACATGGGCATGCACTGAGTGTTAAATACTTTAAAATCTTTGGAAGTAAGTGCTATATATTAAAAGACACTAGGAATGGAAAGTTTGATGCTAATAGTGATGAAGGCATATTCTTAAGATATTCCACAAAAAGTAAAGCTTATAAGTGTTTGAACTCTAACACTAACAAAATTGTGAAAAGTGTGAATGTCAAAATTGATGAGTATGTAGAAAGAAATGAAGCTGACAGCAAAAGAGAACCAGAAGATTATAGATCTTTTGTGTACGTTGAAGAAAAAGAGGCAAATAACAGACTTGCCCCTGATGTCGAGTCTCAGGTAAGCAATGTCGAGCATCAGGAAAACAGTGCCGAAAGAGAACAAGAACATGTCGAGCTACAAGAAAATGCTGATGAGTATCAGGAAGAGGTTGTCAAGCATTCAGAAGTTGAATCTGACAATCTTGTTGGGGAACCTGATGAAATAGAGGAAAGAGGAGTTGAACCTGTTTTGGAAAAATATGTAAGAAGACATCACAAGCCTGAACAGATAATTGGAGACAAAAATACTGGAATTCAGACCAGAAGTAAGACTAAGGATCCAACATGCCTACTGTGTGAATTTGAACCCAAGTCAACTAGAGAGGCATTGGAGAATGAAGACTTGATACAAGCAATGAATGAAGAGATTGACCAAATTGAAAAGAATGATACTTGGACTCTGGTGCCGAGACCTGAAAACAAAAATGTTATAGGAACAAAGTGGGTGTTTCAGAATAAGATGAATGAAAATGGTGAAATAACTAGGAACAAAGCTAGGCTGGTATGGAAAGGCTACGCACAAGAAGAAGGAATAGATTATTGGGAGACATTTGCCCCTGTAGCTAGATTGGAAGGAGTAAGAACTCTACTTGCATATGTTGCTTATAAAGATTTCAAGGTATATCAAATGGATGTCAAGTCTGCATTTGTTAATGGTATACTAGAAGAAGAAGTTTACATAGAACAGCCAGAAGGTTTTATTGATCCAAACAGAAGACACATGGTGTGCAAACTGAACAAAGCACTATATGGATTGAAACAAGCTCCTAGAGCATGGTATGAGAGGTTGCACAACTACTTGATACAGATTGGATTTTCAAAAACAAATTACACAAGCAATCTGTACATGAAAGATGAAGAAGGTAAAGGTATCCTGTTGACAAAAAAATTTGTGGATAACATTATTTTTGGTGGACAAGATGCATTGTGTAAAAGATTTTCAAATGAAATGCAAATTGAATTTGAAATGAGCATGTTTGGTAAGATCAAATTCTTTGTTGGTTTACAAGTATATTAAAGGAAGAATGAAATTTTCATTACACAGTCTAAGTATGTTAATGAAATACTGAAAATTTTTGGGATCGAAGATGCTAAACCAGTGAGTACTACTATGGTTACTGGACAAAAGTTATCTAAGAATGATGATGCTGCAGAAGTGAATCAGACTTTGTACAAATCCATGATTGAAAAATTGCAGTATGTTGTACATAGTAGACCAGGTATTGCACTAGCTGTTGGGATTGTGGAAAGATTCTCTACCAATCCTAAGGAAACACACATGATGGTTGTGAAAAGAATTATGAGATACTTGAAAGGAACTGCTGACTATGGTCTATATTATAAGAAGGATGACAAATTTGAACTTAGAGTTTATACTGATGCTGATTGGGCAGGAAATGTAGATGACAGAAAAAGTACTAGTGGTGGAGCTTTCTTTCTTGGACAAAGATTAGTCTCCTGGACAAGTAAGAAACAAAATTGTATTTCCCAATCTACTGCCGAGGCCGAGTATGTTGCTGCTGCAGTAAACTGTTCAAATTTGGTATGGATAAAATAATTGTTGATAAGCATGAAAGAAGAAATCACTGAACCTGTTGTTATTTTCTGTGACAACACAAGTGCTATCAATATTTCTAAGAATCCAGTGATGCACACTAAGACCAAGTACATTGCAATCAAGTATCACTATTTGAGAGAATTAGTACAAGATAAAGAAGTCCGAATGGAATATGTGAATACAAAAAAATAATTAGCAGACATATTCACTAAAGCTTTACCCAGAGAAGCTCATGAGTATTTGAGAAGTCAATTAGGGGTCCTTCCCCTAACTAAGGCTGCCTAGACAAGCTAGGAGCACTGCATCAAATATGCTACAACAGAATATTTGACAAATTGATGCAGAAGATTGTCACACTTTAGGGTTGGCTTAGAGTTGTGAAAAAGAGCAAAGACAAGGAATCAGTCATAAGCAAGATGACAAAGGGAGAAACACTGAGCTGCACAAATATTATCTACATCCGATGGATGTATGTTTTAGTTGCTGCTTTGGCATTTTTGTCAAAGAGGGAGATGAACTGATATGATAACACATGACACTGAAAAGTAAGGGTGATGAACTGAAATGAAGGATCAGGATAGAGGGAGATCTAAATACTTCTGACGGTCACAGAAGTGAGGTTTATAGGATTCTGAATCAAAATGAAGCTAAAAATATTATAAATAATTATCTGATGAACAGATAAATTTTTGAATTTTTTGGTAATCCATGTGTTATTCAGGTGATATCATATGGTGTTGTCATCAATGTCAAAGATGAAGATTGTTGGAAACTGCAATTGAAACAATTGTTGTATTGTCATTGATGTCAAACCTTAACTAGTAAGACTGTTGCTACTTAGGAAAGCACTATATCTATTTGAGTGTTGCTAAGGGGATAGGCAAGGTTGGTAACAATAGCACCTAGGGAAAGGTTGAGTTGTCTTGATATTACAAAGTGTACTTGACTATGTTGTACAATGATGAGACAGTGTATTGTTTATCTTAGTAAGACTGAAGACTAATCTGGTAGGCTTGACCGAGCAAAGAATGGAGAAATCATGTTTAAGCCGAGTAATGTTAGTGTCAACCGAGTCAATGTATGCCGAGCTAAATTCTAGTGTCGACCAAACAACAGTTAATTGTCGAGGAAGACAGTATAAGCCGAGGAAGACTGTATAAGCCGAGGAAACATTTTTAATAATGACCGAGCTTTTTACATGAAGACCGAGTAGTTGATCATAGTATTGACCGAGCATCAGCGATTTTATATTTGAAGAGAATTTAGTTTTGGAGCCGACATTGTTGAATTCTTAGATTATGTAAAACGTGTTGACTTTATTTATTGATTGTTTGAAAGCATTAAATGCACTGTAAAATATTTTATTGTAAATCTTTAAGAGATTTGAGATGATTCTAGAAAAGGAGCCAAAGAACATGAAGCGGGTAGATTCAATGAATCTGACCTAACCCTAAGATCTACGAATGAGATTGAGCGGCATAAGATGAGTTAGCCTAATTGAGGAAAGTATAAAGGGAACCTGAGCATTTGGATATGGAAGTGCATGGGTGAACAGAGAATGCTGGAAGATCAGTAAAGTTTTATTGACTGTATAAGCAGAAAAGGCTGAACGAGAATTGTGGTGATTGCTTGAAGAAAAGTTCCGAGCAGATCAGAGATGGAGATGGCAAAGTTTCAAAGTCAGTAAACCAGCATTAGTGTATGGAATCAGATCTGATATTTGCAAAGTGAGTTGTATATTTTTCAGATAAATATTGCTGCTACTTTCTAACCATTGTAACAGTCAAAATCCTTTTAACAAAGGTTGACCTAACAGTCATATGTTAAATCTTTTGAACAAGGTTGCATTCTGATGGAGTGTATGTAAGTCCTATGACTAGGCTCACTTTTAACAGGGTGATTAAAATCCTTTAACCGGGTCACACCTGACAGTGTGTATTGTAACTTTTGACAGGGTTGGCTTTTAACTGAGCTCACTTCAGAAAAGTGAAAATAATAGTAGCATGTTAGAAAGTGATTTTTCCCAAATTGGGTTTCCACTATAAATCCCGATGTTAATACTTGTATGAATGTTTTGGTTTGAACATTTATGTGTTTTACAAGTTAAGTTACAGTTGGGTAGTGGACTGCATTGTTATATGTTTCTATTATTGAATCAGTGATGACCGAGTTTGTTTTGGTTATTGGATCTGATTTAAAGAAAAGTTTGTAAGTTTGTTTTATACATTAGGACCTGAGAACAACTGATTCACCCCCCCCTCTCTGTTGTTCTAAATCATATTAACACAACACTCTTTCATTCATAAATTTTACACCAGACAATATTAGGCCAATCGATTCGGGGAGTTTGTATTAAATTTGATTAAAAATACATATCCAAAATTCATAGATATCCTACGGTAAAATTAAAAGTTATGCCTATTGTATAGGGACTATTTTTTTTACTGTCATAAAACAAGGAAAAATGTACGTACAATCTACCTAGGGCATCCAATATCTAAATGAAGACAAAAACAATCAATGTAAAACCAATTCCATATTAAAGCTAGGTCATTTCCCTAATAAATACCAAAGGATCTCAAATTTTGGTTGGTTAAAACATAAAATATTTACAAACCATTGCCTGAGTCTCTGTTATTGAGGGTTTTAAACCAGTTTTAAGAAAACTCATTCAATCTTCCACCATAGTCCACATCCAAAGCCCAAATTAGACTTAAAAGAGATATAATTCATCAAACTACACAATCAAATAGGATTTAGGAACGTTTCAATCTAAATGCCATTGTAAACATGCATTGTAACAACAAAAATGTGCCTAACATTAGAGATACTCAAGGAAAATGAAACTTAACTAGCCCTTTATTCACATAATACTTCACAAAATAAATTCCAGATGTTTGTGCCATACATTCCTTCATTATCCACTCCATCTATAATCATCCTTATGCAATCAAATGGATGAATATATACTTGATTGTCCACCAACCCTACAGGAACCTTGGTGACAGTTAGAGGTATATTAGATTTGTCTTCCCAATCTTCCTCCAACTTGACACCATTGACTCAAGCCAAACCATTACATGGTTGATAAACTCTATGGGATTTGTTTTGACATTTAAAACTACCCCATGACTGAATACTTACCCTTAGACAACTTTTTAATACATTTTGCTTTGACAATATTTACATTAACTTGTCAACTTTTGCATTTTGAACTCCCACTTACTAGAACATTACCTAGACACTTTTAACAACTCAAAATGGACTAGATAGAACAAACTATATCACCTTTACTTTTCCATGGACATACTTGCAAATTTTGACCATCTTGCCCAAGACTGACCATCATTAATTATATTTTTAAATTAAATTTTTGGATTTAATAATTAATTAAATCCTCTATTTCTATAGTTAGACTTTTTAATTAAGTCTTTTTAAAATAAACATAAGTATTTAATTAATTTTCATTAATTAAATATCTTATATTTAATATTTTACTATATAATATGATTTAATTAGTCTTAATTAAATCTTTAAAACATTTTTAACACAAAATCACATGAAACCAAGACAAAAACTAACTAAATCAACATGCAACAATCAAAATAAAAAGATGGGTTCATGAATAACGTCACCCTGACGAATTCACGGGGTTAACCAATTATAAACTTGTCCACTATTTCAGGACAAAAAATAGCTTAAGATAGAATTTAGACTTGGATGCTATCTCCCCTCTCTTAGCATTGAAATATTGTGGTAAGGCATGCTCATCTTGACACATCAGGCACATCAAATAGAAATATAAAACATACACATGCAAATATAGGGTTAGTAAAAACCGTAACATAAGTAACATCATCATATGTAAATAATCATAATCATCTAACTAACATGATATAAATCAAACAATTAAAACATTATAACACTAAATTAAATATAATTGAAGATCTAACATTCGTAAAAAAAATGGTCTTGAAAAAGTTGACATCATAAACATAAATGGTAGTAAAGAGGTGGTTGTTACACATATCATAATGTATTTACATATCTTTATGTAATGCAATCTTATGAAACCAGCATAAAGGTCTTGTTTATAAGAATTAAAAAAGTCTTAATACTTCAACTCTCTTATGATAGATTCCACAAGACACTTTTTAACAGCACCAAATTTTGAAAGCAATAGACATGAGCACACTATTCCAAGACCAAATCTTGACTAAGAAAGCAAACACCAAAAAAAATTTATAACAAATTTAACATGTAATTCTCACTTCATGAAGCATTTTTCATAGTTATATTTTTCACAAACAATTCTAATTAAACATACAGCTAAATGCTTTCCAACTTCTCAACTATTTCATTACTGAGTGATCTAGACTTAACAAAGATTTAATTAATTTCATTCATTGGTTTTATCTAAGATCCCAAATTAGTTTCTAACATATATTTGTACACTACTTTAAAGTGTCCCTTTTATATAACCATCTTAAAATTCTAATCTTAATAGTTAACTGAGTTAAAATTCCTAAAAATGTTCCTAATAACTTGTAGGAGCTTTTGACAATCAAATAGTTCTCTGAAATTTTTATAGTAATATGCAATGCTAAATATCTAAATTTATTTCAAACTTCAGTGATCCAACATAAATTTTGCAAATCTCTTCTAATGATCATATGACAAAAGAACTCCTAAATTGAAAGGAAAAACTCCTAGATATCTTCTTAAGATTAAATTTCATTTTTCTCAAAACCTCTATTTTCAAAGATAAATATCAACTAATATTACTATTATTTTTTCCATCTCATAAAACAACTTCCTAAATACCTATATTCATTGTCGTTCTATATTGAATTTCCAAAATGAAATTGGGATTGCATTAGAGTAAATTAAGTGCACGACCCCAAGAAAGATGTCCATCCAAAGGTCTTAGAAAAAGTAGTAAACATACGCACTCCCAGAATTTTCCAATGAAGATATCACTGTATTTCATGTGCAAGTTTTTGTCAAGAGAATTTTATATAAAATTGAAATGAAATGCCAGACTACCTCACCTTTCAATATATGTATAGAAAATGAAACCAAGCAAAAAATTAAAAATTATCTGGGATACGGAATTGGAAAATCATTTCACAACATTTCGAGAGATCCAATATGCAAAGACAATGAACTCAAAGCTTTCCAAAAAGCTAGTTCCATACTATAAATCTGTTTCCGAAGTATGAACGTCAAAATCTACTTCTCTCACTCTTTTTTATTTCAGAATTTTCTTCAGCTTGGTCACTCTGAGGAATAAGATATAAAGAAAATGTTTAATTATTTTGACGCAAAGAAGATAGAAAGAAAACGCCTAAGAAATAAAAGATTACTTCTCCAAAAGCAGTTCGAGGAAAATAAAACTAATCAATAGCATTCCAGCATAAACCATTAAGTCCGAAAAAGTTCAGATAATTCTCCTCTGAGGCATTCATCTATTAACCAGATATAAAATTTGCCTCTTCTCTTTTCTTTGCATACTTCTCCATGAGTTTAATCCTTTCTTGCTCTAATTCCTTCTCAAATGCTACTTCCTCTTTCAGAAGCTTTAGTTTAATTTCCCTCCGTTTTTGGTCATGGACTTTTATGAGTTCTTGCCGCTCACGTTCATAATCTTCAGAATCTCTTACACTGGTTTCGACAATTGTTGTATGCCTTGCAATCTCCTCATTAATTCTGTAACAAGACACAAACCAAACATAGAAAACTTAAAATTTGAATAAACAGCATAAAAACTCCTATTCTGTAACAAGGCACAAACCAATCATAGGAAACTTAAATTTTGAATAGATAACATAAAAACTCCAAATTCCGAAGCAAATTATATAGCCATTACTGATGTTCACTCTAAATTTGTGTGGAATGTATCTAAACTTTCAGCCCTTCATGGATTTATTTTTCAAATAGAAATTCAATAAGTTCACTTTGCTTTTAATAAAGAAATGTTCACGTATTATATGCCAAGCAAGGCTTTTCCATCAGTTCCGGGATGTTTGATTCAACCATATAACAATGGTTTTCACGGATTAATCTTTAAAATGGAAATTCAATAAGTTCACTTCAATTTTAATAAAGAAATGTCAAGTATTCGATGCCAAGTATGGCTTTTCCATCAATTATTAGATGCTTGACCCAACCTTCAAAGAAAAAATTCATTCTACTTTACAAATAATCATCAATGGAAGTACGGAGAATTTGAAATGCATTGCCTCGGCTCTTCATGAATACAATCTAACATTAAAATTCAATATATTTATATTAATTTTAGTAAACAAGTGTTACAAGCAAGGCCTTTCCATCTGTTAACTATAGCTTAGGCAAAAACATAAAACAAACCTCATTGATAGTACTTAAATCTTGAACAAGAAAAAGGCCTTTCCATCCATTACTATAGCTTGGTAAAAACATCATAAATGATGGAGAAATTATTGTATTAGCATCACAAAACTGAAATGAAAATTATTTACTCCTATACGCAATCTAGGATTTTATTATACCCCTTGCTACATTTTCTTTAAAGGCAGAATGTAATCTCCTATTGATTTTTCATGTTTCCACTGCATTTATGTGCCACCCATTCATTTGACCAGATATACGAACAAGAATGTGTAGGTAGAATAGACTACTGAAAATCAGTTGAAGTATCTTGCCCATTTAAAAACAATGGGAAAATTCATTTGTTTAGCGTAAAAAAGCAATTAACTGATCAATAATTTAATATTTATTCACATGCAGAGTCTGATAAAAGACTTTACCTCCCTACCTACACTTTCTGAGGAAGAATATCATATTGCTATTGATCTTTATGTTTCCAATACATTTATATTCCATTGATTCATTTTAACAGAAAAATCAACGAGAATGACTCAAATATACACCAGCTGAACCTTCATTATCAAAGATCCCTAAGCAACAGTTTAGTTTCGCACCATATTTAGTGATTTAATGCCATAACTGACCGTGGTAAAGCTTCCCTCCTAACGTCATATGTCATGTACCAAAGTCAAAATTGACTTTTATTTTACACAGAACTAATGACAATGTTTTAACTGAAAAAATCAACAAAAATATGAGACAACATTAAGGTAAGAAAAAAAAAACAATACTGATCCGATGCTAAAGGATTTCAAGCTGACTATAGCATCATCACTGAGAAAAGATACTGCCAAAGCAATTATGCAGGCGACACAAAGGAACAATCTACTCAATATACAATTATGTATATTTCTCTTATTTTTTTTTGTATATATATATATATATACTCATACGGGTAAGAATTGAAAAAAAATGAGAACAAGCAACAATTGAAACCAGATATAGCATTCAAAATGTTGACCACTGTAAAATTCAAAACCTTAATTTGAGGATCCTGCACAGATCCACACGAATCCCCAAAGCACTTAATATGCCATTTTTGAATTTTTTTTTCATCTAACCCTAAATTGACCCAACCTTCTAGTCAAGGGGCAGGAGGATTTATACAAATATAACATTTAAGTATAAGTTTGATTTATTTAATTTCTTATACTTTTAAGTTATATTTGTATAAATACTTTTAGGATGTTTGAGATAGGTTACAGCTTCATAGGAGTTAAGATGCAAATGCTAGATTTTGGGGGTTTCCGAAAAATTCCAGACTTAGCCAAATTTCAGGATTCAGCAAGCCTTCAGCAGGGTCACCTCCCACAATCCATCACGGCTTTCTAAGGTCAAAATGAAGCTGGCAAAAGGATTCTCAAAGGGTTTTAACTCATTTTATCGCAAATCACTTGGTTTCGACCCCATCTCTATGACAGACTTAGCTTAGCTCTTGCCCAAATCCCAGACAGACATGACTTCCCAATAGGCCAAAATCACTGAAACCTCATTTGCTGGACCTAGGGACTTGAAAACAACCACCAACAAAGACTACCTAAGACCTAGTTATGAAGACTTTGACATTTGGCATTGATCAATGATCAAGCATCATAGATTCATACTATGAAATGATTTAGTTTTACAATTATGTATATTTCTCTTATTTTTTGTGTATACACACACACACACACACACAAATCCATACGAATCATAATGGGAAGAAAAAAATTTCACGAATCCACAAACCGGATTCTCGAACCCGAACCCGAACCCAAACCGGCAACTTAGCTATTTCCAGTAGGGGTGGTTCAGGGGCAAACACATCTTGTATTAGATGGCAAATTAGATGTTTTGCAACAATTCACATTAGTTTCTATTTTTTACACCAAATTATCCTTCGTTTTCAAGTGCATATAAACTGAAACAAATATTTCCTGCTCAAAGTAGGACCAGAAGAATCTTTTCTCATATAATATCCAAAAACACATGTTTCATTATATTTCAAGAAGTGTATCCAATTTCTAACTATTGGGAATTAAGGTGTCTCAACCTTAGCTATTCCTGACCTTGTATTTATCTATGTTACCCTGGGTTTCCAGGACGGAATTTTTTTTCCCAGAGTAGGGGACAACAGGGGCCGGCTGTGGAGATAATTACATTAAAAACTATGTAGCCGATTTGGATTCAGCGATTCGGCAAAACAAAATTTGGGTCAGATTCCGGTATCACGGGTATATAGATAAGATAAGATAATTTTTAACATCCGCAAGGCTAAACATAGCCTATGGGACAGCCCACCAAAATTAAGCCAACTTTAGTAACTCGGTTCTTTTCTTGTGCAAGTTGACGATGAGCACTCTCAGCTTCTCAATATATATATATATATATATATATATATATATGCATGGAGGTTGCAAAAAAATATTACATAAAATTTTATAGATATTAATGGGGTTGAGGCAATTTGTGATGGTTGGATTCCAACAAAACTATCCTACAAGTGCCCATAGCACATTCTTCCCCAAGATCATCATCACAGTTTCACCATGTTAGGCGATAACATGAGAAGAATCTTCTCATCATATGACAATTCCTATATTAAACGAGCACATATTCTAACCACAATCACAGAAGTTACGGAAATAACAGAGACAACATTGAACTGTAAACACTACAAGTAGTAACACAATCATATATTATATATAATGGTGAAAAAGAAACTTTCAATGTGAAGTGCATGCATGCACGTTGTTTGAGTTCATTATATCATGTGGATGTTCTATGAAGATTTCTTGGGACCTAGTGTGGTGCAATGCACATGATGGGTGTTAAAAAAATATCATGTGAGTTGTTTTGGCAGATTGATATGTACAATTGAAACAAATATGGCATTTTATCTACCAGTCAGAATTCAGGTGTTCAGCGTTCAGAAAAGCCATTTTAGGACAAGTGAGAAAAACATGAGTTTGTGGACTATGCAGTATATACTTTGTACAACAGTATGAACATTGAAAAGCTTTCTGAGAAGTGTTCAAAACTTCAGGAACAATATTTCCCGCTTTATTTGGACCTAATGATATTATGAATCAAGATCCTGCTTATCAAATATTAATGATATTTGCACCCACATCCTCGAATTCCCGTGGATTCCCCCGGATTCTGGTAGGATTCCGGATGGGAACCTAGATTCCCTGTGGGTTCTGCACTATTAAGAATCAGGGTCCTGCTTATCAAATATTAATGATATTTGCACCCACATCCTTGGATTCCCGTGGATTCCCCCGGATTCTGGTAGGATTCCGGATGGGAATCTGGATTCCCTGTGGGTTCCGCCCGTGGATTCTGGTAGGATTCCGGATGGGAATCTGGATTCCCTGTGGGTTCCGCAGTGCAAAACCCACAGGGAATCCAGATTCCCATCCGGAATCCCGCCAGAATCCAAGCAGAATCTGGGCAAAATCAGTACCAGAACCAAGATCCGGCCTTCCGCAAAGGAATCCAGTAACGTAGATAAAAAATAGGGAAAATTTTAAATATATAGGGAAATTTTAAATATTTGTATGAAAACAAGGATAAAGTGTGCTTATATATACATTATAGAACCTTAACATATAATGTTTGTGTTAAATAATTCAAATTGAGAGTTCATGTGAGAGTGGAAGTCAAAGAAGTTATCAAAATTCAAACATTAATTTTATGGGACAGCCAAGGGACGGGTTTCCGACCGTTTCCAAGAAGGGTCAAATTATGTTGGAAACACGTCCCCGGGCAACACTGGTATATATTTATTTAATGCCTTAAATATAATTTACTGTGACATGGCATAGTGGCGCAGCCACGGTCGGAGGGACCTCAGGGAGATCAATCCAATCGTGCAGCAAGAGTAAAACACAAGAAGAGGATACAAAGGGAACAAGCAAGATCTGTATTCACTCAATGGAAATCAGTTACATTCAGTCGACAACATACATGCCTTCATACATGTCAGGCTACAACCGGCCTGCTTGATTACAACCTTCAGTCCCAGACCTTAGATCCAATTCTAAAGATTATATCTTATTTTTCCTAAGAGCTACTTCTAGAGATGAATCACATTACATAAATAGTCATCGCGACACGCGGGTCGTCTCAAGAACAAAGAACATTCCTCAAGAACAAGAAACGTGTAAAAGAAAAAATAGGGCAGGTCCTAAATCATAAGGAATTTGATCCATAAACCGTTCAAGGCCCAACGAACCAAGATTTAGGTCCACACAAGATCCAAGAACAAATATGTATGCTACGAGTATCGCAAGTTGTAGATTTCCATCGCAAGATCGGAATTCACCAACGGGTCGCAAACTGGCAAGAACACACTACCCGAGCAAGAGCCAATCACAACTCAAGCAACAATGATCTAAAAGAGTCACGAACCTAGGAACATGATCCAAGATAGGACCCAAACATAATCCAATCATCGCATATGCTATCTCAAACATATGATGAATCGCCAACTTGATCTCTTGGACTATTTTTGGTTGATGCAAGATTGCTCTGAACACAAGATGCTCCTGCATCAGACACCCGGGGTTATTAAGAAAGTGAGTCTCTCACTTTGCAACCTAAGAAGAATAAAAAAGATCCAACTCAGCTTGAGAAATCCACGAAGAATCTTCAACTGGTCTGTCCTTCTATTTCACCAAATACTCCAAATATTCCTTTCCTCTGGTACTCCTGCCAACTCTGTTGTCCAAAATCCTCTCAATCTCATCCATCTGCTTCTTCGAATACTTTTGCTTCACTTTCGAATCATCCTCAAGTTCATGTTATTCATACAACTCAACAATATTGAATATAGGCGGTATATCCATATCCTCAGGCAATTCCACTTCAAAAGCACTTTTGGAGTCAAACTTCTTCAATATTCTACAACGTCCAAACTTCCTCATCTTCAACTTGCTATAAGTTCCAACTGGGAATCTTCCCTTCTTTAAATCCATAACTTCATCTCCTACCACAAAATTCTTATGTCTCTTAGTTCTATCAGCCTGCTCCTTATACTTCTCATTACTGTGGTCCAAATGACACTTGACCTCCTCATGTAATGACTTCATAAGATTTGCATATCCTTTTGCTTTAGCATTCCTTTTCTCCTCATGACTAAGATACCTTAAATCTATAACTCCCTTAGGATTTATGTCAGTAACTACTTCAAATGGCATTCTTCTTGTGCTCCTATTCACCGAAATTGTTATATATGCAAACTCCGCCTGCAGCAAGACCAAATCCCAATTACCTGATTTGTCTCCAACCAAGCATCTCAGTAAATTACTCCAAACTCTTGTTCATAACCTTTGTTTGTCCATTGGTCTCTTTGTGTCTTAGGCAATCTCAAAACAAAATCCATACTGATATCTTCCCAAGGTCTACTAGGTACAGGTAAAAGTGTATACAATCCAACATTCTGACTAACTCCTTTAGCAACTTGGCAAATTCTGCAACTTTGAACAAACCTCTGAACATCCTTACGAATCTGTGGCCAAAATAGCTTTCACTCAATAAACTTACTGTGTTATCAATTCTGAAATGTCCTACAAGTCCTCCACTATGCTTCTCCTTAATCAGATTATCTCTCATTGATCCTCTAGGTATGCACGATTGAACTCCTTTAAACAACATGCCCTCCTCAATAAAATAATCTATCCACTTGCTTCGGTCAACTGCAACAGGTTCTTTACAAGCCTTCCATGGTTCTACAAAATCGGGATCTATCTCATACAAATTCTTCAATTCATCAAATCCATGTACTTCTACTCTCATTTTTGTCAACAAATTTCTTCTTCTACTCAATGCATCAACAACCTTATTTGATTGTCCACTCCTATGTTTCAACACAAAAGTATAACTCTACAAGAACTCAACCCATCTAATATGTCTCTGATTTATCTTACCTTGACTACTCAAATATTGTAATGCTTTATGATCAATATACAATACAAATTCCTTCGGCAAGGCTTGAACTATAGCATAGAATTTCTGGTCATAAACTGAATATATCTTATTAGCACCATTCAACTTCTCTTGTAAAAAGCAACAAGTCTACCTTCTTGACTTAACACAGCTCTAATTGCATTTCCACTTGCATCACAATCAACTTGAAATACCTTAGTGGAATCAGGTAAAGCCAATACAGGTTGTTCATTAACTTTCTGCTTCAATAATTCAAAATTCTTATCGACTCCATGTGTCCACTTGAAATCTTTCCAATCACCTCTCATAGTGTATGTCATAGAGTTACAAATTGAATTGAAATTCATGATAAACTTTTGGTACAAACTAGCCAATCCATGAAAAGATCTAACTTCCCCAACACTCTCCTGTGTAGCCCATTCCACAATTGCTTTAACCTTCTCTGAATCCATCTTCAATCCTTCGGCTGAGATCACAAAACCAAGATACACACTATCTCCTCCTAAAGTACATTTCTTAATGTTAATCAACAACTTAACCTCCTTCAATCTCTGCGATACTTGTCTCACGTGTAACAAATGTTCTTTACTTTTACTGAAAATCAGAATATCATCCAAGTACACAATCACAAATTTTCCTAAGAATTTCTTCAATACCTCATTCATTAGCCTCACGAAAGTACCAGGTGCATTAGTTAAACCAAAAGCATAACCAACCACTCATACAATCCCTCATTAGTCTTGAAAGTAGTCTTCCATTCATCTCCTTCTTTGATTTTGATCTGATGATATCCAGTCTTCAAATCAATTTTGGTAAAGTACTTCGCTCCACTCAAACAATCCATTATATCATCAATTCTAGGTAAAGGAAATCTGTATTTCACTGTGATCTTGCTAATAGCTCTGGAATCAGTACATAGTCTCCACTCCCCATTCTTCTTAGGTGCCAATATTGCAAGTATTGCAAAAGGAATCAAACTTTCTTTGGTCAAACCCTTCTGTAATAATTCTTGCACTTGTCTTTTCAACTCCTCATTTTATGTCGATGTCATTCTATGAGGTGCTTTATTCAATAAACTAACTCCTAGAATCAAATCCATGCAATGACTGATACTCCATCAGGTACTTTGTCTGAAATGATGTCCTCAAATTTTGTCAATAAATCCCTTATCTCCAATGGTTGTTCATCCACTATTTCCGAATCAGCTTTCCTAGGAATCAAGGCATAACACATACTTTCTTTCTTCAGTCCATCTAAGAATTTCCTTCCTTCAACCAAGAAAACTCTTACCGAAGTATAGTTCACATCCTTAGAATCCTCTACCAAAGATAACAATACTTACTTCATCCCATTAGCGACAATAGTATATCTATTCAGTCTGCCATTATGCATTGCTTGTCTATCATACTACCATGGTCTACCCAATAAGATATGACAACAATCCATCGGCATAATATCACAAAGCACTTCATCATGATAAGACCCAATCTTTAATTTCACACGACATTGTTCACTTACCAAGACCTGATGTTCATCCTTGATCCATGCAATCTCATATGGCTTCAGGTGCTTCATTCTTAGCAACTGTAACTTGGTAACCAACTCCTCAGATGCTAAATTAGCTGAGCTTCCACTATCGGTGATGACTTTGCAACATTTTACGGCAACCTACATCTGGTCTTGAACAAACTTTTCCTCATTATCGATTCTTGATCAAGTTTTGCATTGCATAGGACTCTTCTGACCATTGGGGTTTCTCCATCTTCCGGTTTGTTCATAGATTCAGGTGACTCCTCTTTCACAAATGCATTCCAGTTAATGTTGTCAAGCTTCTTGCTTGAATTCCCATGAGTGCATTCAAATGCTCTATGACCTTCTTCACCGCATTTGAAACAAGTTCCCTTAAACCAATTTATGTCCTCTCTTTTGTAACCATTGCCTCTAGGGTAACCTCCTCTTCCTCAATATGAACTTTCTTCTTTCCATTCAGACTTTCCTTTATTTTGATCGGAGTAAGATCTACCTCCTTCAGCAAATGATCTACCTCTACTTCTCTGAAATTTGCCACCTCTTCCTCTCTGTCTATGCTCATGCCTTTTGTTCACCAACTCCTTTGCTTTTAGGGCAAACTGATAAAGCTTCCTCAATACTATCCATTTTGACCAAACTAATCTCATCTTGAATAGATGTCCTTTAAACCATTCAGATATCTTGCAATTCTTTCAACTTCATCATCCACATGTCAAGATCCGATATCCAACCTATAAAATTCTTCGATGTACTCTTTCACAGTAGATTCTTTTTGTCTCAAATTCTGCAATTTCCTCAGCAAGCTAACTTGATAATCACCAAGTAAGAATTTACCCTTTAACTTATATTCACCATCTTATCCCAAGATTTGATATTTTCTTTTCCTCTTCTCTATCTATCTGTTTGTAAATGTTCCCACCATAAATATGCATGTCCCTTCAGCTTAGTACTAACAACCTTCACCTTCTTGTCTGCATTAATGCTCTCATACTCAAGGTATTTTTCCATCTTCGTGATCCAATCAAGTAATTCATCAGCATCAAGCTTACCATCATAGTCCGATAAATTGAAATGTGGTCTAGCATTTACTTTAGTTAGGCTCTCAAGAATCTTTCATCACCTTGTTCCAGTTCAGGTTCATTATTTTCAACCACTACCTCGGCTTCTTCATCACTTACATCCTCAATAGGTCTACCTCTTCTTTGGGCAGTCTCTACTACTTCTAATCTAACTGCAATTTGTCTCAACATATCCATCATGCCTAGATCTACTTCTCTTCTTCCCTGAACCATTTTTGTCCAACCTCTGCAATTGGTAGGCCAGATTTCAACTCTGCCACTCTACAGCCAAATCAACTCAGGGTTTCACAACAATCAGGTTCAGCAATCAACTTCACAAGGAACTCAACTTAGCTCTGATACCACTTGGTGCAGCCACGGTCGGAGGGACCTCAGAGAGATCAATCCAATCGTGCAGCAAGAGTAAAACACATCCAAAACACAAGAGGATACAAAGAGAACAAGCAAGATCCATATTCACTCAGTGGAAATCAGTTACATTCAGTCGATAGCATACATGCCAAGCTACAACCTTTGGTCCTAGACCTTGGATCCAATTCTAAAGATTATATCTTATTTTTCCTAAGAGCTACTTCTAGAGATGAATTACATTACATAAAATAGTCATTGCAACACACAAGTCGGCTCAAGAACAAAGAACAATCTCCAAGAACAAGAAACATGTAAAAGCAAAAATAGGGCAGGTCCTAAATCATAAGGAACTTGATGCATCAACTGTGCAAGGCCCAACGAACCAAGATTTAGGTCCACACAAGATCCAAGAACAAAGATGTATGTGCCTACGAGCATCGCAAGCCATAGATTTCCATCGCAAGATTGAAATTCACCAACGAGTCGCAAAATGGCAAGAACATGCTACCCGAACGAGAACCAATCACAACTCGAGCAACAATGACCCAAAAGGGTCATGAACCTAGGAACATGGCCCAAGATAGGACCCAAACATAATCCGATCATCGCATACGCTATCTCAAACATATGATGAATCGCCAACTTGATCTCTCAGAGTAGAAAATAGGAACAATACTGAACATAAATATTTTTGGTTGATGCAAGATTGCTCTGAACCCAAGATGCTCCGACATGACATAGTGAGTTGTCTTCACATTGAGAGGTGACATGGAAGATGACAAGAATGTATTTTGTTCTTATATGGGCCAATAGGCATCCCACTTTGGTAGAGATATTTTGCCATGTGTTGGCATCTTAGAAACCTATATAAGTCATTATTGTATGACAAATTCTTATGACAGGTTGGACAAGTTTAGAAGGCATCTTAGGCAAGGTTGCATGGGTACTCGTACCCACACCCCTGGGACGCGTACTAGGTACTGGCACATGTACCCACGTACTAGGTACTCAGTGGGTACTCGGTGGGTACTTGACGGAGTGAATCATAGCTAACGAACTTGATTAAGGTTTCTGATTTTTGTTTCGGTTTTTTGTTTGCCTATCAGCTTATCAGCTTGCTGTTTATCAAGCTTAATTCAATATGTAATCAGCTTGAAACTTTGATGCAATACTGATTAATAGTAGACTTTATCACTATTCAACTCAGAAATTTATAATTTGCAATATGTTATTTTTATATGATTTATGATCTTCTTGTTCATGTTCAAAGTTTGTTTTCTCTGTTATGCATCTAAACATTTAGCATATATATTATTACAAACATATTGCAAATTTGAAACTGAAAACAATACATTACATGTGCAAACTTTATCACTGTTCTTGGTTTGAAAACTTAATGTCATGACTCATATTTTCAGACTTTCTATAAAATATTAATTTATATTAAAATTAAAAAATTGACATACCCAAGTACCCCCGTCCCCTATTTTGAAAAATAGTCGTACCAGTACCCGTACCCGTAACCCAAAGTACCCAAGTACCCCCGTCCCCGTGCAACCTTGATCTTAGGTTATGGCAAGTTGGAAATGTTGTCATATGATACAAATTTTATGATGGATGTAAGGTGCATAAGAGCATCTATCATTACGATTATTAGCAACAAACAACTGCCTAAGTTTATAGGTATGTGAGGAGTTAGAAAATGATGTACCTGTGTCATTTGCATGCTTACAGGTGGTTGGAAAATGTGCCACAAGGATTTGAATGTCCACCTCTCTTGGCTTTGTCTAGAAGCTACCTCAAATTTATATTTCTCTATATATTTTGTCTCCTATTTGGGTGGAGAGAGGAGTAACGAAATTGTTCTATGCTGTCAGATTTCCTCTAGAAGAGTAAGATGTTGACTCCATGTAAAGGTTTAGAGCCTACAAGTGTATTTGGAGGATTCACTGGAAGATTATATTACCTTTTTTATGGCTATGATGTCATCACATCTTTTATGTTTCCAAATCTTGTTAAAACCCGTCTCCTAATTCCACTTCCTCTAATTAGGCATTCACTTCATGATTTGGAAGACATCTTTTTACAACATGAGGACACCAGAGTTGCATCATCACCAAGTTCTAATTACATGCTCACCCACTTTTGAGTTTACTAGAGGCCCTCTTGATAATGCCCATATGTTTATTAGCTCCACTTCCCACATACCAACTAACGTTGCACATGATATTAGCCATGCTCCATGGAGTTTCCGAGATGGGGGACGTTTTAGGGGACGGGGATGTGTTTCTAGTACGGGTACAGTTCAAAGCCAAAATTTAGGGACGGGACATCAGGGGACGACTATTAAAAAACAAGGGAGTTTTTATATATAGAGAGAGAATTCAAATATGCATATCCTAACATTGATAAACCATTCACCATAGACATTTTAGAAGCTTAACACATAGCAAATTAACAAAATTAAAATACTTTCATTGTAAAAATATGGTGTACTAGTAAATATAGCTCTTTCTTTATCTTACTACCAAGAATGGTTGAAATGAAGAAATGAAGAAGACTTTACCTTTTTAGCCTCCAAATAGGGTTCCATAATTTTTAATTGCTATTTCTACCCACGTGGGGCCTGTCCAGCAATTAAAAAATAAAAATAAAATTTGACTTTTTGCAAAATGGCGGACATTTTTTTTTGGCTGGAAAAAAGGGGACACCATTAGGTATGGTGGACAGTCATGGGACAGCTAAGTCGTCCCCAGTACCTAACGGCGTCCCCAAGTCCCCTATTTTTAATTGCTATTTCTACCCACGTGGGGCTTGTCCAGCAATTAAAAAATAAAAATAAAAATTGACTTTTGGCAAAATGGCGGATATTTTTTTTGGCTGGAAAAAGGGGGACACCATTAAGTATCAGGGACAGTCATGGGACAGCTAGGTCGTCCCCGGTACCTAACGACGTCCCCAAGTCCCCTATTTCGCGTGAAATGTTATTTCCAGGACGTTTCCTTTTTTATCATTTTTGGAACAGCATTGGGAATGGGAAATTCTCGTCCCCATACCGTCCCCAAAACGGGAGCAAGGGAAATTGGGCAGGGGACATGTCCCTGTGGAGCACTGATTAGATGATAGGCATGAGACCATAGAGAAGTGTACCTGAACTTGAATGAAAGCTCTTCTCTAGTTGATGAAACTGCATTCCCTGCAAACTACTTTTGTTGCTTACCCTTCCCCATTTTCTCAGAGGAAATTGAGAAGTAAAGTGCCCAAACCTCTAACATTTTTAGCACTTGATATAGCTCAAGTCCTTTTTCTAGAGGAATCCAAATCCTCTTTCTTCAGTTTCTGGCCCTTCTTGGGTCTTCCTTTCTTGTGTTCCTTCTTCACCTTGCTAATGAGGGTGAGATTTTCCTCCTCCACAGATACAGCAATCTTCAATCTCATCTCCTCCCAAATGAAGTAGGCAGCTTTTTGTGAACAAAAATCCCACAAACAAAAGGTTTCCAAGAAGAGAACCCATTTACCATGAAGGGTACTAGCTCTTCACCCTTGACCTCCCCCTCCAACTATTGCAAGTGGATCACAGAATTCAATAATCTTCATCAAGTACGCAACTAAGGTATCTGTCTTGATCATCCATGTGGCTTTAAGGCTTTAAGCTTATTTTGCAACATCTTCTGAATGATGTTATCACTCTAATATAGAATGACTAGAGCACAGAACATATTTTTTCTACTGGTCTCCCTTGCAATGTGAGGGATAAAATGATCCTTTATAAAATCAAGGATGACATGTTCAGACTTCACCATCTTCTTCGTATGATGCCAACAACATGGAACGAATAGGCTTTGCAACTAATTTCTCAATCAAGTCCCACAAATCCTGCTCCTCCAACAACATCCATACCTGACATTTCCAGAACATGAAGTTAGAGGGACCTTCCCATCTGTCTTCATATTTGAGACTGAAAGTAACCATGCTGCTGCACTGGAATATCCTGCTAAACAAAACAAATCAGCAGCTTAACAAAAAAGACCACCAGCTCCCTCTCAAGCACACATCACATGCATCTCACCCCTAAAACCTCCCAGCAGCTCCCTCTCCCAAGTAACAACCCTATGATCCATTCAAAGGTTCCTAGAAGGTTTTATAAAACTACCAGGCTATCATGTTATATTCTCTGAATCATTGTAAAATCGTTCTACACTCGATATCTAATTCCTACAGGAATAAAACAAAAGCGAAACCTATCAGCACAACTGTATCTATTAGACGCAAGACTCTATAACAAATACCATAGAAAACAATCAACAAAACTCAACAAATGACTGTCAAAATCTTATCACTATTTTTCATTAATTCTGAACATAAAATCTGCTACTAAAATAAAAGAAAAATGAAAAAAATAAACTTCTTTCTAATTCATACCTTGCTCTTTAATATGGGCATATCTAAGAGTTATCAAAAAGTCAAACTCATACTTCAAGCTAGACAAGAGTGTTCGAGATACATGACTTAAACTACAACTAAGAGATAAAATTACCTTAGTTTTTCTAAAGTTTGTGCTCAAAACCTGGACTTGAACTACTCTTATGTAAATGCTACTACATCCTAACTAGAACAGCTGTAGAAGACTGTTTGAGATACATAACCTGACAGTGAACCACAGAAGAGATCCAATCTCCTAACACTAAACAGTACATATTTATACAACATGATATTGCCCCTACTATTAGCTGCTACAACTTGACACTCGCTAGTTATAGATACTACCAGACGCTACTTTTACACCCCAAAAAACAAGCCTATAACCACCCAATGACAGTAAAATTGTACCAAGTCGAAAATCTAAGAAATATTGGATCCCTTTATGATTCATCTGTACCATGATGCTAACTAAGTTACTAAATCTAAAAAGAGAAAGAATGAGTAATCTCAAATAAGCTTTTAGCCAAAATGTATATTCAACATAGCTCAAAATCTAACCATATCATCTTGCCCTAGTCAAAAAAGAGATGGGAAGTCCAAACTGTAGTTAACATTACCTAGGGAAACCTGCTAACTATAGTCAACAATGGCCCAGGCCAAAGGCCACTGCAGTTTGAATTGATCGCCTTTCCAACAACCCAGATTTTTTGAGGAAAATCCTGGCCCCTTTGCCTTTAAATCTTGGGTTTTTTTACTCCTCGTTTCTTCATTTTTATTTTGGGCTATTAAACTTGATTGAGGATATGAGAGAATTTGGAAACTTTAAATAGATTATTTATGTCTTACGTTTTTCTCTTTCTATGAACTACATTTGGCATGAAATAAGAATAGCAATTTGTTTTCCATATTTTGCATGTCTTGTCCCATATTTCCCATGTTTTTTACATTGTAAACCCTAGTAATTGAATTCCATTTACACTTTCAATTTGTCATGTCGATGCTATGTAAATAGAATGCTACTATGGTCCATATCACATCATCTACAACTATGTACAGCTTTATGATCTTTGAATGATGAACATAGTCACCAAAGTACCATCCATACAAATTGTTCATTCTGTTCTAAACCCTAAACATGAAAATGGGTTGTTTCTATTAACATGTGGCATGCATGTGGGCACATGTCACACCCTACTCCAAACTAACAATCAATCCAATTGATGAAGAACACAAAACATATATGAGAGCACTTGTGACTAATATTTCCATATATCGTGCTCCAAATATCAAATCCCAAGCCCATATCCATGCATTTAGACATCAAAAAATGATATCTCAACACTCTCTTCCAATAACATTTCTGGAATGTATGATAATCCTTCTTTTGGTTGATACTCTCCTCCTCTAGCATCTAGTGACATCATGTACACTCTAACCACAATTTTCACACCTATCAAAACTACATCCAGTATGGCTATGTTTTTCTCGTTCTATGCATTATATTTGGCAAGAATTAACAATGACAATTTGTTTACTATATTTTACAGATACTTCAGCAGTTTTTAATTTGCATTGCATTTCCCATTTTAAACCCAAGTAATTGAATTCCAGTTACACATTCAACTTCTTGTGTCAATAGCATGTAGACAGAATACTACCATGATGTCAAATATATAATTGATCTTCTCACAATTGATACTCTTCTCCTATGACATCTACTGTCAATATGTTCACTTTGACCACAATACTCACACCTAACCTCAATTGCATTGTATTTCCCATTTTAAACCCAAGTAATTCAATTCCAGTTACACATTCAACTTCTTGTGTCATTACCATGTAAACGGGGCGCTACCATGATGTCAAATATATAATTGATCTTCTCACAATTGATACTCTCCTCCTATGACATCTAGTGTCAATATGTTCACTTTGACCACAACACTCACACCTAACCTCAACAAGGCTTACATCAGCAAGGGAAACAGTATAATGCAATACCATGATATACATACACTAACAAACTCTGTGGGCTTTGAATACTTCAGATCATGAAAAGTGCAATCATTTTAGTATCTTATACCTCCTATTTATGGTGTCGAGTCTTTGCAAAGATGTCTTCATTTCAGCCTTAAGAACTTTCCATTATGAATTTAATCTCTAAGTGATTCACATTTGTCTTGCAAGTTCTTGTTTTGCAATTCCAAACTAGCAACCTTCTAAAATATAATATCTAGACATGTTGACACTTGACATCTTAGATAATGTGTGAATATGAAGAATTTTATCTGCTCCTGCTTGTGTCTTACAAGTTTTTTTTGCAAAATTTTCATCAACATAGATGATGTATCTTTGGTAAAACAAGTATACGAATCAGATCTCCAAAGAAGCAAAATAGGCATAAACACCCCCAATAAAAGTACCAAATGAGCTAAGAAACATGAATTGGATAAGCAATTCACATTTCTAACCGTTTAAATAATAATACAACTTACAAGCAATATGACAGTAAAACTCATTTTTCAGCCCTTAGACCATGCCTTAAACCCACAAGTGGTATAGGGTCATTAAAAATTGTGGGATAGGGTCACTAAAATATTATTATAAAAGTCCTTTATAATACAGAGTTTTATGAACTGTCTTTCATAAATTTTTAAGTATGTATACTATCTTTATAAACTTCAAAAAACACACATGCAACTCCCTTCAACACCATTAGAAAATCTTAAGATTCCCATTAATCACGAAGTATCCTTGTTGCCAAAAGCAAGGTGGGGGGCAATTACAATCTAACAATGCAATATTTAGAATACCTCTTACTAGGTCTCATAATTCCGAGGGTCGTAAGGCCCATGACATTCCATGTGACAATCTTTGTTGTTTTCCAAGGGAGGTAGTGGCTCCCTTGGATTTAATTAGAATGTCCTTAATACTCAGAATTCCCTTCTCTAATGCCTCCACTCCCTTTTGTCTATTAGTTTATCTTCCTTTCCCTTTCTCGATCTTCCCTAAAGCTCTTGTTGTTGATTGACTAATAGAAAACGGATCAATCACCCCTAGCTAATCACCATCAGAAAAATTCCCTCCAAACTTTATATTTGTTATTTCATTATCCTCCCTCAAATCTACAATCTCCATGTTTTGTTCACTAGTTCAAGTTGACACCCCATTGCCCCTTATTGACTTTCTTGTGCCCTATAAGATCGCCATAGTAATGCCTTGGTTAGATCCATCACCCAAAAATTGTGTTTTGTCTCTCGATCTTACTTCACTCCTCTCTACTAAGATTTCCAAGTTTTGTGGCCCTAATTTGTAGGGCTTTGTAACAACTTCCAATATCTTGAGGTCAGAAGCCTAATTGCTTATCCAAATACCCTACCTTTTGTGCCGATACTTTCTTGTTATTGCTAGATTTATCTTCCAACCAAATCAAGGATTTATCCAACCCACCTTGATTTAAATTCTCAACCAATGATCTTCCAGTGTTGATTGGAGCTTTTGGAATCCATTTATTTGTCATTCTAGGTTTTATAGAGCAATCAGCTTCTTGTGGTTTCTTTTCCTACTTCTCATGCAAAACACTACTCAATTTCTATCTCTTGGATCTAGTGGTCTCCGTCCACCCAACCTGAATTCTTCTATAATCTACCTCAATGCCGCAATTTTTAACCAACCATATAAATACAAAATGCTTTCTATTACATCAACATCAATGTCTGTTAAGGTTCTAAGTGATCTTCCAATCTTCTCTAAGCACTCCTTAGACCAGTACTCCATTTGTAAGTTGCATAATTGAATCCATAACAACCGCTCTCAAGGGGTTAACTGTATAGGACTGAAATTTAGATACCACTTATACATGTATAGTGCCTTTCTCCCATTATCCAAAGACCTCTGGAGAACCCTTTCTCTTTCTTCTGGGAGACAAAAACAACAAGAAGCCCTTTGGCAAAAATTTATAAATCCTTGAGTTTTCCATATTTCTAAAATATATGCCCTAATTTTCTCTCTTAACTCTAGGCCATATAAATCGACTTCGACTTATTACAACTAATTCTTCTTCGCAACAAGGATTCCTCCTGTGCTCAAAAATAGTTACTAATATATGAAAATAACATCTATTATATATTTTAATATATGACACTTCAAATTTGAATTATTAATAAATTATAAAAATATTGATATTAATATATATTACTTTACAATGTTTGCTATAGAAATACATATTATTATTAACTAATTATACCTAAAGCTAATTAAATTCAAATAAAGTATTGTTTTAATTTTTCTTCTATAGAAAATTAGCTCATTATGCTAATTTAAGGATGCGTTTTTAACTTCAATTATATTTTGTTGTTTTAAAAATGTGAATCCAAATATCTAAAAAATAATTATTCCATTTAATTAAACTATATTTTCAAAAAGTAAAAAATTAGAAAAACACATAAATTAGTTTTTTAAATACAAAGAAATATAAAAAACCTACCAATCCTAAATAAATAAATTATAAAAGTAATTTAAACAACCTATAATTGGCGACAAACCAAGTTATCATTAATTAGTTAAAACTGCAATAGTATTGCCTACAGTAAAAATAATAATTTATAACAAAAATGTAGATTCGTTAGTACAAGCAAATTATTATGCCTAAGGCATTTACTTATTTGAAATGAACAACTTGACCCTACAAAATCAGCAGTTCATATCAATGCGAAGGCAGGCAAGACCATTGGATTTTGTGTTATAGTTTATGACAATCGTTAAAGTTATGCAATACTTATGAACGACCATTGTTAGCAACTTGTCAACCTTCGCCACAAGTTATAAATTGCAATGGTGTATAGGGGAAGAGCACCAGTACCCGCACACCCTAACTTCGCGCACCTCTAGAGCCTAAACTATATGTCAAATTTTGACATTTTTTTTTGGTTGTCTCCATATGTCTCCATATGCGAGTTAACTGCTTAAAGCTAAGGTTTCAGCTTCTAGGTATTCACAAAGATATCAAACACTGAAGGGTCAAAAAGTGGCCATTTCAAAGTGTCATCCGATACCCACTCAAAGATGCACCAATAGTCATTCACTCAAAAATGCCAACACTTGTGGCCAAATGTACTAGTATTGGTACACAAATGTCCCAATCGTGGTGCACAAATGGGCCAATTACCCACCAAAAAAGCTTAAAAATGATCAGCTATTGGTACATGTGTGATCGGCTATTGGTACATTGAGTGATAATTTTTTAGGCTCTTTTCATATTAGTAATTGGGGGTCATCATAACAAAAACATAACAGTCATTGGACCCCTTGTCGGTTACTGGTGATCTTCCCCTAAGTTGTTTGATAAAATTCTCACATTAAATGCAAATATCTCCTAATAGCCTTCTTTTATAATTTTTATTTTTTTATAAATTTTGTTTTGTTATAATTTTGAAGTTTAATTTTATTTGCATTTTTAATATAAAAAAAGCTAAAATTTAAGTTTTAAAAATTATAGTATAAATTTTAAAAACACTTTACGGGAAGTATGATTTTAATTTTTAAATTAAATTTTGCTTTTATAATAATTGTTAATATAAACTTATATTTTAATTATAAAGTATACTATATAAAGAATACTATAGAAATCATAAACAATACTATTATTAAAATTTTCATGTAAAATATATTTAAATAAACAAAAAATAATTTTGCTATTATAATAATTGTTAATCTAAAGTTAATATTTTAAATATATTGTATATTATACAGTAAAAAATACTATAGAAATCATAATATACATTATTATTAAAATTTTCATAAAATATACATTTGAATAAATTAAAAGTTTAATTTCATTATATAATAATTGCTAATATACAATTTATATTTTAATTATGTAGTATATTATATAATAAAAAAAAATTTAAACATAATATATAATATTATTAAAATGTTCATACAATATATATTTAAATAAATTAAAAAGTAGCTATTTCAACTTTGTGTGCAATGTGTACGCAAAAGAGATTTGGAAGGTGAATTAGGGAAGTTTTTTGTCTACTTTTTGCATACATGTGGAGTATATGTTGTTTAAGCAACTATGCATCTACTTAGAGAGAGAGAGGTGGGGGCTAGAGGGGGAGAGAAGGAGAGAGAACTCTATATATATATATAGATAGATAGATAGATAGATAGAGAGAGAGAGAGAGTTGTTCTATTTTTACATACATTTGTGTAATACATGAGGTCAATTGGTAGGGTATTGAGCAAATGATGTTTGGGAAATAAATGCCTCAATAAATAAGTGATAGCTTTAAATCAATTATGTATCCACATGGAGATATAGATAGGAGAAGGAAGTGTAAGGAGATAGAAACAAAGTTGGTGATGGAGATAAAGATGGAGAAGAGGGATATATAAAGAGGAGGAGAGAGAGAGAGAGTAGAGAGGGCTATCTATGAAAGAGATAAATGTATAGAGAAGGGAAGAGGAAGAGAAAGAGATAGGGAGATTTGAAAATACAAAGATAGAGGTAGGAAGTGATATATAGAGAGTGGTAGAGAGGGGGGGGGATATAGGGTAGAGAGATATAGATAATGAAATAGAGTTGCAGGGAGAGATGAAATAAGAAATTTAGAGATATAGATAGAGAGGCAAATAGATATAGATATAGAGGTCCAAGAAGAGGGAGAGGAAGAGAGGGGGAGAGGTGTATGGATAAAGAGAGGGAGACATGTCTATAGATAGAGGGTGAGAGAGTAAAATACAAGTTGAGATAAAGATAGAATGAGAGAAGAAGAGGTTAACAGGGAGACAAATAGATAGAGAGAGATTGATGAAGAGATAAAGAGGACGAGATAGAGAGATACACATGGAGAGATAGAGAGAGAGAGAGAGAGAGAAGGGGGGGTAAAGGAGGGAGAGAGAATTTAATATATAAGGAAGAAGATGGAGAGGGAGAGAGGAAGAAATATCGCTAAAGGGTGATATAGAGTGATGGAGGGATGGGGAAAGAGAGAGAAAGATGCTTCTTTTTTCTTCTATATTTTGCCTCTCTCTATCTTGTCTCTATTTCCCTCTCCCTTCTCTATTTCTCTCTCTTTTCATTATTGCTATCTCTGTCTCTCTATATATCACAAAAAATATTAACATTAATTGAAAGATAAACTCAACATTAAAAATATAAAAATATTATAAATTAAGTATAATAAGTTAAATTCTTAATTAAATAAAATTTAAAAATCACTATTAAAAATAAAAAAGTATTATAAAATTAAATGTAAATACTTAATTGCATAAAATTAAAAGAACTCAATTTAAAATTTAAAAAGTATTATAAAATTAAACATACAGTTAAATACTTAATTGCATAAAATTAAAAGAAATCAAAATTTAAAATTTAAAAAGTATTATAAAATTAAGTATAATATAGTTAATTTTTTAAAATAAATAGATAAATTTAAAAATTAAAACTATCTTCCTATATCTCCTTATCTCTCTCCCTATTATTTTCCCTATACCTCTTTTGTCTCTCAGTACCATCCTCTATCTATACCTACCTTCCAAATCTCTTCGGCAAACCCATTGTGTGCAATAGCTAGTTATTAATTAGTTAAACTTGCCATAGTATTGCCTACGCCAATAATAATAGTATTGCCTACGTAGATTTTTTAGTACCAGCAATGGAGTTCTGGTTCTGACTATTCGAAAGGCTTCACATCTTGCAAGATTCGATTCGCTGCCTCAACAACATGAACCTGAGCGTTTGATTCCCTACACCCCGCTAAGGCCTTTTCTTGACATTATGTCCATGCTGACAATTTCCCCCTACGTGGAAGAAGTCATGGTAAAACATTGACAGCAAATACTATTGGTTTGGACGGTTACCATTGGTCGGGCCTGATTTACCTTTGGGACACAGATTTCCTCTTGTTAAATTGGATGGGAACTTATATGCGGCCACATGTTTTCCTTGCACTGGCTTTGCTAGCAGCAGTCCTAATAGCATTTGATTCCTCCTATTTTTAATCTGGACAATTATCTTTCGGGGAATGGTATTCATTTTTAAGAACAAGCTGAAATATGCTTAGAATATTTTGGCAACAAGTTCAGGGACTAGTGTTCAGGGTCGTAGGAAGTTGATAGTGGAGCATTATTTCTGCTGGACTGATAAGCCAGACGGTGACAAGTGAAAATTTCGAGTATTTGAACTGCTTGTGACTGGCTGCAGGTCAGTGAACTGGGCTGGAATATTAAAACCTATATTTTCTGTTAAACTATCATATAATTCCAAATGACTGTTATTTCATATTTTAATTGCTGATGTTTTGAGTTTTCTGGGTATGTGAAGGCTGCTGGGACTGGCTGCCCTTCACTGGATGCGTGATCACCACAGCATCATTTGGTGTAATAAAGAGGGTATGCTCGCCGAGAAAGTTGAGAAGAGTGCACGTGATGGTATGTTTATTGGGTTTTGATTAAGGAAGCTGTGACGTTTTGTTGTAGTCTATATATAACTATCTATTGTGATAGATGCATAAAAGGGCTAGTTGCAATTTGCATGCCCTTCCACAGTATTTATTAACAATAATTAATAATCACATATATAACACAATATTGAACGTTGGTTAGAAAATTAAAGATTGTGTACAAATTCCTAACAAAAAGGCTCATTTATTCTCTCTTTTTCACCTTAGATGAGCTGCAAAATAGCAGACATAGTGTTGAGATGCTATTTTTTGGAGCGAAGAAAGTGGTTAAAGGGCTTCCTTGACTCAAATGGCATTTGCACACTGTAGAAAATCGAATATTAGAATCCAGGATCCTATCCTTGCAAGAAACTAAATGATCTGAATAGACAAGCCCCGTGGTAAGTTCTAATTCAACACTAACTAATAATATGCCAATGCACCCAACAAATCAGTCCTTTGTCTTTCTGTAGTGGAAAAGAAATGGGTTCTTTAGCTTCGTGAAAATAAGTTCAAATCCAATGTTCAAGATCTACTGGAAAGTCTAAATGTTATTTTTTTAGAAATCAAGAGTTCTTTTACACACACTAAGGTTTAAGTTTAAAGTGCTCAATCCTTCTCCAATGTTTTTTGAGTCGAAATAAGACTTTGTACAGCCTGCATATCTAACTTTATGTATTTGTTGTGTGAGACAAGAACAGATACCTTTGCTTGGGTCAAATCTCTCTTATTGCAAAGTTTATTTTTGGGAACATATAGATGATAAAAGGCAATTCCACAGATTTATGGCGTAAGGTAAGGCTAGAAGGTTCCCTTGGAAGAAAAGTAACTTATGGCGTAAGGTAAGGCTAGAAGGCAATTCCACAGATTTATGGCGTAAGGTAAGGCTAGAAGGTTCCCTTGGAAGAAAAGTAACTTTTCATGAAGATAAATTAGAGCTCAATGTTATCGAGGGATTAACTCCACAAATAAAACCTTTCACTCTAAGTCACCAGTTGGGGCTCAGGTTTAGGCACACTGTTACTCCAAAAAAAATATTGAGGCGGGCAGAGTGCGGGGGAGTTGGATAAGTTTTGGGTGTGTCTATATCGAAAAAAGATATAAATATCATAAATATATGCATATTTTCCTGTAAATGGTAAAAACAAGAAACTAAGTTCAGATAACCACATAACATGCATGATGCATATAATTAAAAAATCAACCATAATAGTACATCCCATGCAGAATACAAAGTCTCTAGAGAGAAAGCTAAGAATCTAAAAACGCAAGAGTTCAGATACATTGGACATTAATGAACACAGACAAGAGTTCTGAGTATTAGAATGCAACAATAATTCTTAGGATGGATCAAAGGGTCTGCAGGTAGTGTAGGTTGTTGACTAGTTCATGAGGTATAGGACTTGTAATGAACTTTGATGAGTCCGAAAAATTGAAAAAATTGAAGGTTCATTCTAATTCACAGTAAGTGATAAATAAAATATGCAACCAAATGCTGCCAAAGGTATTTTCATGCCTGCCATTCCTGTACTTTTTTCACCCAAGAATATTAGATGCAGTTACTAAGACTGCACCTTGCTTAGATAGAGATCAATAAGAGTTCTTACAAGTTTCACAAAAATGGGGCCAAACACCCATTAGTCATCAGTGCTATGACAGCTGATATATTTATCATCTGGAATATATAATGTTTAAAGAGATCAGGAAATGAAAGTTGCAGTTACTATCTTTACTATGAAAAAACCTGTGGATTCTTTGAGGCTATGCTATGTGTTATGTGATTGCAACCAAGATTGCCCAGGTATGTCTACGGACAAATTCATCCAACAAATGCAGACCCTGTCAGAGCCCACAACAAACCAAACATTAACTCAAATTCAAAACGAATTGTACCCAAATCCAGGGATGCAGAGGAGTGAACCATCAACTGAGCTTTCACTAGGATGTTAGCCTTGATCTCATGGGACAAGACTTACCATTTTAAATTTGATGCTTAGCTTAAGTCTCATACTTTTTGGTGTAATATAAGCTGCAATTTTAGACAATTAGCAGCCAAACAATATAAAAATCTAGAATATGAAAATTAAATAATCTCTGGCAACCTCTGCATGTTTATGCCAGAACACTGTCAAGTTCTCAGGCAAAAGACTAAATAGAAATAAATTGAGTATTTAAAATGGACAGTGCTGCGTTTTGAAATCCTGATACTTCAGAAGATCTACTATGGATTGCTTATGCAAAACAGAAAAACCCACTACAGCAATAAAGAGACAGATAAAAACAAAACAAAAAGAAATTGCCTTAGTTCCTCATTCTACTGACCGGTTGTTGAGGGAGTTTAGGAAATCACTTTAATGGATTCTGTAATATAAAGGATGAGGCTAAACCAAGTTGGTTGATGTCATTCATAGAATGGGCTTACATGATTGATGGAATGGAAAGACCACTACAGCTACATGAGACATATGTTGATTACAGAAACCCTAGGACCTGACAAATTGTGCACATCCCTGCTGGAAAACTAATTTCATAATTCATGGTTCGGCATAATGACAACATTTCCAGTAAAAATATTGCATCTTTATAGTGAATGTTAGAATAAACCTCCAATTGCAAAAATTGATTGGTAAGTGAACTAAAGGCCAAATACAAGTTTGAACAGGGTCCTGTTGTCACAGATGAAGAAGAGTTGATTAAGACTCAATGAATGATAAATGAGCAGATCTGCTCTTTACATCTGCTATTTGATGTTGGCTTTTTGAGCATGAATATAATTATATATGTAACATATAGTCAGCAAAAGATTAAGTTTGTTGTATCATTTCATGGCCACAGAATCATCTGAACAGCAAAAGAGAACTTAAAGAAAGCAATTTAAGTAGTGGGGCAATGGTAAAAGCTTAAAAGTAGATTTGTTGACTTATAATTTGGATAAATCAAACTTTTAATAGGATATATCATACTGGAAATATATTTAGAATCATCCTTGATATGTACCATATGATGTATTATAAGATCTGTAAAGTAGATTTGTTGACTTACAATTTGGATAAAACGAACTTTTAATAGGATGTATCATACTGGCAATATATTTAGAATCATCCTTGATATTGTACCATATGATGTATTATAAGATCTTTTTAAGAGGGACGGAACCCCGATGGACAGCAAAGGACTCTTAACAATGACAGAAAAAGAATCTTTACTTACCCAAAGAGAATCTTAACTGCAAAAAGAGATCTTAACGAGACATTTTTTAAGGTAGTGGGCCGAAACTAAAAAGTAGGTTTGTTGATCTTATCATTTGGACAACTAGAACTTTCTAATAGAATGTGTCATACTGGCACTTAATTGGAGGGGAGGGGATTGGAGAAGCGGCAATTGATTATACAGTTGACTCAGTCAGTCCAGTAGCAGCAACCCCACTAGTAGTGGCTGTTCCAGATCAGGACCCAGACCCTTCTTGCTTCGGTCGCGGGAGAAGCGGGGCTAGAGCAGTGGATCCAGTCGAAGGACCAGCAGTATATTCAGAATCCCTCCCTGATATTGTATCATATGATGCATTATTAGAGAGGAGCCCCCATAGACAGAAACAGACTCAACAATGCAGAAAAAAGATCCAATTCCCCAGAGAGGATCTGCAGCATAGAGGCTTGCACCATAAGAGATAAATGCATCCATAAATAATTTTAATCATATCAAACTATTCAAAGCTATTTCAACAAGATGCCAGAATCCACCACTGTACAACAGAATATTACGCATTCTCCTCAATTAGACACCCAACCAATCCGCAACTTCAAAACAAAATAAGGAAAGAAACTAGACTAAAAACGGTTACCTAGAGTACATAAGATCACACAAACTATTGACAGAAAGAAAGTTAATTTATATCAATTTTAACATTCCAAAATTAGATGCCAGGAAAATAAGAAAATATTACTTGATCTGTTCTTCCTGCTGTTTGTCATCGTCGACTTTATTATCCTTTGGAAGCTTTGCACAATCATCTTCAAGCTGACGACAACGATTTAGGTGAGAAGCCTTGAATTGTTCCTGCATCTTTTCTAGTTCACATTCTCCTTGTGCAATATCTGCATTCAACTGATCTATTTGTTCTCTATAACTCTGCTCGAGGTAATCCATCTGCACAACAAAATTCACTTACTATTAAACAAAAAGTTCATGCAGTTCCATTGAAACGGCATGCTCAACAGACATAAAGGATGGATATACCATGCACAAAACGAATTAATAGAAGTGCTAAAACAAGATGCCAAAAACAACTATCTTTGAGATGCAACATTTTAAGTACAGGTTCAAGTCTCAATAATAGGGTGAAAATACCTCTCTTTTGCTTTCTTCATGCTGCTCAACAGCTCTCTTTCTAACAATTTTAATTTCAGATTCTCTCATCCGCAGCTTCGACGAGACCAGAGTCACTGTTTCTTCCAAAGTTTTACTGTGTTCTTGTTCTTTAGAAACTTTACTCCTAAAGTAAATCAGTTTCTGATTGTCTTCATCCATTTGTTTCATTTTTTCTACAACCATTTTATGATACGATTTCATCTCATACCTCAACCTTGCTTTCCCTACAAGATAAGATTATACATTTGGTAAAATTCTTCCACGAAAAAACATAAGAAATCAGAAACTCTGTCACTCAAGCTTCCAATGTACATTAGAGAATGCACTTCCCTAAAAAATTATAACTGGCAATTTATAATATATATCCCTAATAACATTTTTCAGATCAGACACTAAGATATAACCAGAAATCCAACGCATGCTTAACCAAGCATGAAATACTATTAAACTTATGCATCTGTTGTACATGAGTCTGAGACTTAAGGGATTATTAATACAAACCTTTAGAGTGTCTGTTGAAAACCTCCATCTCCTCATTTGTTGCATAGTAACCATAAAGTACACGTTGTCCACCAGGATGAAACAATATCTTACGGCGCTCCCAATCATCTTTCCCTCTCCCTTCCTTAAAAAAGTGCCTGTGTAAGCGTTCTGCCTCCAAGTATCCCATTGCCGTTTCCTCAAATATAAGTACACTCATTCCACGATGCCCCTTGGGGCCATATGCATGCCTTGCCTTCATGGCTTTGTATCCTTTAAAATAATCCAAGAGTTCTTTATTTCCCATTCCGACCCACTAGAAGCAGAGAACAAGCAACACAAAGCTGATCAATTAAGAATAAAAGATACAGGAAAGCAGATTTAAAACTTATAGGCACAAAATACGTGAGTTCCATGGCTGTTTTAAACCATGATTGAACTGCCATTACACTTTTATGACAGCAAAAACTAAACAAATATTAATTCTAGAGCTTTTGAAAAAGAAACCCCCAAAATAAAGATAAATGTGAAACAAAATGTGAGTTTGATGGCTGTTTTAAACCATGGTTAAACTACCATTGCATTTTTTAATTTTTTCATGAAAATGAATACTAAACAATAACAAATCAAGAGCATTTGCAAAAGCAAATAGCTAAAAGATTAACATACAAACATGTCAAGGGAAGATGCAAAGATTCCACCTGAATAAAGATATGCATAAAATCAGTCGTATTGAATGTACGTATGCAAACTCGAGAGTTTAAATGATTACTACAATCCATGTCAGTTAAGTCCTCACTTATTAGCTTCTCTCCACTAGCCAGAAGTTTTCCCGACTTGAAAAATGGTTCAAACAAAAATGAAACAACTTGGAAATTATCACAGAGACCTGAATAGCTGAGAAAAAAACCTTGACGCAAAGAGTATGCATGGCTTTATGCTAGCCACATTCTTTCTACAAGTTAATGGGCAGCAGTATAACAGCAGCAATATAGCATGAAACCATTAAATGATGATTGATGATGTCTGCAGAAGCCTCCATGCTAACCATATTCCAAAATAAACATTGTTTGTTTACAATGCAACTGATAATAATAACTAATTCAGACTGCATATCAAAAAATTAAAAAGTTTGAGATTTTTTGAAAAATGAAATCATAAATCCAGACTACTGCTGTTAGTGTTAACTTTTACATAACTTATATCATTAACTATGAATCTGAAGTATGATATATTTATTGCTGTTATACTACTGTTGTTGTTGTCAACGCTGTCATGATTAATTTAATTGCTATTATACCACTGTCATGGTATATTTATTGCTGCTGCTATAATGCTGTCACTGTATATTCAACAGTCTTCTATAATGTTATGAATGATATTTTCTTTCTTAAACATTATGAAATATTGCTTTGCTGTTGGGGAATTCTGGTCATCCTGGATGGTAGAGGGACATCTCCACATCATTTTTATTTCTGCAACACATTTCAGAAACATTTCAAAGATTTCAAGATTTTCAGGGATGGCTAAGGGATGTCCCCTGCCATCCTGCCATATCTGAAACACCATTGGGAATGGGGACAGGGGTTTGAGGGCCAGAGATGTATCCCATGGAACATAGGAATATTATGAATTGCTAAAAAGGTGTAATGTCCCCTTTCTGAAATAGGATTTAATAATAGATAATAATTGATAAAATATAAATATAAATAATAAAATAAATTTACAAATTAATTAAGTTTAATTAAAGGTCAAGAGGCATATAATGAAGAGTTCATTTCAAAGGGGACATGGATGAAGCAAGGAAAATTAGAAAATGAAACTTGAAATAATCAAGTTGGAAGTGGAGAAGAAATCAGAAACAAACCTGAATTAGAAATAAAGAACATTAATTAAAATTAGTTAATGATCAATTAAGAAAGTGGAAGAGACAGCACTCTTGGGAAGATATATTAATAAGTCGTAGAGTCCATTTGAGGGGAGCAAGAGTTTATATCAGGCTTACATTTATAGATCTGCAAATGAGAAGATAAAAGGGAAGATCATCACATAAAGGTTGAAGGCATAACTGTAAAAAGAGTTTATAGCAGAATTGTAAGAAGAGTATATGCAGATATAAAAGAATATGCTGATGCAAATTGAGAAGTAAAGTATATGCAGACTCAAAGGAGAAGTATTCAGAAAAGACATAGTTTGAAGATGTGAATCGAGAAAGATTTAATGCATAAAGGAATAAAGAAAGGATTATGTGAATCAAGGAAGGATTAATTAAGGAACAGGAAATAAATAACGACGAGACCATTTCAAAAGGGGAGAAATTATGAAGAAATGTAACCTCTCCCTTACATTGGAAGATATAAAGCCTAAAGGGAAGAAGATTTCATTTGAGGGGACTTAAGGAATATTAATTGGGAAATAAATTTATTACCATCAAAGGGCAACAAAGAGTTCGGTGACTCAAGTCTTATAAAAGGTAGTGACCTTTTCACCAATGAAGCATAAAAGAAATTATCGCAATCATTCAAGGATCACCTACGAATCATCACTCGTGAATCCACAAAAGCAATCATCATTTATCAGATCAAACAAACAAACAATCACCAAACCACTCTATCAAATCAGCATACATTCAATTCACCAAAATATCAAACCAGCACTCATTACATCATCATCAGAATCATTTAAGAATACATCTTAAGGAATCATCTAGGAAGAATCAGGCACAACAATCAGCAACAAGAAGCAGACTCAGAAATCAGGAATATCATACCAATCACAATCATCAGATCAGAAGTGATTACAGGAATAAAACAATAAGATAATATCCAGATTGGGTGTAGGAAAGCAATAGACCCCTTGGGTATTTCAGAACTGTTATTACCAGCATCTAGTAATCTAACAATTGTTGTTGTGGTATTAATATTGCCTATACATTATTTGTCAATCAACTATCTTTTATATGTGTTACTTGCAACCAAATTAGATGATAATATAATCTTAATACATGTAATATATCCATTTTTAGGGTTAAGAGAAAATTACACTTATAGCACATAATTCTCATGGGCTCGACCAAAATGAGGATTGAGATACGAAGGACACCATGAGGTGCCCTAATTACCCCTAGGCCCAAGAGCAAAAACTATGTCCCCCTTGGCCTTGTGTGGTCTTAACCATGCTCATGAGGTGGTGTACCTAGCGGACCCTGTACACTATTCCCCTTCATAGCGCTATCCTTCTCCCCTCTTATGATTGAGGATCCCTTTCTTAGTCACCACAATAACTAACCCGTATAGGCTTGGAGGGAAGATTGCAATAGGGTACCGTTAACTTGACCCTAGGCCCAAGAGGTGGTGTACCTAGTGAGGCCTCATTGTTACCCCTCCTTGCACTTTCATTCTCTAATATGGTTGATTATTGTAGGTGTATGAGATTGTCAATTGTATAGATATAAATATACATTTACTTGCATATGTTTATTATAAGCATATAGATATAATAAAGATAAAGTCTACAAAATATATTGGCATTCATGTGCATTAAAATATGCACAAGGAAAACAATTATTCCTTCATACCACTATAATCAAGGGACTATAAATAAACCCTTTTGCTGTATATAATTGTTTCTTACTGCTTATTTTTATTGTTCTCTACTGTCTTGTTTGACTATCTCTGCTGAACATATGTTTTCTTCTACTGATGATTGATGTCCTCCTTGAATGCTGGGCAATATCTTTTATACTCCTCCATCGGGGTTGGAGGGTTATGATCTTTCCCAAAGTTGTAACCGTTGGAATGATAAGTATCCCTGTGTTGCTAACCGTATGTTTTTTCATGACTAAACCCCTCCATTTCATTATTGTTCATTCTTAGCTAATCCTTAATTCTGTATTAGAGGAGCTTGCTGCCATTAAGGGAAGAGGACTGATTCCTTCAAGCAATTACTGTTTAACATATAGTAAGTCTTATCATATGCGGCCAGCAATATCCTTTACTTACTGAAGATGGGTGACTGTAGCCAGTTTTACGATTAATGAAATTGTGAAGTATTACATGTGAAAGACAATTTCATATCACAGGTTCACTGTTCATCTGATGTCAAATCGGGGGCATGACACGATTGTTGTTGAATGACAGATAATTGTATGAATGATTCGTTGACTGCATAAATTCTTTTGACTGTATGATTTGAGGTATTGGTGAGTGATGATTAAGGGATTGTTGATTAGATGATTGATGAGTGATGATGTAATGAGTGCTGGTTTGATATATTATTGAATCAAATGAATACTGATTTGATACAGTGGTTCACTGATTGATTGTTTGTTTGATTTCATGATTGATGATTGCCTTTGTGGATTCATGAATGATGATTGATAAGTGATCTCTTTAAATGAGTGGAATGATCTCTTTTATACTTCATTGGTGAAAGGGTCGCCGCCTTTCATAAGGCTTGAGTCACCACCCTCCATCACTGCCCTTTAAGAGTAATAAATTATCTCCCAAATTGATCTTTCTTGGATGTCTTCGTCAAATGAACCCTTCTCCCCTTTATATCTTCCAACATGAGGGAGAGTCACACCTCTTTATCATGTCTGCTCTTTGAGAGAGTCACAACCTTTCGTAATTACCACCTTTTGAGAGTGTCACAACCCTTCATAATTACCATCCTTTGGAAGAGTCAACCCTTCATCATTTCTGCCCTTTGAAAAAGTCACTTCAATATTTCCATCCCATTCCTTTCTTCTTACATTAATCCTTATTTAATTCCTATGCTCCCCTCTTTCTTCCTTCCTCCTCTCCTTTCAAATGAGCTCTCCTATATCTTATGTTGAGGGAGTCACAACCCTTCATTGCGTATTTCTTGACCTTTCATTGAACTTAATTAACTTGTAATTATATTATATTATTTTTTATTATTTATTTATTTGTTTTGATATTTTAATTTTATTATTAAATCCTATTTCAAAAAGGGGACATTACATTGAAGAAAAAATCAAGGCAATCCAAAATTGGCCTAGACTATAGAATTTAGCACAACTAAGAGGTTTTGTAGGTCTTTGCAGCTACTACAAAAGGTTTGTGAAGGGGTTCTCGCAACAAATTTAACGAAGAAAGGAGCATTTTTTATGGAACCCAACAGCCCAATAAGCTAAAACCTTACTGATAGACCTCAATTAAAGGAAGTGGAGCTGAAAAGTTAAAACCGAGTTTTTATGGGCCTTAAAAGGTTGTAAGAAAGATTGGACAGGTAGCATATTAGCTGGAACTACCCACTAATAACTCACAACATATTTCATGTTTCATGTCTTAAGAAGGCCCTAGGACACCAGATTTCCTCTTCAACTGAGCTACCCCCACTTGACAACAGAGGCAAACTGATTCTTGAGCCTGAGACAGTGCTGAATGTGAGGGAGAAGAGGCTAAGGAACAAGGTGATTCCCGAGCATTTGGTGAAATAGAAAGGACTTCCGCCTAAAGATGCAACATGGGAAGGAATAGAGATTTTTGAGCATCCTAATCTGAAATTGCTTGAGATCAAGCAAGTTTGGGATGGGAGGACTGTTGTGAGCCTGTTTCAGAGGGCTGGTCGGCAAGTGGTGTTAACTAACACCATTGGTCCTTTCCTTTTGATATTTTGTTTAAATAAGATGAAATTAGAAACAAATAACATTATTGCTAATTTCAATGAATAACGGCCCTCTAGGCCAACTTGCTTCTGGTTAGGTTTAATTAAATAAATTTTTATTTTGTTATTGGCCGCTCTTTTCTTGGGCCAACCTATTGTACAAGGCTAGCATCTTTCCTATTAAAGGAGATCATTGGCATTTGAAAAAGGCATGTCTAGAATTTGCGATTAAGCGTGACTGCACGATCTGCTACTAGGACAAAACCCCCAACAAGCATTGCAAGGTAAGGACGTCATCTTCCCTTGCTCACAAATTCACTTTAATCATTCATTCCAAGCGTTGAGAGTTTGCCTATTCTGGTTAGTAGGAAGAACAACAAAGAGGAAGGGAGCAACATATTGTTTTTCCATTGAATCGATTGGTGGCAGGTGCTGAGATTGCACGGCGCCATTGCATTGGCGCCTAAAATAATATTGCAAACCTCTGCCGATCACAGGATCCTACAACCATAGGACAAAGAGAATTTGATTGCAAGGAAAAAGGGGCATTTTGATTGATTGAGCTTCACAGTATGCATTGTGTCATCTGCGCTGTGGTTCTAATATAAGTTACTAAACAGTTCTCTCTATTTTGTAATGAGTAATGATAATTGTGGCATGATCAAAATTATATTGTCAATCTGTATATGTGAAAAGTACAGACTTATCAAACTCTCCTAAAGCCAATCAGAAACTGGTATTTTTTCTTTGTTTTGTTTCACTATGAATCTGCAATAGTAGTGCCGCAAATCTTTCAGTCGCCACCCCTCAAACCCCCATACCAATTCCCTGGGGCATTTCCGAGACAATGAGATGTTAAGGGGCATCCCCTCTAATTTTGCATGTACAAGAAATGTCCCCAAATGCGCCCCTAAATTCAGGGATGTCAAGGAACGCAAAGGAGATGCCTGGCTGTCCCCAACACAGACAAGCACATCTCAGACATCCCCCGACTGTCCCAAGGATGGCAATGCAACCCCTGTGGAAAAGTGAAAACTATATCAGCTTTAGCAAAAAAATTGGGTTCTTTTTTATGCTTTGTATTGGGTTGTAAAGAAGCATGGGGATCCCACAAACGCTCCCATGCCATTTATGGAGGGTATAAGTAGAGTATGTGGGTAACATAGTTACAACTAGCTGATTACTGATACAATGCCATATACCATTCTGTCATAAACATGTCCCCAGTTAAGACATTATATGGTTATATGTCCCCATCAAGGTGGGAATGAACCCTGTGGCAGTAGAGGCATCGAAGTAGATTAGGGATATGTTGAAAGTTGTAGAGCAATATCTCCATCAGTGCCAATCGAGTGAAGTAGCAAGCAGACCAACATAGAAAAGAGCAATACCTTGAAATTGGAAATATGGTACAAGTTTGGTTGCAGCCATACAAGTGGCACAAAAAGGAGAAGGGAGTGCAAAAGATCCAACCACATGATTGTGGCCCATACAAGCTTGCGCAAAAGTTGGAACATGAGGCATACACTATCTCCAATGAAGGGAGAATACATGATAGGTTCCATGTAACAAATTTGAAGATGGTAGAAGCAAATATGGTAGCACAAAATGAAATCCTATTCATAGATGAGTGCAGCAAGTTGACCTTGGAGACAGAAGGGATAGTCAAGGAAGATGTGAAATAGCAGAACTGAACAGTTCAATATTGGAAGAGCAACTGAAGAAATTTTCATGGAAGATGCCATGCTTGAAAAAAAGATTTTATGGGCAAACATCCAAACTTGGCAGTTCAAAAAACATACACAAAAATGTAAGGAGAATAAATAAAGGAAATGAATAAAAAACATCCTCATTCTGGATTTGTTTAAGACTTTTAAATTGAACTTCTGGTGCATCGATTTGGTGTTTACTAGTTTGGGAACAAAGCTCTTTCAACGGGAAGGCATATTGTGTAACTAGGCACAATGTATTGTTATATTTATGCTTTAGTCCTTATTAATATCAATACCATTATATATGTCATGTTTTGTTTACCTAGAATCAATCAAAGGTTAAAAGAGATTTCATTTCTCATTGAGTATATATATATTTTTTAGTCAAAATCTAAAAATACAGAAAGATGTTCCTTCTACTTTATTTTGTTAACACAAAACACAGAGCTGCCACTATGTGGCCACTCCAGTGTTTGAAGTCAGAACAGGTGCAATTTATCTTGGGTGAGCAGCAGCCCACATTTTTTTGCATATTTGTTTCTGCATATGTTTTTTGTATAATTTAGGTGCACAGAGATGATACATATTCAATTACATAGTGAAATCAAATTTTAGTTCATCAAGACATGAAGTAGGAACAGTTTGGTTAAACACTTACAGCATCAATGCTAAGTATATATATATATAGTTGGGTTATAACCCATGTAGTTTTTAGTCATTTCAAGATGACTTCAATCAGCAGATGCTAATGAAATTATTCTTCATTTATGTTAGTAATAATTACAAGTCAAGGGATCCACTTAGCACACGTGCACCTTTTAACCTTTTCTTGGTTTAGGTGACAAATGGTGAAAAGCCCAAAGCAGTGCAACTATTAACCACAAATGGTTTACATGAAGTAGGAACAGTTTGGTTAAACACTTACAGCATCAATGCTAAGTGTGTGTATATATATATATATATATAGTTGGGTTATAACCCATGTAGTTTTTAGTCATTTCAAGATGACCTCAATCAGCAGTCATTATGCTAATGAAATTATTCTTCATTTATGTTAGTAATAATTACAAGGCGAGGGATCCATTTAGCACACGTGCACCTTTTAACCTTTTGTTGGTTTAGGTGACAAATGGTGAAAAGCCCAAAGCAGTGCAACTATTAACCACTATTTCCCTCAATTTACATATAGTTAAGGTGCTTGTGTGCAAGTTTTCCATACTATATTTTCTCTCTAAGTCTGAGTGCTGCTGGTTTTAATCAACAGAATCTGTTTTCTCATTTAGCATAGACACGAGGCTTATATTATTTCATTCAAAAGAGACTAAAGAGAGTATTTTTAAGAATTTGTGGAGATAATTCCTTGGCCATTATCCTTATAATTTTGATTACTTGATTATTGAAGGTAGGAAAACCTTTCTGGTTTCTAGTTTCTTATGCTTCCTAATATCTTACATATATTCACAGCTCCAAAATAAGTAACCTGTGTAGGGAATGCATTATTTTTTGCAAGTGTGAATTGATTAGACCATGACAAAGAGTTGTTTTCTGCTTTGTAATGGGCTATCAATTATATTTGGCATGACTGTCAGTTTTGCTTGCAGCAAGAATAACCTATAAGGTTGCACCACCGAGATAAATGGTATGGACCTTCTATAAATTACCTTGGATGTCAGTAAAAGTTCTAGCAAGACCGCTAGGATTGTTCCACTTGGCCCTCTTTGTCATGGGCATTATCAGATCCTTGTCTAGCCCTAGCCTAGTGATGAATGGCATTGGATTTGATTCTTCCTCTACTTTAAGATTCTATTCATCTAGTCAAACTTGTTGCATGTGACAACATTATATATTTGGATTTTTTTGCAGGTCATATACATACATTTCCAAATGTTTTTCATTTTAGATTTTTCATATTTCCATCTGAGTACACATTAAGTACTTTGTCAAACTCAAAATTGTGAAACAGTTTAGATGGTATAGCAAATTTGCAAAAGAAAAGTGTTTTTATGTTTTTTCAGACTCCTTATCTTATGGAGCTAATTGAAGGCATGTTAGTACAAAATTAAACTTTTAAAGCTTTATATATGCACTTGAAAATCTACTTACATGAACTTATTCAAGGAGTTAAATAGTATGGACCACTAGCAGGACCACTAGGATTGTCCAGCTTGGCCCTCTTAGCCCTGGACATTTTCTTATGGACATTATCAGATCCTGTGCATGCCCTATCCTAGTGATTAATGGTGTTGTACTTGATTCTTTCTCTACTTCAAGATTGTACCTATCTAGTCGTCTCTTGCATGTGGCATCAATGTATATTTTAATGTTTTGCAGACCAGTTGCACACATTTCTGTTTTTCGTTTTAGACTTTTAACATTTCCATCTGAATATTCAATCAGTTCTTTGACAAACTCAAGATTGTGAAATGGTTTAGATGACACAGCAGAAGAATAGTATTGTATGATTTTAAACATTCCTTATCTCATGGCACTCATTAAACACATATTAGTACAAAATTGAGCTCTAGAAGATCATATGTGTGTTTAAAAGTCTCCTTATGTGATATGCTACCATATATAGCCTTGCAATCTAACATGATAATTCAGATGAGGTAGTATGTTTTGGTATTTTGGTTTATAGAAAAACTTTACAGGAGCATTTGACCCACATTAAGACTCTGTTGAATATCATAAGATTGACTAAAGAGAAGTGTGTATCTTTGCTGCACCTTAATTATTATATCCAGGGTTTATTATATTTGATGTGGGAGCCAAGGTAGCTGAATCCAAGATATTGTCAATTAAGAGATGGTTGGAAACTAGAAACCAGAAATACTCAATTGAGAGGATTCCTTGCATTATATAGTTATTACTGCTACTCAATTTAGAGGATACCTTGCGGTATGTAATTATTAATACTTTATAGTAACAAAATGCATTCTGGATTTTTCTTCATATCTACAAACGAGTATAATGCTTCTAGGTTGGGGAATGAATCATTTTGCTACAACAGGGTAGGGCTATTGCCTTTGAAAGTCATGCTAGATGAGTGAAAGCTGTTATCTATTTATGATAAAGAAATACTTGCCATAATGCATGCTGTAACCAAATTCAAAAAATATTTAGTGCTGTACTGCATCCCCTAATAGGAACCTATGTGTGCAAATTGTGAGCATTTGATTTTGCAATACTATTAAGTATTGTAGCACAAAACCATAGCACCTGATGCTTTTATGTAGAGACAAATGAGGAAAATCTACAAATGATAGATTGTGGCGGCTTGTGGAACAAACCAAAGAAAGTGTAACAACTGTAATCCATTATAATTCCAGAAAACTTCAACCATTTCCCATTCCTAATGAGAAATAAAAATCCATGACCATTAACTTGATCACACATCTCCCTAAATGAAAAGGTAAGGATTGCAATTTTGTGGTTGCACTTGTCTTTATGGAGATCATTTATGACTTGCATGGACTATCTCAATATATTGCGAGTCTTGGGGATTCGAAATGTATGACTTACACAGGCCATCTCAAAACATTGCAAATGTTAAGGATTCAAAATTCATTGGACTTAAAACAAGAAACCAAGATTGCTTGCTAGATTGCACTTCTGAATTATATGCATTGGCACAACATGTGTGCCAGTTTTATTATCTGGTCTAGATTGAACTTCTGAACTATATCATTAGCACAACATGCTTGCCAGTTTTACTATCTGAACTTGCAGTTTCAAAATGTATAACTTTTAATTTATAAACGGTAAAGAACAGGGATGGGTGTGTGTGTGTGTGAGTGTGTGTGTGTGAGAGAGAGAGAGAGAGAGTCTGAAATAATTTTTTTGAGTATTTGAAAGGATAAAACCCTCTGCATGTCTTGTAATCAAAAGCAAGAAGAAAAATCATTAACCCTAGGTGTGCATATAAGGAGACGAAAAATACAAAGCTTGCGGTCCATACCTGTTCATTTTCATCTTGATCAAGGATTGTGTTCTGAATAATGACTATAGGGGGCCAAACAATCTCTCGATCGATCATGGGCTCTTGCAAACCCTTCCACTTGCCAATCATTTCCTCAGATATTGCATATGCTCCTCTCCTTCTCAACTCTTCTTCCAAGACTTCTAACAGTTTCCTGTGTAACTTAACTCTCTTAGACGTCACAGTCTTTGCATGGGTCAAGACGGGGGGCATACCTCTGTACCAATCAATTGCCCCCACACCCCCACTGCAGGCTGGACAGTGCCATTGCCTTTCAGGTTCATTTATCTGTTCTACAGTCAGGCTGTCGAGGGTTTCAAAAAAACCTTTGAACCATTTATTCTTCTTCATTGTCTCATGACTTATATCCTCATCATCAGAATCAAATCCTTCACTGCTCAAACAATCCTCTTCGCTGTCCAAATGTTCAATTTCTGATTCTCCTTCACTGGACTGATCCCCAGCATTGCCTTGTGGAAGTTCCCCTGATATTTCAAAAGGAAGAAGTTGGGACAAAACTTTACTGCCTGATTCAGAACTCTCTCCATTCGCGTTTGCCCCTCCACTTCCCCCCTCTCCTTTTACCACAGCAGGTGCCACTACAGAGCTCCAACTGGTGCCTCCGGTGCCATTGGAGCTTCCCCATTTCCACCCGTTTGCAAGAGGGGGAGGCACATTTGTTGTCTTTGCAGAAGCAGTAGAAGATCCCCAATTTAGCGGTTTGGGCTGAGTCTGCCATGCCTGATTCATGTTGCCGCTTAGACCCCTGCCACCAGCACTCCATGAAGTAGTAGTAGCAGCAGCAGCAGGGGTAGCATTTCCATTCTTCTGCTGGGTTTTCCCGGCATCCCTCCATCCCGGCTGCTTGTAACCGTGATTCTGTGCAACATTAAGGCCATCACCTCGTCGAGCAGGCTTTGCACTCCCTCCATTAGGGATATCACCCCAACGAGCAGGTTTCTGGTCTTCACCATAGTCATAGCCTGCTTTGCCTTTGAAAAACCCAACTCCAGGACGGTCAGGAGCATAAGCACTAGACGGTGTCCCGCCCCTCGGCCTGTTTGAGCCCTTACGAGTCAGAGCCACTGCCCACCCTTCATCATTTTGCTCAAAACTCGAACCGTTCGACATTCTTGCACACCTTTTAAGAAAATAACAGAGTCACACAATGCCAAAATAAATTCTGACAATCCTTGAGCAAAATGAACAATCGCACGATAACACGAAAATTTCTTACAGGGTACAGTTACGCCATAATACAAAGAACTCCAACGACCCTTGAGCAGATATCACAGTCACACAATAATAAAACAAGGATCACCAGCAACACTTCAGCAATAACACGGTCACACAAAACACTACAAAAGCAAATGACACGGTCGCACAACAACACCACAAAAGCAAATAGAAGGTCACAGAATAACAAAATAAATGCAAATAGAAGGTCGCACAATAGCACAACAAACTCTTAAGCAAATACACAGACGCTTAATAAACAACAAATTTCAACATCCTCGAAGCAGAAAACACAGACATTGTACGTTTCACCAACCGCTACGCATAATATCAGAAATCGCGACCTTAAATAAGCGTAACTTGCAAAATATTCACGCGGTTTCAGGCATTTTCTTACCTCTCAGTCTCGCGTTCGAATCTTTACAATGCTCTGGCAAGGAAACACAAAATATTCAGATTTCACCCTAAAGATTCACGACAAAATATCAATGCTCCATACGTTAGACCACAAAACGACGATCAGCATAAAAAAAGAATTTACAGAAGCCTTCACGCTGTTTCTTGTTATTTCCTTTTAACCTTTTCTCCAGCTTCAACCTCGAAGCTCCCGAAGTTCTTTCAGCTTGCCGCGGAGAATTTAAAGAAAATGGAATCGAACCACGCCACCTTTATTACCAACCACAGCAAGAATCTCCCGATGTCTGCTTACAAAAACAAACCGACATTAGGCCGAAAGTTCCACTACATTATCCGCCACGATAAGCCCTCATTTTAATAAAACCGCTACGACATTTTGCCTTAAAATCAGCTGAAAGCTTACACGGCTAAATCGAATCAGCTGTGCATCTAACGCGTACATAAAACCACAAATCACTGTACAACCATCTGTTCGATTATCTATTCAAAAGAAATCTTTGTAAAATATTCTGCACCGTCAAATAAAAGGCACTAAAACCTCCAGAAAAGGCAATGCTTACCTTCCAAGCCTTGTTAACAGCCGAAAAATTCTTCACAACGACGCTCTTCTGCACACATTGCGAATAATCACAAAGCAAAAAGTTAGCAACCACGTATCTATAAAAGATTTACCTACTTAAATCCACTCTGAAATCCTCTAAATAAAGATTTTGGTACCTGCTACGACAAAGCAGAACAATATTTCCTAAATGTAAGATCGGCAGCTGCATTTTATTACTGGAGTAGGTGGCATTATGTTCTGGACCTTCTTATTTTGCTCTGTGAAGCGCTTCAGAATTTTCTTGCTTTTCAAGAAAACGTAACCTTCAATGGAAACCCGTCAGATATCGTTTCGCAAATCGAAGCTCCCATGGACGTAACCTGCCGTTATACCGGGCTCGTGTATATATTTATATTTGTTTTTAGCCGCCGCGAAATTAATCTCGTTATTTTTTTTCTGATTTATTTTTTCAACTTCCTCCCGAAGATTTAATATTAAATATAAAGAATGAGGCGTGGATTGTTTAGAACCAAAAGCCACTGTTGGCGTGAGAATCAAATTTACAAGTGGGGGAAAGAATGGAGATGATTTAAAAAAACAAATTAACGTAGAAAGAATGCAGCTATAATATGTCGTGTGTTGTTTGTAATTTTTAAAAGATTTTTAATTATATATAAAAATAATTTTTAATAATATTCTGTAATAAATTATGTGATGTCATATTAGTGTATTAATAAAACATGATTTAGTGTATAACTATCAACCTCATTTTTGGGATTTTTTTGGACACCTCCACGAAAACACATCTAGTAAATTGAATTTGGAAGTGATTTGAAATTTGCACGTGGAATTTTGGGAGCGTGAAATTAAGGTGTTCAATCTCACTTTTTTCAAGACTTTTTGGACACCTCGACAAAAAAACAAAGTAAATTGGTGTTAAATCCAAGAGTGATTTGAATTTTTCACGTAGGATTTTGAAAAGTGTGTGTGACGTTAGGATGTTCAACTGTCAGAAAAAAATTCTGACAGGTCCTAGAACATGTAGCCATTTTGGGGAGAGGGACCCATGTTCATTCTTGTACAAGCACTTGTAGATGTAATATTCAATTTTGCCACATATTTATAATATATATTAACCTAGAAAGAATGCAGCTATAATCTGTATAATGTGTTGTGTGTTGTTTGTAATTTTTAAAAGATTTTTAATTATATATAAAAATAATTTTAAAAGTATTTTGTAATAAATTATGTGACGTCATATTAGTGTATCAATAAAACATGATTTAGTGTACAACTATCAACCTCATTTTTGGGGGTTTTTTTGGACACCTCCACTAAAACACATCTAGTATATTGAATTTGGAAGTGATTTGAAATTTGCACGTGGAATTTTGACAAAAAAACAAAGTAAATTGGTGTTAAATCCTAGAGTGGTTTGAAATTTTCACGTAGAATTTTGAAAAGTGTGTGTGACGTTAGGATGTTCAACTTCAGAAAAAAATTATGAATTTTCAATTTTTTTAGGAGTAGAGGCCACTAACAGGTCCTAGAACATGTAGCCATTTTGGGGAGAGGGACCCATGTTCATTCTTGTACAAGCACTTGTAGATGTAATATTCAATTTTGCTCAGATGTAAATTTTACAAAACACATGAAGATGTATGAATGTTATATTGGAAAAAATAAATTAATGTAGAAAGAATGTAGCTATTCTATAACAAATTATGTGATGTCATATTAGCGTATCAATAAAACATGATTTAGTGTACAACTATCAATCTCATTTTTGGGGTTTTTTATGGACACCTCCACTAAAACACATTCTAGTAAATTGAATTTGGAAATGATTTGAAATTTGCACGTGGAATTTTGAGAAGCGTGAAATTAAGGTGTTCAATATCATTTTTTTAAAGACTTTTTGGACACCTCGACAAAAAAATAAAGTAAATTGGTGTTAAATCCTAGAGTGATTTGAAATTTTCACCGTTAGGATGTTCAACTCTCAGAATTATTTTTTATAACTATCCACTTTAAGCATGTCATATAGAATTTTTATAATTAATAATACTTTGTTTTTATAATAAGAAATAACTTTTTTTGTGTTCAATTATTAGTATATTTATTTTCCATGTAAGTTATATTTTAAATAAAAAATTTAATATTCTACTTGAACAATAAAAAAAATTTGATTTTTTTTAAAATTAGTTCTATTAATGTTAACTTCTTTGTAAGGTTTTCAACTTTTTATGATTGTATTTTTTTTGTTGCACACATATTTATATTATGTACTATAGAAGGCAAAATTATATAAGAGAAGTTTTGTATGGGAAAAAATGTACATTGAAATACAAATACTTAGGAAGTGGATTGAGATGTGTGTACAAGAAATATCAAGATGATTTGCTTAATAAATAAATTAGAGATTTTGAAAATCTCATTATTGTAAGTAATTCATAAGAACAATTAGTTTAATATTGATATAAATATAATTATAACATAGAATAATACAAAATAAAATTAATATAAATATAATTTTAAATATGAAATAATAATATAATAATATAAATATAATATAATCTTTAAATCTATTATAATATGATATGAATATAATATTTTAAACAAGTGTCATGTAGTGGCTAAGTACTTGCCTTTAATTATAGTAGAAACTATAATAGTATATTAATTTTTTAATTACTATGTTTTATATAGTAATAGTAGAAATAATAAATTTTTATAAATTTTTAAGTTATACTAGAAATAATAGTATATTAATTTTTTAATTATTATGTTTTATATAGTTACAATAAAAGTAATAAATTTTTATAAAAGAATTTTTATTAAAACTATTATAAATAAATAAATTTAATTGATCTTTAAAACTAAATTTTAATAAGTTTTTTAAAATAAAACTATTATAATAATATTAAATATTAATTTAATATAGTTTAATTTAAATATTAATGTTTTGTAAAGAAAAAATAAAAATTACAAGCAAATAAAATCACATAATTTTTTTATAATATCATAGGTTGTTATTTAAATTATAATATATTATAAAAATTAATAGTATAAACATGATTGCCAGAATGGAACAAAATTTATGGATGAAAATAAATATATATTATCTGACAATAAATAAAAAACGTGGTAAATTTTAATTGGTTCACTCCTGTAATAAGACTTCAAACGCATTCATCCAATGAGATGACCAAAAATTAATTTCTAGATATTATGAAGTTAAATATTTTGCATCTACATTTTAGAAATGGAAAAACTTATAATGAAATATAAAATTGAATTTATTTTATTGGTGTAGAACAGTTCATTTAATCATTAGTTAATGAAGAAATCCAAAACGAATGCAATAGTACTTGCTTAGCCTATCGGCAAGTACTAATAATATAAGAATAGTACTTAATTCAATTTAAAAGTATATTTAAATATAAAGCTATTATAGTATAAAATAAATCTACTCAACTAATCACAATCAAAATAAATTTATACAATTAATCACAGTCAAATTTCTAAAAATTATATAAGAAATTGCATAATTTGAATATATTTATTTTTAGGTTAAAAAATTGTTAAAATTTATAAGAATATTAATGATTATTTCTACACAAACATTAGAACCCATATTAAAATAGTAGGTACCTCTTTCTCATAGATAAATATCATGTCTAGCAATGTAGATTATTAAAAATTAAAATCTATTATATTTTCAATAATCTTATATTAAATTATAATTAATGAATAATTAAAAAGTATATTAAATATATTTTTAAACAAATTTTCAGTGATATTTACACTCTACTTATTGTTTACATTTCTGATCACACTATTAATCTAAAACTGTTTAGATCTTCCGCAAATTCAGATTATAAAAGTTTTGTTATAAAAAAATAATATTTTTAATTTATTAAAGTTTAAAAAACTAGCAACATAAATAGCAAAGTAGTACGGACAACTAACCAACGGGTCTCCATTTTAAGGTTGTACTCTTTTAAGTACTATAAGTATGTTAATTGTACACTCCTTGAGAAGTTCATGACTCCACCGTGCATGAACAGCATTATCTACAACGTGTAGGAAAATATGAAATCTATTACTTCTTGAGCAAGTTTCTTCATCACTAAATACACCTCTCTGCCTTCTATTTAGATTTTAATTCTTAAAAATGTAATACATTAAATCATGCTATATCAGTTTCTATTGTGTAGAATTTTTTGTCATCATCAAGATCATATTACATTAAATCTTATTTACGATAATTAATACATTTATGTAATATGAGTTATTGAATTTTGATAAAATAATATAACAAATATATTATTCATAAAAAGATAGATAATTCTAATATAATTTATAAATTAAATTATAATTTTATATTATCAATTAATATGATCAATAATGACAAGAGGCAATACTTAAAATTATTATAAGGTTGGTTGAACTTGATTAAAAAATAAAATATCAGGTTGTTTTAACCTAAAGAAGATGGTTACCAAAAACTTTCTATATTAGAAATTATAAGTTCATATTTTCAACATGTGTCATTAACAAATTGATTAGCGTGTGAATCTTGCATATGACGTCTAACATATATGCTAAATTTGATGTTTCATTAATTGATTTAATACTAAGAGATAAAAGCATGTTAACCAAATAGTGGATTTTATGGAGTATAGTGTGCCACTAATATTATCCAATCTCTAAGTTAAGGTTTTAAAGGCTTAGTTATTGAAACCATTAAAGGAGACCAACATTTTTAGCATTGTTGTCGGTGGTGGTGTCAAACTAGGGAATCTTTTGCAATTGTTTATCTTCAGCTAGTTCAAAAGTTTGTTCCCAATATAGCCTTCATAATTGCTTAAGTAATGACCCAATGTTGTCATTGAGTTAATGTCGCATGCATAGAGAAAGAATAAGAGATGCTTTGGAAATTTAGTCAGTTCATCTTTCTCCTACTCAAAAGAACCAATTGACCAAGATCCTTGTGACAATCCACTCGCTTTAATACTCTATCAAGCAAGGATGGTTGCACAAAGACCTAACCATCCAACTTTTGAATTCCCCATCACCGACCAAAATGATGTTGATAACCTCAAGAACATTCATGCTTTAGTCCATCCTAAGTTTTATGGTCTAGTAACAGAGGACCCATATACTTTCCTATTTGAATTTGATATCCTATGTAGGAGCTATGACTACACCACATATTCTCATAGGCTTAAGTTGTTTCCTACTACTCTGAAGGAATCAACATTGAGATGGTTCATGGGTTTAGGAAGGGGTACTATAAACAATTGGGATGATATGAAAGCAATATTCCTTCAAAAGTATAAAGAACATTGCAAAGGAAGTAATCTGAGAGGAGATGATATCTTCGGAATGCAACAAAAAGAAGATGAGAATTTGGAGGACTATATCTCAATATTCCTATTTAGTCTACAGAAATCCCTACATCATCAACTTAATGAAGAGTCTCAAAAATTTCTCTTCCTAAGAGGAATAAATGAAAGTTGCATAGAGGCTTTGGATTTGTTGGGAGGATGAGATATCACTCAAGCTCTTTGGGATGAAATCATGAAGATGTGTCAAAATTATTCAAGAGAAGTTGTCAATAAAGGAAGAGGTTTTCAATCTAGTATGGGTATATCCACTAACAATGGAGTCTCAAGGATGGAAGTCGCTCATTTGTTGTCAGAATTCAAGCAAGACATCATCAACAATATGCCTACCTAGCTAGACACAGTTCAGGCCAAGAAGATGTTATGTATGTGGAGACTAATCAGACTCAGGTTCTTTCGGCGGGGTTTCCCCCCAGACTTATCTACGGGGGATTGGGGGTAGCGCCCCCAAGCTCGGAGTCAAGGGGCAAAGCCCCTTGCGGGGTCTTGGGGCAGCGCCCCCAGGCGGGGTCAAGGGGTAGAGCCCCTGATGGGGTCAAGGGGTAGCACCCCTTGCGGGGGTAGTGCCCCTCGACACCAACAATGACTTAATAATATTGTAAAGGGTCGGCCATCAATTTTCTATTAGTAAGAGTATTTTTTGCCCTAATTAGGTGAAGTCAAAAATACTTGTAAAAAGGGCTTAGGGTTGGACATTTATTGTATGAGGGTTTTTTGTAGCTTCTTATGGCGGTATTGAGTTGCAGGTTTCAGATTGTAATCACTGGATAATAATAAATATATTGGACTCACTGTTGGTGGATGTAGCCCATGGATTTGGGTGAACCACGTTAAATTTTGTATTATTGTGTTCTCTTCTGTGTTAATATTTGCATTTTTCTGCTCATTATTCTAACAGAAGAAGCATGAGGAGGCAAAGGTAATGTTAGCATAATGTTGTCCTCACTATAGACAACATAAGGACTATAGATGCAACATAGTGGCCAACATTAAGAGCAAGCAAATTCCACCAAAATTTAAGCCAGTTGAATGAGATGATAACTAGTTTTTCTTCATTGCTCAAAGAAGGCCAAGGGCTCTAAGACAAGGTATGTCGCCATACCCATTAACTTTTAGTGGTCCTTATTCAAATGCATATGTTCCTAATAATCAAAGGCAACTCCCTTTTCCTTCAAATTTTGGAGGTTACCCACCTCGGTCTTGGAATAATCCTCATAATACATGGTCCAATTATCAAAACCCTCCATAGAAGAAAACCCAATAGAATTGGCAGCAACCTTAAGGGGTTTGGCAACCACCTCAAGGGAACTGGAAATAGATATCCAAATGGAGGGGAGGACAACAATGGCCAAACAACCCACTAGTTACCTGTAGCCACCTCCATAGCCTCAACAACAATTATTGATGCATCCTCCTAACCAAAATGCTAGCTCACCTATACCTACCCAACTGCCAGCACAACTTGTTCCTAATCCTAATAACAAGCCACAACAATAGCTTATTTATTATGTTGATCCAAATTAGTACCCTGCATATGCTCTTGGCATTAGTGATATACATCTTAGGTTAGGTCAGCACCTTCTTCTTTGCTCATAACTGAATTACCCACAGAAGAGGTAGAGCAAGATAGTGTTCCTAGTCCACATGTTCAACCAAATTAGCCAAAAGAGTTAGAACTGCCCCAAAATTTTGATGTAGTACATATATTCCCTCAAAGGTTAGAGGTAGAAGTGACCAAGGAAAAAAGAAGATTCAACATTTGACTTAATAGACCAATTAAAGAATATCTATGTTAAGACACATTTGTTCCAAGCCATCAAGGATGTCCCAATTTATAGCAAAGCCGTCAAAGAAGCTTGCTTAACGAAACCTAGAAGAAAGAAAAAGGACCCTTAAACAGTTCATGTACGTAGTAGGTTAGTTAGCAGATATAATGCTTGGAAAGGTAATTGTCCCTAAATACTTTGACCCTGGTAGCCCTATGGTTGGGGTTGTTATCAATGGAATCTAGGTCCAAAATGTCTTAATAGACCTAGGTGTTGCTATCAATGTGATGATAAAAGATATCATGCAACATCTCAATATCACTAATTTAAGACCTACTCCTATTATCCTATAGTTAGCAAATAGTTCTAATGTTAAACCTGATGGCATGGTACAAGACCTTGTAATAACTTTGGATTCTTGGGATATCCAACTGAAGGAAACCTTGGGAGGATATTCTATTATTTTGGGCTTGAACCTTAGTTGGCTACAACATATGCCTTTATAGGTTGTAGGTCAAGAGACATGACTATTTCAGTAACCTAAATACTAAAAAGCTTTCTCTTTATCTCCTAGCACAACCTAAATCTGATTTGGAACAACTAGTGTGGCCAGATATAGGGGAAGAAACTGAAGAGGTTAATTCAGTTACACGGCTTATGATGATCAATATGGATCATTTCCTAAATCTCCAAGAAGAGGATGAAATACTCTCTAATATCATTAAAAATCACTATGGAGTAGATGAGAAACCATTGAGTCCACCATGTGTTTCCTATCCATTACACAACATTTTTCATGCCTCTTATTCACCCAACTTTCCTGCAGCTAAAAACATGCTTCATCATACTTTTTTGTCGCATTAAGTGAAAATATCATGCCTTACTGAAGCATAAATGATTGAAATGACTAAGAAAGTTGAGGTTTCATCAGGTAAGTGTTTGAATATAAACAACAAACTCAATGAGGAGAAATATATGTCCTTGGCAGAATTGCTTAAGTCTCATCAATAAGGAAAACTTCCCTGCATGGCAAAGCTTGATGAAGCTACATCTGGCCGATATTGGTGACTCTGCAAAGTACTACATTGAGAATGGCTATGTCGCACCTGTCGCACTTTTGACTACCAAAGAAATGAGAGCTAAGCAAGAACATAATCAAGCAATGCTGGAAATTGCATCTGCCCTAAGCTATCTAGAATTTTAGGACATTAAGGATTGCACAACTGCTAAGGATATGTGGGACACTCTTGCAAGAATCTATGGTGGTGACTTGAATGTACTCAAAGCAAAGGCCGAGAGTCTTAGAGGTAAGTTTGATGAAATGAGAATGCAAGAAGGTGAAAAAATTGCACAATATTGAGGTAGAATAAAAGAAGTTGTGAATGCTATTAGAGGAGCAAATGGGGTTATTGATGATGAAACTATAATTGGAAAAGTACTAAGAACCCTATGTCCTATATATGCTATTAAGATCTCAGATATTCAGGAATCTAGATGCAACTCTGCTAATGTGCTTACTTTGGAAAGTTTGGTTGGTAAGCTGACTGCTTTTGAACTCTCTAACTATGATAATTTCACTGTTGGAAGCATTGATAATGTTGAATATGCTTTCAAGTCACAACTAGCTCTGAACAAGCCAAAGAAAGAAAAAGAAAGATACATCAGTGAAAGTGAAAGTGAAAGTGAAATTAAAAGTGACAGTGACACTTCTGATGAAGAACTGGAAGATCTAGAAGCTCTTATGGCTAGAAGACTGAGAAGAGGAAAAGGAAAGTATAAAGGTAAACTCCCTATTATATGTTTTGCATGTAATAAAGTTGGTCATATAGCTGCTAGATGTCCTGACAAGAAGGATAAAGATGATGAAAGAAAAAATAAACATAAAGACAAAAGAGATGACAGAAGCTACCGATGGAACAAAGACGACAAAGGAAAAGGTAAGAAATCTTGTTACATTGCTGAAAAAGAAACTGACACTGATAGTGATGATTTTGAAATTGAGGTAGTCTATGTTGCAATGAAAGATGAATCTGATGAGGATGAGAAAACTGCATTGATATCCTATGTGAACAAGAATGATAAATGACTTATTAACAATAGTTGTTCACATCACATGACTGGTGACAAAAATAAGTTTGAAACCTTACATCATTACAGAGGTAAAAGTGTAAAATTTGGTAATGATGCACCATGTCCTGTTAGAGGAAAAAGTTTGATTAAACTAACTGATAAGATATCTTGTGAAAATTCATATTGGGTTGAAGGTCTTAATTATAATTTGTTAAGTGTTGCTCAGCTTAAAAAAATTGGTTACCGAGTGGAATTACATCACAAGCAAGCTAAAATATTGGATGCTATTGGAGAACTAATTGGAAGTGGAGATCAGACTAGAGGTAATTTGTTCTATCTTGATCTATCTAAAGAAACATGTTTAATTGCACAACTTGATGATACTTGGTTATGACATAAAAGGCTATGTCATGTTAACTTTGAGAATCTGGTAGAGATAAGTAAGAAAAAAAAGGTAAGAGGTCTACCTAGATTGCAGAAACTTGAGAATGTGATGTGCAAGGAATGCCAGTTAGGAAAAATGACAAAGTCAAGTTTTAAGAGAAAATCCTTTACTTCTGAAAATATTTTAGATTTGGTTCATACTGACCTTTGTGGACCTATGGGTGTACAAAGTTACTGTGGTGCTAGATACTTTATCTTATTTGTTGATGATCATAATAGAATGATGCATGTAATGTTTCTAAAAGAAAAATATGAAGCTTTTCAATTCTTTAAGTGGTATTTGGCTAAGGTTGAGAAGGAGACAGGTAGGAACCTGAAATGTCTTAGATCTGACCGAGGTGGAGAATTTACATCAAATGAATTTAATCTGTTTTGCAATGATAGAGGAATTAAAAGATAGATGTCTACACCTAGAACACCTCCACAGAATGGTATAGCAGAAAGAAGAAACAGATCTATCTTGGATTGTGCAAGGACATTGTTGATTGAAAAGAATGTGGCATAAAAATGCTAGAAAGAAGCTATAAGCACTATTGTCTACACTCTTAACCGGGTACAAATCAAGAAAGGTACAAATCTGACACCCTATGAATTATGACATGGGCATGCACTGAGTGTTAAATACTTTAAAATCTTTGGAAGTAAGTGCTATATATTAAAAGACACTAGGAATGGAAAGTTTGATGCTAATAGTGATGAAGGCATATTCTTAAGATATTCCACAAAAAGTAAAGCTTATAAGTGTTTGAACTCTAACACTAACAAAATTGTGAAAAGTGTGAATGTCAAAATTGATGAGTATGTAGAAAGAAATGAAGCTGACAGCAAAAGAGAACCAGAAGATTATAGATCTTTTGTGTACGTTGAAGAAAAAGAGGCAAATAACAGACTTGCCCCTGATGTCGAGTCTCAGGTAAGCAATGTCGAGCATCAGGAAAACAGTGCCGAAAGAGAACAAGAACATGTCGAGCTACAAGAAAATGCTGATGAGTATCAGGAAGAGGTTGTCAAGCATTCAGAAGTTGAATCTGACAATCTTGTTGGGGAACCTGATGAAATAGAGGAAAGAGGAGTTGAACCTGTTTTGGAAAAATATGTAAGAAGACATCACAAGCCTGAACAGATAATTGGAGACAAAAATACTGGAATTCAGACCAGAAGTAAGACTAAGGATCCAACATGCCTACTGTGTGAATTTGAACCCAAGTCAACTAGAGAGGCATTGGAGAATGAAGACTTGATACAAGCAATGAATGAAGAGATTGACCAAATTGAAAAGAATGATACTTGGACTCTGGTGCCGAGACCTGAAAACAAAAATGTTATAGGAACAAAGTGGGTGTTTCAGAATAAGATGAATGAAAATGGTGAAATAACTAGGAACAAAGCTAGGCTGGTATGGAAAGGCTACGCACAAGAAGAAGGAATAGATTATTGGGAGACATTTGCCCCTGTAGCTAGATTGGAAGGAGTAAGAACTCTACTTGCATATGTTGCTTATAAAGATTTCAAGGTATATCAAATGGATGTCAAGTCTGCATTTGTTAATGGTATACTAGAAGAAGAAGTTTACATAGAACAGCCAGAAGGTTTTATTGATCCAAACAGAAGACACATGGTGTGCAAACTGAACAAAGCACTATATGGATTGAAACAAGCTCCTAGAGCATGGTATGAGAGGTTGCACAACTACTTGATACAGATTGGATTTTCAAAAACAAATTACACAAGCAATCTGTACATGAAAGATGAAGAAGGTAAAGGTATCCTGTTGACAAAAAAATTTGTGGATAACATTATTTTTGGTGGACAAGATGCATTGTGTAAAAGATTTTCAAATGAAATGCAAATTGAATTTGAAATGAGCATGTTTGGTAAGATCAAATTCTTTGTTGGTTTACAAGTATATTAAAGGAAGAATGAAATTTTCATTACACAGTCTAAGTATGTTAATGAAATACTGAAAATTTTTGGGATCGAAGATGCTAAACCAGTGAGTACTACTATGGTTACTGGACAAAAGTTATCTAAGAATGATGATGCTGCAGAAGTGAATCAGACTTTGTACAAATCCATGATTGAAAAATTGCAGTATGTTGTACATAGTAGACCAGGTATTGCACTAGCTGTTGGGATTGTGGAAAGATTCTCTACCAATCCTAAGGAAACACACATGATGGTTGTGAAAAGAATTATGAGATACTTGAAAGGAACTGCTGACTATGGTCTATATTATAAGAAGGATGACAAATTTGAACTTAGAGTTTATACTGATGCTGATTGGGCAGGAAATGTAGATGACAGAAAAAGTACTAGTGGTGGAGCTTTCTTTCTTGGACAAAGATTAGTCTCCTGGACAAGTAAGAAACAAAATTGTATTTCCCAATCTACTGCCGAGGCCGAGTATGTTGCTGCTGCAGTAAACTGTTCAAATTTGGTATGGATAAAATAATTGTTGATAAGCATGAAAGAAGAAATCACTGAACCTGTTGTTATTTTCTGTGACAACACAAGTGCTATCAATATTTCTAAGAATCCAGTGATGCACACTAAGACCAAGTACATTGCAATCAAGTATCACTATTTGAGAGAATTAGTACAAGATAAAGAAGTCCGAATGGAATATGTGAATACAAAAAAATAATTAGCAGACATATTCACTAAAGCTTTACCCAGAGAAGCTCATGAGTATTTGAGAAGTCAATTAGGGGTCCTTCCCCTAACTAAGGCTGCCTAGACAAGCTAGGAGCACTGCATCAAATATGCTACAACAGAATATTTGACAAATTGATGCAGAAGATTGTCACACTTTAGGGTTGGCTTAGAGTTGTGAAAAAGAGCAAAGACAAGGAATCAGTCATAAGCAAGATGACAAAGGGAGAAACACTGAGCTGCACAAATATTATCTACATCCGATGGATGTATGTTTTAGTTGCTGCTTTGGCATTTTTGTCAAAGAGGGAGATGAACTGATATGATAACACATGACACTGAAAAGTAAGGGTGATGAACTGAAATGAAGGATCAGGATAGAGGGAGATCTAAATACTTCTGACGGTCACAGAAGTGAGGTTTATAGGATTCTGAATCAAAATGAAGCTAAAAATATTATAAATAATTATCTGATGAACAGATAAATTTTTGAATTTTTTGGTAATCCATGTGTTATTCAGGTGATATCATATGGTGTTGTCATCAATGTCAAAGATGAAGATTGTTGGAAACTGCAATTGAAACAATTGTTGTATTGTCATTGATGTCAAACCTTAACTAGTAAGACTGTTGCTACTTAGGAAAGCACTATATCTATTTGAGTGTTGCTAAGGGGATAGGCAAGGTTGGTAACAATAGCACCTAGGGAAAGGTTGAGTTGTCTTGATATTACAAAGTGTACTTGACTATGTTGTACAATGATGAGACAGTGTATTGTTTATCTTAGTAAGACTGAAGACTAATCTGGTAGGCTTGACCGAGCAAAGAATGGAGAAATCATGTTTAAGCCGAGTAATGTTAGTGTCAACCGAGTCAATGTATGCCGAGCTAAATTCTAGTGTCGACCAAACAACAGTTAATTGTCGAGGAAGACAGTATAAGCCGAGGAAGACTGTATAAGCCGAGGAAACATTTTTAATAATGACCGAGCTTTTTACATGAAGACCGAGTAGTTGATCATAGTATTGACCGAGCATCAGCGATTTTATATTTGAAGAGAATTTAGTTTTGGAGCCGACATTGTTGAATTCTTAGATTATGTAAAACGTGTTGACTTTATTTATTGATTGTTTGAAAGCATTAAATGCACTGTAAAATATTTTATTGTAAATCTTTAAGAGATTTGAGATGATTCTAGAAAAGGAGCCAAAGAACATGAAGCGGGTAGATTCAATGAATCTGACCTAACCCTAAGATCTACGAATGAGATTGAGCGGCATAAGATGAGTTAGCCTAATTGAGGAAAGTATAAAGGGAACCTGAGCATTTGGATATGGAAGTGCATGGGTGAACAGAGAATGCTGGAAGATCAGTAAAGTTTTATTGACTGTATAAGCAGAAAAGGCTGAACGAGAATTGTGGTGATTGCTTGAAGAAAAGTTCCGAGCAGATCAGAGATGGAGATGGCAAAGTTTCAAAGTCAGTAAACCAGCATTAGTGTATGGAATCAGATCTGATATTTGCAAAGTGAGTTGTATATTTTTCAGATAAATATTGCTGCTACTTTCTAACCATTGTAACAGTCAAAATCCTTTTAACAAAGGTTGACCTAACAGTCATATGTTAAATCTTTTGAACAAGGTTGCATTCTGATGGAGTGTATGTAAGTCCTATGACTAGGCTCACTTTTAACAGGGTGATTAAAATCCTTTAACCGGGTCACACCTGACAGTGTGTATTGTAACTTTTGACAGGGTTGGCTTTTAACTGAGCTCACTTCAGAAAAGTGAAAATAATAGTAGCATGTTAGAAAGTGATTTTTCCCAAATTGGGTTTCCACTATAAATCCCGATGTTAATACTTGTATGAATGTTTTGGTTTGAACATTTATGTGTTTTACAAGTTAAGTTACAGTTGGGTAGTGGACTGCATTGTTATATGTTTCTATTATTGAATCAGTGATGACCGAGTTTGTTTTGGTTATTGGATCTGATTTAAAGAAAAGTTTGTAAGTTTGTTTTATACATTAGGACCTGAGAACAACTGATTCACCCCCCCCTCTCTGTTGTTCTAAATCATATTAACACAACACTCTTTCATTCATAAATTTTACACCAGACAATATTAGGCCAATCGATTCGGGGAGTTTGTATTAAATTTGATTAAAAATACATATCCAAAATTCATAGATATCCTACGGTAAAATTAAAAGTTATGCCTATTGTATAGGGACTATTTTTTTTACTGTCATAAAACAAGGAAAAATGTACGTACAATCTACCTAGGGCATCCAATATCTAAATGAAGACAAAAACAATCAATGTAAAACCAATTCCATATTAAAGCTAGGTCATTTCCCTAATAAATACCAAAGGATCTCAAATTTTGGTTGGTTAAAACATAAAATATTTACAAACCATTGCCTGAGTCTCTGTTATTGAGGGTTTTAAACCAGTTTTAAGAAAACTCATTCAATCTTCCACCATAGTCCACATCCAAAGCCCAAATTAGACTTAAAAGAGATATAATTCATCAAACTACACAATCAAATAGGATTTAGGAACGTTTCAATCTAAATGCCATTGTAAACATGCATTGTAACAACAAAAATGTGCCTAACATTAGAGATACTCAAGGAAAATGAAACTTAACTAGCCCTTTATTCACATAATACTTCACAAAATAAATTCCAGATGTTTGTGCCATACATTCCTTCATTATCCACTCCATCTATAATCATCCTTATGCAATCAAATGGATGAATATATACTTGATTGTCCACCAACCCTACAGGAACCTTGGTGACAGTTAGAGGTATATTAGATTTGTCTTCCCAATCTTCCTCCAACTTGACACCATTGACTCAAGCCAAACCATTACATGGTTGATAAACTCTATGGGATTTGTTTTGACATTTAAAACTACCCCATGACTGAATACTTACCCTTAGACAACTTTTTAATACATTTTGCTTTGACAATATTTACATTAACTTGTCAACTTTTGCATTTTGAACTCCCACTTACTAGAACATTACCTAGACACTTTTAACAACTCAAAATGGACTAGATAGAACAAACTATATCACCTTTACTTTTCCATGGACATACTTGCAAATTTTGACCATCTTGCCCAAGACTGACCATCATTAATTATATTTTTAAATTAAATTTTTGGATTTAATAATTAATTAAATCCTCTATTTCTATAGTTAGACTTTTTAATTAAGTCTTTTTAAAATAAACATAAGTATTTAATTAATTTTCATTAATTAAATATCTTATATTTAATATTTTACTATATAATATGATTTAATTAGTCTTAATTAAATCTTTAAAACATTTTTAACACAAAATCACATGAAACCAAGACAAAAACTAACTAAATCAACATGCAACAATCAAAATAAAAAGATGGGTTCATGAATAACGTCACCCTGACGAATTCACGGGGTTAACCAATTATAAACTTGTCCACTATTTCAGGACAAAAAATAGCTTAAGATAGAATTTAGACTTGGATGCTATCTCCCCTCTCTTAGCATTGAAATATTGTGGTAAGGCATGCTCATCTTGACACATCAGGCACATCAAATAGAAATATAAAACATACACATGCAAATATAGGGTTAGTAAAAACCGTAACATAAGTAACATCATCATATGTAAATAATCATAATCATCTAACTAACATGATATAAATCAAACAATTAAAACATTATAACACTAAATTAAATATAATTGAAGATCTAACATTCGTAAAAAAAATGGTCTTGAAAAAGTTGACATCATAAACATAAATGGTAGTAAAGAGGTGGTTGTTACACATATCATAATGTATTTACATATCTTTATGTAATGCAATCTTATGAAACCAGCATAAAGGTCTTGTTTATAAGAATTAAAAAAGTCTTAATACTTCAACTCTCTTATGATAGATTCCACAAGACACTTTTTAACAGCACCAAATTTTGAAAGCAATAGACATGAGCACACTATTCCAAGACCAAATCTTGACTAAGAAAGCAAACACCAAAAAAAATTTATAACAAATTTAACATGTAATTCTCACTTCATGAAGCATTTTTCATAGTTATATTTTTCACAAACAATTCTAATTAAACATACAGCTAAATGCTTTCCAACTTCTCAACTATTTCATTACTGAGTGATCTAGACTTAACAAAGATTTAATTAATTTCATTCATTGGTTTTATCTAAGATCCCAAATTAGTTTCTAACATATATTTGTACACTACTTTAAAGTGTCCCTTTTATATAACCATCTTAAAATTCTAATCTTAATAGTTAACTGAGTTAAAATTCCTAAAAATGTTCCTAATAACTTGTAGGAGCTTTTGACAATCAAATAGTTCTCTGAAATTTTTATAGTAATATGCAATGCTAAATATCTAAATTTATTTCAAACTTCAGTGATCCAACATAAATTTTGCAAATCTCTTCTAATGATCATATGACAAAAGAACTCCTAAATTGAAAGGAAAAACTCCTAGATATCTTCTTAAGATTAAATTTCATTTTTCTCAAAACCTCTATTTTCAAAGATAAATATCAACTAATATTACTATTATTTTTTCCATCTCATAAAACAACTTCCTAAATACCTATATTCATTGTCGTTCTATATTGAATTTCCAAAATGAAATTGGGATTGCATTAGAGTAAATTAAGTGCACGACCCCAAGAAAGATGTCCATCCAAAGGTCTTAGAAAAAGTAGTAAACATACGCACTCCCAGAATTTTCCAATGAAGATATCACTGTATTTCATGTGCAAGTTTTTGTCAAGAGAATTTTATATAAAATTGAAATGAAATGCCAGACTACCTCACCTTTCAATATATGTATAGAAAATGAAACCAAGCAAAAAATTAAAAATTATCTGGGATACGGAATTGGAAAATCATTTCACAACATTTCGAGAGATCCAATATGCAAAGACAATGAACTCAAAGCTTTCCAAAAAGCTAGTTCCATACTATAAATCTGTTTCCGAAGTATGAACGTCAAAATCTACTTCTCTCACTCTTTTTTATTTCAGAATTTTCTTCAGCTTGGTCACTCTGAGGAATAAGATATAAAGAAAATGTTTAATTATTTTGACGCAAAGAAGATAGAAAGAAAACGCCTAAGAAATAAAAGATTACTTCTCCAAAAGCAGTTCGAGGAAAATAAAACTAATCAATAGCATTCCAGCATAAACCATTAAGTCCGAAAAAGTTCAGATAATTCTCCTCTGAGGCATTCATCTATTAACCAGATATAAAATTTGCCTCTTCTCTTTTCTTTGCATACTTCTCCATGAGTTTAATCCTTTCTTGCTCTAATTCCTTCTCAAATGCTACTTCCTCTTTCAGAAGCTTTAGTTTAATTTCCCTCCGTTTTTGGTCATGGACTTTTATGAGTTCTTGCCGCTCACGTTCATAATCTTCAGAATCTCTTACACTGGTTTCGACAATTGTTGTATGCCTTGCAATCTCCTCATTAATTCTGTAACAAGACACAAACCAAACATAGAAAACTTAAAATTTGAATAAACAGCATAAAAACTCCTATTCTGTAACAAGGCACAAACCAATCATAGGAAACTTAAATTTTGAATAGATAACATAAAAACTCCAAATTCCGAAGCAAATTATATAGCCATTACTGATGTTCACTCTAAATTTGTGTGGAATGTATCTAAACTTTCAGCCCTTCATGGATTTATTTTTCAAATAGAAATTCAATAAGTTCACTTTGCTTTTAATAAAGAAATGTTCACGTATTATATGCCAAGCAAGGCTTTTCCATCAGTTCCGGGATGTTTGATTCAACCATATAACAATGGTTTTCACGGATTAATCTTTAAAATGGAAATTCAATAAGTTCACTTCAATTTTAATAAAGAAATGTCAAGTATTCGATGCCAAGTATGGCTTTTCCATCAATTATTAGATGCTTGACCCAACCTTCAAAGAAAAAATTCATTCTACTTTACAAATAATCATCAATGGAAGTACGGAGAATTTGAAATGCATTGCCTCGGCTCTTCATGAATACAATCTAACATTAAAATTCAATATATTTATATTAATTTTAGTAAACAAGTGTTACAAGCAAGGCCTTTCCATCTGTTAACTATAGCTTAGGCAAAAACATAAAACAAACCTCATTGATAGTACTTAAATCTTGAACAAGAAAAAGGCCTTTCCATCCATTACTATAGCTTGGTAAAAACATCATAAATGATGGAGAAATTATTGTATTAGCATCACAAAACTGAAATGAAAATTATTTACTCCTATACGCAATCTAGGATTTTATTATACCCCTTGCTACATTTTCTTTAAAGGCAGAATGTAATCTCCTATTGATTTTTCATGTTTCCACTGCATTTATGTGCCACCCATTCATTTGACCAGATATACGAACAAGAATGTGTAGGTAGAATAGACTACTGAAAATCAGTTGAAGTATCTTGCCCATTTAAAAACAATGGGAAAATTCATTTGTTTAGCGTAAAAAAGCAATTAACTGATCAATAATTTAATATTTATTCACATGCAGAGTCTGATAAAAGACTTTACCTCCCTACCTACACTTTCTGAGGAAGAATATCATATTGCTATTGATCTTTATGTTTCCAATACATTTATATTCCATTGATTCATTTTAACAGAAAAATCAACGAGAATGACTCAAATATACACCAGCTGAACCTTCATTATCAAAGATCCCTAAGCAACAGTTTAGTTTCGCACCATATTTAGTGATTTAATGCCATAACTGACCGTGGTAAAGCTTCCCTCCTAACGTCATATGTCATGTACCAAAGTCAAAATTGACTTTTATTTTACACAGAACTAATGACAATGTTTTAACTGAAAAAATCAACAAAAATATGAGACAACATTAAGGTAAGAAAAAAAAAACAATACTGATCCGATGCTAAAGGATTTCAAGCTGACTATAGCATCATCACTGAGAAAAGATACTGCCAAAGCAATTATGCAGGCGACACAAAGGAACAATCTACTCAATATACAATTATGTATATTTCTCTTATTTTTTTTTGTATATATATATATATATACTCATACGGGTAAGAATTGAAAAAAAATGAGAACAAGCAACAATTGAAACCAGATATAGCATTCAAAATGTTGACCACTGTAAAATTCAAAACCTTAATTTGAGGATCCTGCACAGATCCACACGAATCCCCAAAGCACTTAATATGCCATTTTTGAATTTTTTTTTCATCTAACCCTAAATTGACCCAACCTTCTAGTCAAGGGGCAGGAGGATTTATACAAATATAACATTTAAGTATAAGTTTGATTTATTTAATTTCTTATACTTTTAAGTTATATTTGTATAAATACTTTTAGGATGTTTGAGATAGGTTACAGCTTCATAGGAGTTAAGATGCAAATGCTAGATTTTGGGGGTTTCCGAAAAATTCCAGACTTAGCCAAATTTCAGGATTCAGCAAGCCTTCAGCAGGGTCACCTCCCACAATCCATCACGGCTTTCTAAGGTCAAAATGAAGCTGGCAAAAGGATTCTCAAAGGGTTTTAACTCATTTTATCGCAAATCACTTGGTTTCGACCCCATCTCTATGACAGACTTAGCTTAGCTCTTGCCCAAATCCCAGACAGACATGACTTCCCAATAGGCCAAAATCACTGAAACCTCATTTGCTGGACCTAGGGACTTGAAAACAACCACCAACAAAGACTACCTAAGACCTAGTTATGAAGACTTTGACATTTGGCATTGATCAATGATCAAGCATCATAGATTCATACTATGAAATGATTTAGTTTTACAATTATGTATATTTCTCTTATTTTTTGTGTATACACACACACACACACACACAAATCCATACGAATCATAATGGGAAGAAAAAAATTTCACGAATCCACAAACCGGATTCTCGAACCCGAACCCGAACCCAAACCGGCAACTTAGCTATTTCCAGTAGGGGTGGTTCAGGGGCAAACACATCTTGTATTAGATGGCAAATTAGATGTTTTGCAACAATTCACATTAGTTTCTATTTTTTACACCAAATTATCCTTCGTTTTCAAGTGCATATAAACTGAAACAAATATTTCCTGCTCAAAGTAGGACCAGAAGAATCTTTTCTCATATAATATCCAAAAACACATGTTTCATTATATTTCAAGAAGTGTATCCAATTTCTAACTATTGGGAATTAAGGTGTCTCAACCTTAGCTATTCCTGACCTTGTATTTATCTATGTTACCCTGGGTTTCCAGGACGGAATTTTTTTTCCCAGAGTAGGGGACAACAGGGGCCGGCTGTGGAGATAATTACATTAAAAACTATGTAGCCGATTTGGATTCAGCGATTCGGCAAAACAAAATTTGGGTCAGATTCCGGTATCACGGGTATATAGATAAGATAAGATAATTTTTAACATCCGCAAGGCTAAACATAGCCTATGGGACAGCCCACCAAAATTAAGCCAACTTTAGTAACTCGGTTCTTTTCTTGTGCAAGTTGACGATGAGCACTCTCAGCTTCTCAATATATATATATATATATATATATATATATATGCATGGAGGTTGCAAAAAAATATTACATAAAATTTTATAGATATTAATGGGGTTGAGGCAATTTGTGATGGTTGGATTCCAACAAAACTATCCTACAAGTGCCCATAGCACATTCTTCCCCAAGATCATCATCACAGTTTCACCATGTTAGGCGATAACATGAGAAGAATCTTCTCATCATATGACAATTCCTATATTAAACGAGCACATATTCTAACCACAATCACAGAAGTTACGGAAATAACAGAGACAACATTGAACTGTAAACACTACAAGTAGTAACACAATCATATATTATATATAATGGTGAAAAAGAAACTTTCAATGTGAAGTGCATGCATGCACGTTGTTTGAGTTCATTATATCATGTGGATGTTCTATGAAGATTTCTTGGGACCTAGTGTGGTGCAATGCACATGATGGGTGTTAAAAAAATATCATGTGAGTTGTTTTGGCAGATTGATATGTACAATTGAAACAAATATGGCATTTTATCTACCAGTCAGAATTCAGGTGTTCAGCGTTCAGAAAAGCCATTTTAGGACAAGTGAGAAAAACATGAGTTTGTGGACTATGCAGTATATACTTTGTACAACAGTATGAACATTGAAAAGCTTTCTGAGAAGTGTTCAAAACTTCAGGAACAATATTTCCCGCTTTATTTGGACCTAATGATATTATGAATCAAGATCCTGCTTATCAAATATTAATGATATTTGCACCCACATCCTCGAATTCCCGTGGATTCCCCCGGATTCTGGTAGGATTCCGGATGGGAACCTAGATTCCCTGTGGGTTCTGCACTATTAAGAATCAGGGTCCTGCTTATCAAATATTAATGATATTTGCACCCACATCCTTGGATTCCCGTGGATTCCCCCGGATTCTGGTAGGATTCCGGATGGGAATCTGGATTCCCTGTGGGTTCCGCCCGTGGATTCTGGTAGGATTCCGGATGGGAATCTGGATTCCCTGTGGGTTCCGCAGTGCAAAACCCACAGGGAATCCAGATTCCCATCCGGAATCCCGCCAGAATCCAAGCAGAATCTGGGCAAAATCAGTACCAGAACCAAGATCCGGCCTTCCGCAAAGGAATCCAGTAACGTAGATAAAAAATAGGGAAAATTTTAAATATATAGGGAAATTTTAAATATTTGTATGAAAACAAGGATAAAGTGTGCTTATATATACATTATAGAACCTTAACATATAATGTTTGTGTTAAATAATTCAAATTGAGAGTTCATGTGAGAGTGGAAGTCAAAGAAGTTATCAAAATTCAAACATTAATTTTATGGGACAGCCAAGGGACGGGTTTCCGACCGTTTCCAAGAAGGGTCAAATTATGTTGGAAACACGTCCCCGGGCAACACTGGTATATATTTATTTAATGCCTTAAATATAATTTACTGTGACATGGCATAGTGGCGCAGCCACGGTCGGAGGGACCTCAGGGAGATCAATCCAATCGTGCAGCAAGAGTAAAACACAAGAAGAGGATACAAAGGGAACAAGCAAGATCTGTATTCACTCAATGGAAATCAGTTACATTCAGTCGACAACATACATGCCTTCATACATGTCAGGCTACAACCGGCCTGCTTGATTACAACCTTCAGTCCCAGACCTTAGATCCAATTCTAAAGATTATATCTTATTTTTCCTAAGAGCTACTTCTAGAGATGAATCACATTACATAAATAGTCATCGCGACACGCGGGTCGTCTCAAGAACAAAGAACATTCCTCAAGAACAAGAAACGTGTAAAAGAAAAAATAGGGCAGGTCCTAAATCATAAGGAATTTGATCCATAAACCGTTCAAGGCCCAACGAACCAAGATTTAGGTCCACACAAGATCCAAGAACAAATATGTATGCTACGAGTATCGCAAGTTGTAGATTTCCATCGCAAGATCGGAATTCACCAACGGGTCGCAAACTGGCAAGAACACACTACCCGAGCAAGAGCCAATCACAACTCAAGCAACAATGATCTAAAAGAGTCACGAACCTAGGAACATGATCCAAGATAGGACCCAAACATAATCCAATCATCGCATATGCTATCTCAAACATATGATGAATCGCCAACTTGATCTCTTGGACTATTTTTGGTTGATGCAAGATTGCTCTGAACACAAGATGCTCCTGCATCAGACACCCGGGGTTATTAAGAAAGTGAGTCTCTCACTTTGCAACCTAAGAAGAATAAAAAAGATCCAACTCAGCTTGAGAAATCCACGAAGAATCTTCAACTGGTCTGTCCTTCTATTTCACCAAATACTCCAAATATTCCTTTCCTCTGGTACTCCTGCCAACTCTGTTGTCCAAAATCCTCTCAATCTCATCCATCTGCTTCTTCGAATACTTTTGCTTCACTTTCGAATCATCCTCAAGTTCATGTTATTCATACAACTCAACAATATTGAATATAGGCGGTATATCCATATCCTCAGGCAATTCCACTTCAAAAGCACTTTTGGAGTCAAACTTCTTCAATATTCTACAACGTCCAAACTTCCTCATCTTCAACTTGCTATAAGTTCCAACTGGGAATCTTCCCTTCTTTAAATCCATAACTTCATCTCCTACCACAAAATTCTTATGTCTCTTAGTTCTATCAGCCTGCTCCTTATACTTCTCATTACTGTGGTCCAAATGACACTTGACCTCCTCATGTAATGACTTCATAAGATTTGCATATCCTTTTGCTTTAGCATTCCTTTTCTCCTCATGACTAAGATACCTTAAATCTATAACTCCCTTAGGATTTATGTCAGTAACTACTTCAAATGGCATTCTTCTTGTGCTCCTATTCACCGAAATTGTTATATATGCAAACTCCGCCTGCAGCAAGACCAAATCCCAATTACCTGATTTGTCTCCAACCAAGCATCTCAGTAAATTACTCCAAACTCTTGTTCATAACCTTTGTTTGTCCATTGGTCTCTTTGTGTCTTAGGCAATCTCAAAACAAAATCCATACTGATATCTTCCCAAGGTCTACTAGGTACAGGTAAAAGTGTATACAATCCAACATTCTGACTAACTCCTTTAGCAACTTGGCAAATTCTGCAACTTTGAACAAACCTCTGAACATCCTTACGAATCTGTGGCCAAAATAGCTTTCACTCAATAAACTTACTGTGTTATCAATTCTGAAATGTCCTACAAGTCCTCCACTATGCTTCTCCTTAATCAGATTATCTCTCATTGATCCTCTAGGTATGCACGATTGAACTCCTTTAAACAACATGCCCTCCTCAATAAAATAATCTATCCACTTGCTTCGGTCAACTGCAACAGGTTCTTTACAAGCCTTCCATGGTTCTACAAAATCGGGATCTATCTCATACAAATTCTTCAATTCATCAAATCCATGTACTTCTACTCTCATTTTTGTCAACAAATTTCTTCTTCTACTCAATGCATCAACAACCTTATTTGATTGTCCACTCCTATGTTTCAACACAAAAGTATAACTCTACAAGAACTCAACCCATCTAATATGTCTCTGATTTATCTTACCTTGACTACTCAAATATTGTAATGCTTTATGATCAATATACAATACAAATTCCTTCGGCAAGGCTTGAACTATAGCATAGAATTTCTGGTCATAAACTGAATATATCTTATTAGCACCATTCAACTTCTCTTGTAAAAAGCAACAAGTCTACCTTCTTGACTTAACACAGCTCTAATTGCATTTCCACTTGCATCACAATCAACTTGAAATACCTTAGTGGAATCAGGTAAAGCCAATACAGGTTGTTCATTAACTTTCTGCTTCAATAATTCAAAATTCTTATCGACTCCATGTGTCCACTTGAAATCTTTCCAATCACCTCTCATAGTGTATGTCATAGAGTTACAAATTGAATTGAAATTCATGATAAACTTTTGGTACAAACTAGCCAATCCATGAAAAGATCTAACTTCCCCAACACTCTCCTGTGTAGCCCATTCCACAATTGCTTTAACCTTCTCTGAATCCATCTTCAATCCTTCGGCTGAGATCACAAAACCAAGATACACACTATCTCCTCCTAAAGTACATTTCTTAATGTTAATCAACAACTTAACCTCCTTCAATCTCTGCGATACTTGTCTCACGTGTAACAAATGTTCTTTACTTTTACTGAAAATCAGAATATCATCCAAGTACACAATCACAAATTTTCCTAAGAATTTCTTCAATACCTCATTCATTAGCCTCACGAAAGTACCAGGTGCATTAGTTAAACCAAAAGCATAACCAACCACTCATACAATCCCTCATTAGTCTTGAAAGTAGTCTTCCATTCATCTCCTTCTTTGATTTTGATCTGATGATATCCAGTCTTCAAATCAATTTTGGTAAAGTACTTCGCTCCACTCAAACAATCCATTATATCATCAATTCTAGGTAAAGGAAATCTGTATTTCACTGTGATCTTGCTAATAGCTCTGGAATCAGTACATAGTCTCCACTCCCCATTCTTCTTAGGTGCCAATATTGCAAGTATTGCAAAAGGAATCAAACTTTCTTTGGTCAAACCCTTCTGTAATAATTCTTGCACTTGTCTTTTCAACTCCTCATTTTATGTCGATGTCATTCTATGAGGTGCTTTATTCAATAAACTAACTCCTAGAATCAAATCCATGCAATGACTGATACTCCATCAGGTACTTTGTCTGAAATGATGTCCTCAAATTTTGTCAATAAATCCCTTATCTCCAATGGTTGTTCATCCACTATTTCCGAATCAGCTTTCCTAGGAATCAAGGCATAACACATACTTTCTTTCTTCAGTCCATCTAAGAATTTCCTTCCTTCAACCAAGAAAACTCTTACCGAAGTATAGTTCACATCCTTAGAATCCTCTACCAAAGATAACAATACTTACTTCATCCCATTAGCGACAATAGTATATCTATTCAGTCTGCCATTATGCATTGCTTGTCTATCATACTACCATGGTCTACCCAATAAGATATGACAACAATCCATCGGCATAATATCACAAAGCACTTCATCATGATAAGACCCAATCTTTAATTTCACACGACATTGTTCACTTACCAAGACCTGATGTTCATCCTTGATCCATGCAATCTCATATGGCTTCAGGTGCTTCATTCTTAGCAACTGTAACTTGGTAACCAACTCCTCAGATGCTAAATTAGCTGAGCTTCCACTATCGGTGATGACTTTGCAACATTTTACGGCAACCTACATCTGGTCTTGAACAAACTTTTCCTCATTATCGATTCTTGATCAAGTTTTGCATTGCATAGGACTCTTCTGACCATTGGGGTTTCTCCATCTTCCGGTTTGTTCATAGATTCAGGTGACTCCTCTTTCACAAATGCATTCCAGTTAATGTTGTCAAGCTTCTTGCTTGAATTCCCATGAGTGCATTCAAATGCTCTATGACCTTCTTCACCGCATTTGAAACAAGTTCCCTTAAACCAATTTATGTCCTCTCTTTTGTAACCATTGCCTCTAGGGTAACCTCCTCTTCCTCAATATGAACTTTCTTCTTTCCATTCAGACTTTCCTTTATTTTGATCGGAGTAAGATCTACCTCCTTCAGCAAATGATCTACCTCTACTTCTCTGAAATTTGCCACCTCTTCCTCTCTGTCTATGCTCATGCCTTTTGTTCACCAACTCCTTTGCTTTTAGGGCAAACTGATAAAGCTTCCTCAATACTATCCATTTTGACCAAACTAATCTCATCTTGAATAGATGTCCTTTAAACCATTCAGATATCTTGCAATTCTTTCAACTTCATCATCCACATGTCAAGATCCGATATCCAACCTATAAAATTCTTCGATGTACTCTTTCACAGTAGATTCTTTTTGTCTCAAATTCTGCAATTTCCTCAGCAAGCTAACTTGATAATCACCAAGTAAGAATTTACCCTTTAACTTATATTCACCATCTTATCCCAAGATTTGATATTTTCTTTTCCTCTTCTCTATCTATCTGTTTGTAAATGTTCCCACCATAAATATGCATGTCCCTTCAGCTTAGTACTAACAACCTTCACCTTCTTGTCTGCATTAATGCTCTCATACTCAAGGTATTTTTCCATCTTCGTGATCCAATCAAGTAATTCATCAGCATCAAGCTTACCATCATAGTCCGATAAATTGAAATGTGGTCTAGCATTTACTTTAGTTAGGCTCTCAAGAATCTTTCATCACCTTGTTCCAGTTCAGGTTCATTATTTTCAACCACTACCTCGGCTTCTTCATCACTTACATCCTCAATAGGTCTACCTCTTCTTTGGGCAGTCTCTACTACTTCTAATCTAACTGCAATTTGTCTCAACATATCCATCATGCCTAGATCTACTTCTCTTCTTCCCTGAACCATTTTTGTCCAACCTCTGCAATTGGTAGGCCAGATTTCAACTCTGCCACTCTACAGCCAAATCAACTCAGGGTTTCACAACAATCAGGTTCAGCAATCAACTTCACAAGGAACTCAACTTAGCTCTGATACCACTTGGTGCAGCCACGGTCGGAGGGACCTCAGAGAGATCAATCCAATCGTGCAGCAAGAGTAAAACACATCCAAAACACAAGAGGATACAAAGAGAACAAGCAAGATCCATATTCACTCAGTGGAAATCAGTTACATTCAGTCGATAGCATACATGCCAAGCTACAACCTTTGGTCCTAGACCTTGGATCCAATTCTAAAGATTATATCTTATTTTTCCTAAGAGCTACTTCTAGAGATGAATTACATTACATAAAATAGTCATTGCAACACACAAGTCGGCTCAAGAACAAAGAACAATCTCCAAGAACAAGAAACATGTAAAAGCAAAAATAGGGCAGGTCCTAAATCATAAGGAACTTGATGCATCAACTGTGCAAGGCCCAACGAACCAAGATTTAGGTCCACACAAGATCCAAGAACAAAGATGTATGTGCCTACGAGCATCGCAAGCCATAGATTTCCATCGCAAGATTGAAATTCACCAACGAGTCGCAAAATGGCAAGAACATGCTACCCGAACGAGAACCAATCACAACTCGAGCAACAATGACCCAAAAGGGTCATGAACCTAGGAACATGGCCCAAGATAGGACCCAAACATAATCCGATCATCGCATACGCTATCTCAAACATATGATGAATCGCCAACTTGATCTCTCAGAGTAGAAAATAGGAACAATACTGAACATAAATATTTTTGGTTGATGCAAGATTGCTCTGAACCCAAGATGCTCCGACATGACATAGTGAGTTGTCTTCACATTGAGAGGTGACATGGAAGATGACAAGAATGTATTTTGTTCTTATATGGGCCAATAGGCATCCCACTTTGGTAGAGATATTTTGCCATGTGTTGGCATCTTAGAAACCTATATAAGTCATTATTGTATGACAAATTCTTATGACAGGTTGGACAAGTTTAGAAGGCATCTTAGGCAAGGTTGCATGGGTACTCGTACCCACACCCCTGGGACGCGTACTAGGTACTGGCACATGTACCCACGTACTAGGTACTCAGTGGGTACTCGGTGGGTACTTGACGGAGTGAATCATAGCTAACGAACTTGATTAAGGTTTCTGATTTTTGTTTCGGTTTTTTGTTTGCCTATCAGCTTATCAGCTTGCTGTTTATCAAGCTTAATTCAATATGTAATCAGCTTGAAACTTTGATGCAATACTGATTAATAGTAGACTTTATCACTATTCAACTCAGAAATTTATAATTTGCAATATGTTATTTTTATATGATTTATGATCTTCTTGTTCATGTTCAAAGTTTGTTTTCTCTGTTATGCATCTAAACATTTAGCATATATATTATTACAAACATATTGCAAATTTGAAACTGAAAACAATACATTACATGTGCAAACTTTATCACTGTTCTTGGTTTGAAAACTTAATGTCATGACTCATATTTTCAGACTTTCTATAAAATATTAATTTATATTAAAATTAAAAAATTGACATACCCAAGTACCCCCGTCCCCTATTTTGAAAAATAGTCGTACCAGTACCCGTACCCGTAACCCAAAGTACCCAAGTACCCCCGTCCCCGTGCAACCTTGATCTTAGGTTATGGCAAGTTGGAAATGTTGTCATATGATACAAATTTTATGATGGATGTAAGGTGCATAAGAGCATCTATCATTACGATTATTAGCAACAAACAACTGCCTAAGTTTATAGGTATGTGAGGAGTTAGAAAATGATGTACCTGTGTCATTTGCATGCTTACAGGTGGTTGGAAAATGTGCCACAAGGATTTGAATGTCCACCTCTCTTGGCTTTGTCTAGAAGCTACCTCAAATTTATATTTCTCTATATATTTTGTCTCCTATTTGGGTGGAGAGAGGAGTAACGAAATTGTTCTATGCTGTCAGATTTCCTCTAGAAGAGTAAGATGTTGACTCCATGTAAAGGTTTAGAGCCTACAAGTGTATTTGGAGGATTCACTGGAAGATTATATTACCTTTTTTATGGCTATGATGTCATCACATCTTTTATGTTTCCAAATCTTGTTAAAACCCGTCTCCTAATTCCACTTCCTCTAATTAGGCATTCACTTCATGATTTGGAAGACATCTTTTTACAACATGAGGACACCAGAGTTGCATCATCACCAAGTTCTAATTACATGCTCACCCACTTTTGAGTTTACTAGAGGCCCTCTTGATAATGCCCATATGTTTATTAGCTCCACTTCCCACATACCAACTAACGTTGCACATGATATTAGCCATGCTCCATGGAGTTTCCGAGATGGGGGACGTTTTAGGGGACGGGGATGTGTTTCTAGTACGGGTACAGTTCAAAGCCAAAATTTAGGGACGGGACATCAGGGGACGACTATTAAAAAACAAGGGAGTTTTTATATATAGAGAGAGAATTCAAATATGCATATCCTAACATTGATAAACCATTCACCATAGACATTTTAGAAGCTTAACACATAGCAAATTAACAAAATTAAAATACTTTCATTGTAAAAATATGGTGTACTAGTAAATATAGCTCTTTCTTTATCTTACTACCAAGAATGGTTGAAATGAAGAAATGAAGAAGACTTTACCTTTTTAGCCTCCAAATAGGGTTCCATAATTTTTAATTGCTATTTCTACCCACGTGGGGCCTGTCCAGCAATTAAAAAATAAAAATAAAATTTGACTTTTTGCAAAATGGCGGACATTTTTTTTTGGCTGGAAAAAAGGGGACACCATTAGGTATGGTGGACAGTCATGGGACAGCTAAGTCGTCCCCAGTACCTAACGGCGTCCCCAAGTCCCCTATTTTTAATTGCTATTTCTACCCACGTGGGGCTTGTCCAGCAATTAAAAAATAAAAATAAAAATTGACTTTTGGCAAAATGGCGGATATTTTTTTTGGCTGGAAAAAGGGGGACACCATTAAGTATCAGGGACAGTCATGGGACAGCTAGGTCGTCCCCGGTACCTAACGACGTCCCCAAGTCCCCTATTTCGCGTGAAATGTTATTTCCAGGACGTTTCCTTTTTTATCATTTTTGGAACAGCATTGGGAATGGGAAATTCTCGTCCCCATACCGTCCCCAAAACGGGAGCAAGGGAAATTGGGCAGGGGACATGTCCCTGTGGAGCACTGATTAGATGATAGGCATGAGACCATAGAGAAGTGTACCTGAACTTGAATGAAAGCTCTTCTCTAGTTGATGAAACTGCATTCCCTGCAAACTACTTTTGTTGCTTACCCTTCCCCATTTTCTCAGAGGAAATTGAGAAGTAAAGTGCCCAAACCTCTAACATTTTTAGCACTTGATATAGCTCAAGTCCTTTTTCTAGAGGAATCCAAATCCTCTTTCTTCAGTTTCTGGCCCTTCTTGGGTCTTCCTTTCTTGTGTTCCTTCTTCACCTTGCTAATGAGGGTGAGATTTTCCTCCTCCACAGATACAGCAATCTTCAATCTCATCTCCTCCCAAATGAAGTAGGCAGCTTTTTGTGAACAAAAATCCCACAAACAAAAGGTTTCCAAGAAGAGAACCCATTTACCATGAAGGGTACTAGCTCTTCACCCTTGACCTCCCCCTCCAACTATTGCAAGTGGATCACAGAATTCAATAATCTTCATCAAGTACGCAACTAAGGTATCTGTCTTGATCATCCATGTGGCTTTAAGGCTTTAAGCTTATTTTGCAACATCTTCTGAATGATGTTATCACTCTAATATAGAATGACTAGAGCACAGAACATATTTTTTCTACTGGTCTCCCTTGCAATGTGAGGGATAAAATGATCCTTTATAAAATCAAGGATGACATGTTCAGACTTCACCATCTTCTTCGTATGATGCCAACAACATGGAACGAATAGGCTTTGCAACTAATTTCTCAATCAAGTCCCACAAATCCTGCTCCTCCAACAACATCCATACCTGACATTTCCAGAACATGAAGTTAGAGGGACCTTCCCATCTGTCTTCATATTTGAGACTGAAAGTAACCATGCTGCTGCACTGGAATATCCTGCTAAACAAAACAAATCAGCAGCTTAACAAAAAAGACCACCAGCTCCCTCTCAAGCACACATCACATGCATCTCACCCCTAAAACCTCCCAGCAGCTCCCTCTCCCAAGTAACAACCCTATGATCCATTCAAAGGTTCCTAGAAGGTTTTATAAAACTACCAGGCTATCATGTTATATTCTCTGAATCATTGTAAAATCGTTCTACACTCGATATCTAATTCCTACAGGAATAAAACAAAAGCGAAACCTATCAGCACAACTGTATCTATTAGACGCAAGACTCTATAACAAATACCATAGAAAACAATCAACAAAACTCAACAAATGACTGTCAAAATCTTATCACTATTTTTCATTAATTCTGAACATAAAATCTGCTACTAAAATAAAAGAAAAATGAAAAAAATAAACTTCTTTCTAATTCATACCTTGCTCTTTAATATGGGCATATCTAAGAGTTATCAAAAAGTCAAACTCATACTTCAAGCTAGACAAGAGTGTTCGAGATACATGACTTAAACTACAACTAAGAGATAAAATTACCTTAGTTTTTCTAAAGTTTGTGCTCAAAACCTGGACTTGAACTACTCTTATGTAAATGCTACTACATCCTAACTAGAACAGCTGTAGAAGACTGTTTGAGATACATAACCTGACAGTGAACCACAGAAGAGATCCAATCTCCTAACACTAAACAGTACATATTTATACAACATGATATTGCCCCTACTATTAGCTGCTACAACTTGACACTCGCTAGTTATAGATACTACCAGACGCTACTTTTACACCCCAAAAAACAAGCCTATAACCACCCAATGACAGTAAAATTGTACCAAGTCGAAAATCTAAGAAATATTGGATCCCTTTATGATTCATCTGTACCATGATGCTAACTAAGTTACTAAATCTAAAAAGAGAAAGAATGAGTAATCTCAAATAAGCTTTTAGCCAAAATGTATATTCAACATAGCTCAAAATCTAACCATATCATCTTGCCCTAGTCAAAAAAGAGATGGGAAGTCCAAACTGTAGTTAACATTACCTAGGGAAACCTGCTAACTATAGTCAACAATGGCCCAGGCCAAAGGCCACTGCAGTTTGAATTGATCGCCTTTCCAACAACCCAGATTTTTTGAGGAAAATCCTGGCCCCTTTGCCTTTAAATCTTGGGTTTTTTTACTCCTCGTTTCTTCATTTTTATTTTGGGCTATTAAACTTGATTGAGGATATGAGAGAATTTGGAAACTTTAAATAGATTATTTATGTCTTACGTTTTTCTCTTTCTATGAACTACATTTGGCATGAAATAAGAATAGCAATTTGTTTTCCATATTTTGCATGTCTTGTCCCATATTTCCCATGTTTTTTACATTGTAAACCCTAGTAATTGAATTCCATTTACACTTTCAATTTGTCATGTCGATGCTATGTAAATAGAATGCTACTATGGTCCATATCACATCATCTACAACTATGTACAGCTTTATGATCTTTGAATGATGAACATAGTCACCAAAGTACCATCCATACAAATTGTTCATTCTGTTCTAAACCCTAAACATGAAAATGGGTTGTTTCTATTAACATGTGGCATGCATGTGGGCACATGTCACACCCTACTCCAAACTAACAATCAATCCAATTGATGAAGAACACAAAACATATATGAGAGCACTTGTGACTAATATTTCCATATATCGTGCTCCAAATATCAAATCCCAAGCCCATATCCATGCATTTAGACATCAAAAAATGATATCTCAACACTCTCTTCCAATAACATTTCTGGAATGTATGATAATCCTTCTTTTGGTTGATACTCTCCTCCTCTAGCATCTAGTGACATCATGTACACTCTAACCACAATTTTCACACCTATCAAAACTACATCCAGTATGGCTATGTTTTTCTCGTTCTATGCATTATATTTGGCAAGAATTAACAATGACAATTTGTTTACTATATTTTACAGATACTTCAGCAGTTTTTAATTTGCATTGCATTTCCCATTTTAAACCCAAGTAATTGAATTCCAGTTACACATTCAACTTCTTGTGTCAATAGCATGTAGACAGAATACTACCATGATGTCAAATATATAATTGATCTTCTCACAATTGATACTCTTCTCCTATGACATCTACTGTCAATATGTTCACTTTGACCACAATACTCACACCTAACCTCAATTGCATTGTATTTCCCATTTTAAACCCAAGTAATTCAATTCCAGTTACACATTCAACTTCTTGTGTCATTACCATGTAAACGGGGCGCTACCATGATGTCAAATATATAATTGATCTTCTCACAATTGATACTCTCCTCCTATGACATCTAGTGTCAATATGTTCACTTTGACCACAACACTCACACCTAACCTCAACAAGGCTTACATCAGCAAGGGAAACAGTATAATGCAATACCATGATATACATACACTAACAAACTCTGTGGGCTTTGAATACTTCAGATCATGAAAAGTGCAATCATTTTAGTATCTTATACCTCCTATTTATGGTGTCGAGTCTTTGCAAAGATGTCTTCATTTCAGCCTTAAGAACTTTCCATTATGAATTTAATCTCTAAGTGATTCACATTTGTCTTGCAAGTTCTTGTTTTGCAATTCCAAACTAGCAACCTTCTAAAATATAATATCTAGACATGTTGACACTTGACATCTTAGATAATGTGTGAATATGAAGAATTTTATCTGCTCCTGCTTGTGTCTTACAAGTTTTTTTTGCAAAATTTTCATCAACATAGATGATGTATCTTTGGTAAAACAAGTATACGAATCAGATCTCCAAAGAAGCAAAATAGGCATAAACACCCCCAATAAAAGTACCAAATGAGCTAAGAAACATGAATTGGATAAGCAATTCACATTTCTAACCGTTTAAATAATAATACAACTTACAAGCAATATGACAGTAAAACTCATTTTTCAGCCCTTAGACCATGCCTTAAACCCACAAGTGGTATAGGGTCATTAAAAATTGTGGGATAGGGTCACTAAAATATTATTATAAAAGTCCTTTATAATACAGAGTTTTATGAACTGTCTTTCATAAATTTTTAAGTATGTATACTATCTTTATAAACTTCAAAAAACACACATGCAACTCCCTTCAACACCATTAGAAAATCTTAAGATTCCCATTAATCACGAAGTATCCTTGTTGCCAAAAGCAAGGTGGGGGGCAATTACAATCTAACAATGCAATATTTAGAATACCTCTTACTAGGTCTCATAATTCCGAGGGTCGTAAGGCCCATGACATTCCATGTGACAATCTTTGTTGTTTTCCAAGGGAGGTAGTGGCTCCCTTGGATTTAATTAGAATGTCCTTAATACTCAGAATTCCCTTCTCTAATGCCTCCACTCCCTTTTGTCTATTAGTTTATCTTCCTTTCCCTTTCTCGATCTTCCCTAAAGCTCTTGTTGTTGATTGACTAATAGAAAACGGATCAATCACCCCTAGCTAATCACCATCAGAAAAATTCCCTCCAAACTTTATATTTGTTATTTCATTATCCTCCCTCAAATCTACAATCTCCATGTTTTGTTCACTAGTTCAAGTTGACACCCCATTGCCCCTTATTGACTTTCTTGTGCCCTATAAGATCGCCATAGTAATGCCTTGGTTAGATCCATCACCCAAAAATTGTGTTTTGTCTCTCGATCTTACTTCACTCCTCTCTACTAAGATTTCCAAGTTTTGTGGCCCTAATTTGTAGGGCTTTGTAACAACTTCCAATATCTTGAGGTCAGAAGCCTAATTGCTTATCCAAATACCCTACCTTTTGTGCCGATACTTTCTTGTTATTGCTAGATTTATCTTCCAACCAAATCAAGGATTTATCCAACCCACCTTGATTTAAATTCTCAACCAATGATCTTCCAGTGTTGATTGGAGCTTTTGGAATCCATTTATTTGTCATTCTAGGTTTTATAGAGCAATCAGCTTCTTGTGGTTTCTTTTCCTACTTCTCATGCAAAACACTACTCAATTTCTATCTCTTGGATCTAGTGGTCTCCGTCCACCCAACCTGAATTCTTCTATAATCTACCTCAATGCCGCAATTTTTAACCAACCATATAAATACAAAATGCTTTCTATTACATCAACATCAATGTCTGTTAAGGTTCTAAGTGATCTTCCAATCTTCTCTAAGCACTCCTTAGACCAGTACTCCATTTGTAAGTTGCATAATTGAATCCATAACAACCGCTCTCAAGGGGTTAACTGTATAGGACTGAAATTTAGATACCACTTATACATGTATAGTGCCTTTCTCCCATTATCCAAAGACCTCTGGAGAACCCTTTCTCTTTCTTCTGGGAGACAAAAACAACAAGAAGCCCTTTGGCAAAAATTTATAAATCCTTGAGTTTTCCATATTTCTAAAATATATGCCCTAATTTTCTCTCTTAACTCTAGGCCATATAAATCGACTTCGACTTATTACAACTAATTCTTCTTCGCAACAAGGATTCCTCCTGTGCTCAAAAATAGTTACTAATATATGAAAATAACATCTATTATATATTTTAATATATGACACTTCAAATTTGAATTATTAATAAATTATAAAAATATTGATATTAATATATATTACTTTACAATGTTTGCTATAGAAATACATATTATTATTAACTAATTATACCTAAAGCTAATTAAATTCAAATAAAGTATTGTTTTAATTTTTCTTCTATAGAAAATTAGCTCATTATGCTAATTTAAGGATGCGTTTTTAACTTCAATTATATTTTGTTGTTTTAAAAATGTGAATCCAAATATCTAAAAAATAATTATTCCATTTAATTAAACTATATTTTCAAAAAGTAAAAAATTAGAAAAACACATAAATTAGTTTTTTAAATACAAAGAAATATAAAAAACCTACCAATCCTAAATAAATAAATTATAAAAGTAATTTAAACAACCTATAATTGGCGACAAACCAAGTTATCATTAATTAGTTAAAACTGCAATAGTATTGCCTACAGTAAAAATAATAATTTATAACAAAAATGTAGATTCGTTAGTACAAGCAAATTATTATGCCTAAGGCATTTACTTATTTGAAATGAACAACTTGACCCTACAAAATCAGCAGTTCATATCAATGCGAAGGCAGGCAAGACCATTGGATTTTGTGTTATAGTTTATGACAATCGTTAAAGTTATGCAATACTTATGAACGACCATTGTTAGCAACTTGTCAACCTTCGCCACAAGTTATAAATTGCAATGGTGTATAGGGGAAGAGCACCAGTACCCGCACACCCTAACTTCGCGCACCTCTAGAGCCTAAACTATATGTCAAATTTTGACATTTTTTTTTGGTTGTCTCCATATGTCTCCATATGCGAGTTAACTGCTTAAAGCTAAGGTTTCAGCTTCTAGGTATTCACAAAGATATCAAACACTGAAGGGTCAAAAAGTGGCCATTTCAAAGTGTCATCCGATACCCACTCAAAGATGCACCAATAGTCATTCACTCAAAAATGCCAACACTTGTGGCCAAATGTACTAGTATTGGTACACAAATGTCCCAATCGTGGTGCACAAATGGGCCAATTACCCACCAAAAAAGCTTAAAAATGATCAGCTATTGGTACATGTGTGATCGGCTATTGGTACATTGAGTGATAATTTTTTAGGCTCTTTTCATATTAGTAATTGGGGGTCATCATAACAAAAACATAACAGTCATTGGACCCCTTGTCGGTTACTGGTGATCTTCCCCTAAGTTGTTTGATAAAATTCTCACATTAAATGCAAATATCTCCTAATAGCCTTCTTTTATAATTTTTATTTTTTTATAAATTTTGTTTTGTTATAATTTTGAAGTTTAATTTTATTTGCATTTTTAATATAAAAAAAGCTAAAATTTAAGTTTTAAAAATTATAGTATAAATTTTAAAAACACTTTACGGGAAGTATGATTTTAATTTTTAAATTAAATTTTGCTTTTATAATAATTGTTAATATAAACTTATATTTTAATTATAAAGTATACTATATAAAGAATACTATAGAAATCATAAACAATACTATTATTAAAATTTTCATGTAAAATATATTTAAATAAACAAAAAATAATTTTGCTATTATAATAATTGTTAATCTAAAGTTAATATTTTAAATATATTGTATATTATACAGTAAAAAATACTATAGAAATCATAATATACATTATTATTAAAATTTTCATAAAATATACATTTGAATAAATTAAAAGTTTAATTTCATTATATAATAATTGCTAATATACAATTTATATTTTAATTATGTAGTATATTATATAATAAAAAAAAATTTAAACATAATATATAATATTATTAAAATGTTCATACAATATATATTTAAATAAATTAAAAAGTAGCTATTTCAACTTTGTGTGCAATGTGTACGCAAAAGAGATTTGGAAGGTGAATTAGGGAAGTTTTTTGTCTACTTTTTGCATACATGTGGAGTATATGTTGTTTAAGCAACTATGCATCTACTTAGAGAGAGAGAGGTGGGGGCTAGAGGGGGAGAGAAGGAGAGAGAACTCTATATATATATATAGATAGATAGATAGATAGATAGAGAGAGAGAGAGAGTTGTTCTATTTTTACATACATTTGTGTAATACATGAGGTCAATTGGTAGGGTATTGAGCAAATGATGTTTGGGAAATAAATGCCTCAATAAATAAGTGATAGCTTTAAATCAATTATGTATCCACATGGAGATATAGATAGGAGAAGGAAGTGTAAGGAGATAGAAACAAAGTTGGTGATGGAGATAAAGATGGAGAAGAGGGATATATAAAGAGGAGGAGAGAGAGAGAGAGTAGAGAGGGCTATCTATGAAAGAGATAAATGTATAGAGAAGGGAAGAGGAAGAGAAAGAGATAGGGAGATTTGAAAATACAAAGATAGAGGTAGGAAGTGATATATAGAGAGTGGTAGAGAGGGGGGGGGATATAGGGTAGAGAGATATAGATAATGAAATAGAGTTGCAGGGAGAGATGAAATAAGAAATTTAGAGATATAGATAGAGAGGCAAATAGATATAGATATAGAGGTCCAAGAAGAGGGAGAGGAAGAGAGGGGGAGAGGTGTATGGATAAAGAGAGGGAGACATGTCTATAGATAGAGGGTGAGAGAGTAAAATACAAGTTGAGATAAAGATAGAATGAGAGAAGAAGAGGTTAACAGGGAGACAAATAGATAGAGAGAGATTGATGAAGAGATAAAGAGGACGAGATAGAGAGATACACATGGAGAGATAGAGAGAGAGAGAGAGAGAGAAGGGGGGGTAAAGGAGGGAGAGAGAATTTAATATATAAGGAAGAAGATGGAGAGGGAGAGAGGAAGAAATATCGCTAAAGGGTGATATAGAGTGATGGAGGGATGGGGAAAGAGAGAGAAAGATGCTTCTTTTTTCTTCTATATTTTGCCTCTCTCTATCTTGTCTCTATTTCCCTCTCCCTTCTCTATTTCTCTCTCTTTTCATTATTGCTATCTCTGTCTCTCTATATATCACAAAAAATATTAACATTAATTGAAAGATAAACTCAACATTAAAAATATAAAAATATTATAAATTAAGTATAATAAGTTAAATTCTTAATTAAATAAAATTTAAAAATCACTATTAAAAATAAAAAAGTATTATAAAATTAAATGTAAATACTTAATTGCATAAAATTAAAAGAACTCAATTTAAAATTTAAAAAGTATTATAAAATTAAACATACAGTTAAATACTTAATTGCATAAAATTAAAAGAAATCAAAATTTAAAATTTAAAAAGTATTATAAAATTAAGTATAATATAGTTAATTTTTTAAAATAAATAGATAAATTTAAAAATTAAAACTATCTTCCTATATCTCCTTATCTCTCTCCCTATTATTTTCCCTATACCTCTTTTGTCTCTCAGTACCATCCTCTATCTATACCTACCTTCCAAATCTCTTCGGCAAACCCATTGTGTGCAATAGCTAGTTATTAATTAGTTAAACTTGCCATAGTATTGCCTACGCCAATAATAATAGTATTGCCTACGTAGATTTTTTAGTACCAGCAATGGAGTTCTGGTTCTGACTATTCGAAAGGCTTCACATCTTGCAAGATTCGATTCGCTGCCTCAACAACATGAACCTGAGCGTTTGATTCCCTACACCCCGCTAAGGCCTTTTCTTGACATTATGTCCATGCTGACAATTTCCCCCTACGTGGAAGAAGTCATGGTAAAACATTGACAGCAAATACTATTGGTTTGGACGGTTACCATTGGTCGGGCCTGATTTACCTTTGGGACACAGATTTCCTCTTGTTAAATTGGATGGGAACTTATATGCGGCCACATGTTTTCCTTGCACTGGCTTTGCTAGCAGCAGTCCTAATAGCATTTGATTCCTCCTATTTTTAATCTGGACAATTATCTTTCGGGGAATGGTATTCATTTTTAAGAACAAGCTGAAATATGCTTAGAATATTTTGGCAACAAGTTCAGGGACTAGTGTTCAGGGTCGTAGGAAGTTGATAGTGGAGCATTATTTCTGCTGGACTGATAAGCCAGACGGTGACAAGTGAAAATTTCGAGTATTTGAACTGCTTGTGACTGGCTGCAGGTCAGTGAACTGGGCTGGAATATTAAAACCTATATTTTCTGTTAAACTATCATATAATTCCAAATGACTGTTATTTCATATTTTAATTGCTGATGTTTTGAGTTTTCTGGGTATGTGAAGGCTGCTGGGACTGGCTGCCCTTCACTGGATGCGTGATCACCACAGCATCATTTGGTGTAATAAAGAGGGTATGCTCGCCGAGAAAGTTGAGAAGAGTGCACGTGATGGTATGTTTATTGGGTTTTGATTAAGGAAGCTGTGACGTTTTGTTGTAGTCTATATATAACTATCTATTGTGATAGATGCATAAAAGGGCTAGTTGCAATTTGCATGCCCTTCCACAGTATTTATTAACAATAATTAATAATCACATATATAACACAATATTGAACGTTGGTTAGAAAATTAAAGATTGTGTACAAATTCCTAACAAAAAGGCTCATTTATTCTCTCTTTTTCACCTTAGATGAGCTGCAAAATAGCAGACATAGTGTTGAGATGCTATTTTTTGGAGCGAAGAAAGTGGTTAAAGGGCTTCCTTGACTCAAATGGCATTTGCACACTGTAGAAAATCGAATATTAGAATCCAGGATCCTATCCTTGCAAGAAACTAAATGATCTGAATAGACAAGCCCCGTGGTAAGTTCTAATTCAACACTAACTAATAATATGCCAATGCACCCAACAAATCAGTCCTTTGTCTTTCTGTAGTGGAAAAGAAATGGGTTCTTTAGCTTCGTGAAAATAAGTTCAAATCCAATGTTCAAGATCTACTGGAAAGTCTAAATGTTATTTTTTTAGAAATCAAGAGTTCTTTTACACACACTAAGGTTTAAGTTTAAAGTGCTCAATCCTTCTCCAATGTTTTTTGAGTCGAAATAAGACTTTGTACAGCCTGCATATCTAACTTTATGTATTTGTTGTGTGAGACAAGAACAGATACCTTTGCTTGGGTCAAATCTCTCTTATTGCAAAGTTTATTTTTGGGAACATATAGATGATAAAAGGCAATTCCACAGATTTATGGCGTAAGGTAAGGCTAGAAGGTTCCCTTGGAAGAAAAGTAACTTATGGCGTAAGGTAAGGCTAGAAGGCAATTCCACAGATTTATGGCGTAAGGTAAGGCTAGAAGGTTCCCTTGGAAGAAAAGTAACTTTTCATGAAGATAAATTAGAGCTCAATGTTATCGAGGGATTAACTCCACAAATAAAACCTTTCACTCTAAGTCACCAGTTGGGGCTCAGGTTTAGGCACACTGTTACTCCAAAAAAAATATTGAGGCGGGCAGAGTGCGGGGGAGTTGGATAAGTTTTGGGTGTGTCTATATCGAAAAAAGATATAAATATCATAAATATATGCATATTTTCCTGTAAATGGTAAAAACAAGAAACTAAGTTCAGATAACCACATAACATGCATGATGCATATAATTAAAAAATCAACCATAATAGTACATCCCATGCAGAATACAAAGTCTCTAGAGAGAAAGCTAAGAATCTAAAAACGCAAGAGTTCAGATACATTGGACATTAATGAACACAGACAAGAGTTCTGAGTATTAGAATGCAACAATAATTCTTAGGATGGATCAAAGGGTCTGCAGGTAGTGTAGGTTGTTGACTAGTTCATGAGGTATAGGACTTGTAATGAACTTTGATGAGTCCGAAAAATTGAAAAAATTGAAGGTTCATTCTAATTCACAGTAAGTGATAAATAAAATATGCAACCAAATGCTGCCAAAGGTATTTTCATGCCTGCCATTCCTGTACTTTTTTCACCCAAGAATATTAGATGCAGTTACTAAGACTGCACCTTGCTTAGATAGAGATCAATAAGAGTTCTTACAAGTTTCACAAAAATGGGGCCAAACACCCATTAGTCATCAGTGCTATGACAGCTGATATATTTATCATCTGGAATATATAATGTTTAAAGAGATCAGGAAATGAAAGTTGCAGTTACTATCTTTACTATGAAAAAACCTGTGGATTCTTTGAGGCTATGCTATGTGTTATGTGATTGCAACCAAGATTGCCCAGGTATGTCTACGGACAAATTCATCCAACAAATGCAGACCCTGTCAGAGCCCACAACAAACCAAACATTAACTCAAATTCAAAACGAATTGTACCCAAATCCAGGGATGCAGAGGAGTGAACCATCAACTGAGCTTTCACTAGGATGTTAGCCTTGATCTCATGGGACAAGACTTACCATTTTAAATTTGATGCTTAGCTTAAGTCTCATACTTTTTGGTGTAATATAAGCTGCAATTTTAGACAATTAGCAGCCAAACAATATAAAAATCTAGAATATGAAAATTAAATAATCTCTGGCAACCTCTGCATGTTTATGCCAGAACACTGTCAAGTTCTCAGGCAAAAGACTAAATAGAAATAAATTGAGTATTTAAAATGGACAGTGCTGCGTTTTGAAATCCTGATACTTCAGAAGATCTACTATGGATTGCTTATGCAAAACAGAAAAACCCACTACAGCAATAAAGAGACAGATAAAAACAAAACAAAAAGAAATTGCCTTAGTTCCTCATTCTACTGACCGGTTGTTGAGGGAGTTTAGGAAATCACTTTAATGGATTCTGTAATATAAAGGATGAGGCTAAACCAAGTTGGTTGATGTCATTCATAGAATGGGCTTACATGATTGATGGAATGGAAAGACCACTACAGCTACATGAGACATATGTTGATTACAGAAACCCTAGGACCTGACAAATTGTGCACATCCCTGCTGGAAAACTAATTTCATAATTCATGGTTCGGCATAATGACAACATTTCCAGTAAAAATATTGCATCTTTATAGTGAATGTTAGAATAAACCTCCAATTGCAAAAATTGATTGGTAAGTGAACTAAAGGCCAAATACAAGTTTGAACAGGGTCCTGTTGTCACAGATGAAGAAGAGTTGATTAAGACTCAATGAATGATAAATGAGCAGATCTGCTCTTTACATCTGCTATTTGATGTTGGCTTTTTGAGCATGAATATAATTATATATGTAACATATAGTCAGCAAAAGATTAAGTTTGTTGTATCATTTCATGGCCACAGAATCATCTGAACAGCAAAAGAGAACTTAAAGAAAGCAATTTAAGTAGTGGGGCAATGGTAAAAGCTTAAAAGTAGATTTGTTGACTTATAATTTGGATAAATCAAACTTTTAATAGGATATATCATACTGGAAATATATTTAGAATCATCCTTGATATGTACCATATGATGTATTATAAGATCTGTAAAGTAGATTTGTTGACTTACAATTTGGATAAAACGAACTTTTAATAGGATGTATCATACTGGCAATATATTTAGAATCATCCTTGATATTGTACCATATGATGTATTATAAGATCTTTTTAAGAGGGACGGAACCCCGATGGACAGCAAAGGACTCTTAACAATGACAGAAAAAGAATCTTTACTTACCCAAAGAGAATCTTAACTGCAAAAAGAGATCTTAACGAGACATTTTTTAAGGTAGTGGGCCGAAACTAAAAAGTAGGTTTGTTGATCTTATCATTTGGACAACTAGAACTTTCTAATAGAATGTGTCATACTGGCACTTAATTGGAGGGGAGGGGATTGGAGAAGCGGCAATTGATTATACAGTTGACTCAGTCAGTCCAGTAGCAGCAACCCCACTAGTAGTGGCTGTTCCAGATCAGGACCCAGACCCTTCTTGCTTCGGTCGCGGGAGAAGCGGGGCTAGAGCAGTGGATCCAGTCGAAGGACCAGCAGTATATTCAGAATCCCTCCCTGATATTGTATCATATGATGCATTATTAGAGAGGAGCCCCCATAGACAGAAACAGACTCAACAATGCAGAAAAAAGATCCAATTCCCCAGAGAGGATCTGCAGCATAGAGGCTTGCACCATAAGAGATAAATGCATCCATAAATAATTTTAATCATATCAAACTATTCAAAGCTATTTCAACAAGATGCCAGAATCCACCACTGTACAACAGAATATTACGCATTCTCCTCAATTAGACACCCAACCAATCCGCAACTTCAAAACAAAATAAGGAAAGAAACTAGACTAAAAACGGTTACCTAGAGTACATAAGATCACACAAACTATTGACAGAAAGAAAGTTAATTTATATCAATTTTAACATTCCAAAATTAGATGCCAGGAAAATAAGAAAATATTACTTGATCTGTTCTTCCTGCTGTTTGTCATCGTCGACTTTATTATCCTTTGGAAGCTTTGCACAATCATCTTCAAGCTGACGACAACGATTTAGGTGAGAAGCCTTGAATTGTTCCTGCATCTTTTCTAGTTCACATTCTCCTTGTGCAATATCTGCATTCAACTGATCTATTTGTTCTCTATAACTCTGCTCGAGGTAATCCATCTGCACAACAAAATTCACTTACTATTAAACAAAAAGTTCATGCAGTTCCATTGAAACGGCATGCTCAACAGACATAAAGGATGGATATACCATGCACAAAACGAATTAATAGAAGTGCTAAAACAAGATGCCAAAAACAACTATCTTTGAGATGCAACATTTTAAGTACAGGTTCAAGTCTCAATAATAGGGTGAAAATACCTCTCTTTTGCTTTCTTCATGCTGCTCAACAGCTCTCTTTCTAACAATTTTAATTTCAGATTCTCTCATCCGCAGCTTCGACGAGACCAGAGTCACTGTTTCTTCCAAAGTTTTACTGTGTTCTTGTTCTTTAGAAACTTTACTCCTAAAGTAAATCAGTTTCTGATTGTCTTCATCCATTTGTTTCATTTTTTCTACAACCATTTTATGATACGATTTCATCTCATACCTCAACCTTGCTTTCCCTACAAGATAAGATTATACATTTGGTAAAATTCTTCCACGAAAAAACATAAGAAATCAGAAACTCTGTCACTCAAGCTTCCAATGTACATTAGAGAATGCACTTCCCTAAAAAATTATAACTGGCAATTTATAATATATATCCCTAATAACATTTTTCAGATCAGACACTAAGATATAACCAGAAATCCAACGCATGCTTAACCAAGCATGAAATACTATTAAACTTATGCATCTGTTGTACATGAGTCTGAGACTTAAGGGATTATTAATACAAACCTTTAGAGTGTCTGTTGAAAACCTCCATCTCCTCATTTGTTGCATAGTAACCATAAAGTACACGTTGTCCACCAGGATGAAACAATATCTTACGGCGCTCCCAATCATCTTTCCCTCTCCCTTCCTTAAAAAAGTGCCTGTGTAAGCGTTCTGCCTCCAAGTATCCCATTGCCGTTTCCTCAAATATAAGTACACTCATTCCACGATGCCCCTTGGGGCCATATGCATGCCTTGCCTTCATGGCTTTGTATCCTTTAAAATAATCCAAGAGTTCTTTATTTCCCATTCCGACCCACTAGAAGCAGAGAACAAGCAACACAAAGCTGATCAATTAAGAATAAAAGATACAGGAAAGCAGATTTAAAACTTATAGGCACAAAATACGTGAGTTCCATGGCTGTTTTAAACCATGATTGAACTGCCATTACACTTTTATGACAGCAAAAACTAAACAAATATTAATTCTAGAGCTTTTGAAAAAGAAACCCCCAAAATAAAGATAAATGTGAAACAAAATGTGAGTTTGATGGCTGTTTTAAACCATGGTTAAACTACCATTGCATTTTTTAATTTTTTCATGAAAATGAATACTAAACAATAACAAATCAAGAGCATTTGCAAAAGCAAATAGCTAAAAGATTAACATACAAACATGTCAAGGGAAGATGCAAAGATTCCACCTGAATAAAGATATGCATAAAATCAGTCGTATTGAATGTACGTATGCAAACTCGAGAGTTTAAATGATTACTACAATCCATGTCAGTTAAGTCCTCACTTATTAGCTTCTCTCCACTAGCCAGAAGTTTTCCCGACTTGAAAAATGGTTCAAACAAAAATGAAACAACTTGGAAATTATCACAGAGACCTGAATAGCTGAGAAAAAAACCTTGACGCAAAGAGTATGCATGGCTTTATGCTAGCCACATTCTTTCTACAAGTTAATGGGCAGCAGTATAACAGCAGCAATATAGCATGAAACCATTAAATGATGATTGATGATGTCTGCAGAAGCCTCCATGCTAACCATATTCCAAAATAAACATTGTTTGTTTACAATGCAACTGATAATAATAACTAATTCAGACTGCATATCAAAAAATTAAAAAGTTTGAGATTTTTTGAAAAATGAAATCATAAATCCAGACTACTGCTGTTAGTGTTAACTTTTACATAACTTATATCATTAACTATGAATCTGAAGTATGATATATTTATTGCTGTTATACTACTGTTGTTGTTGTCAACGCTGTCATGATTAATTTAATTGCTATTATACCACTGTCATGGTATATTTATTGCTGCTGCTATAATGCTGTCACTGTATATTCAACAGTCTTCTATAATGTTATGAATGATATTTTCTTTCTTAAACATTATGAAATATTGCTTTGCTGTTGGGGAATTCTGGTCATCCTGGATGGTAGAGGGACATCTCCACATCATTTTTATTTCTGCAACACATTTCAGAAACATTTCAAAGATTTCAAGATTTTCAGGGATGGCTAAGGGATGTCCCCTGCCATCCTGCCATATCTGAAACACCATTGGGAATGGGGACAGGGGTTTGAGGGCCAGAGATGTATCCCATGGAACATAGGAATATTATGAATTGCTAAAAAGGTGTAATGTCCCCTTTCTGAAATAGGATTTAATAATAGATAATAATTGATAAAATATAAATATAAATAATAAAATAAATTTACAAATTAATTAAGTTTAATTAAAGGTCAAGAGGCATATAATGAAGAGTTCATTTCAAAGGGGACATGGATGAAGCAAGGAAAATTAGAAAATGAAACTTGAAATAATCAAGTTGGAAGTGGAGAAGAAATCAGAAACAAACCTGAATTAGAAATAAAGAACATTAATTAAAATTAGTTAATGATCAATTAAGAAAGTGGAAGAGACAGCACTCTTGGGAAGATATATTAATAAGTCGTAGAGTCCATTTGAGGGGAGCAAGAGTTTATATCAGGCTTACATTTATAGATCTGCAAATGAGAAGATAAAAGGGAAGATCATCACATAAAGGTTGAAGGCATAACTGTAAAAAGAGTTTATAGCAGAATTGTAAGAAGAGTATATGCAGATATAAAAGAATATGCTGATGCAAATTGAGAAGTAAAGTATATGCAGACTCAAAGGAGAAGTATTCAGAAAAGACATAGTTTGAAGATGTGAATCGAGAAAGATTTAATGCATAAAGGAATAAAGAAAGGATTATGTGAATCAAGGAAGGATTAATTAAGGAACAGGAAATAAATAACGACGAGACCATTTCAAAAGGGGAGAAATTATGAAGAAATGTAACCTCTCCCTTACATTGGAAGATATAAAGCCTAAAGGGAAGAAGATTTCATTTGAGGGGACTTAAGGAATATTAATTGGGAAATAAATTTATTACCATCAAAGGGCAACAAAGAGTTCGGTGACTCAAGTCTTATAAAAGGTAGTGACCTTTTCACCAATGAAGCATAAAAGAAATTATCGCAATCATTCAAGGATCACCTACGAATCATCACTCGTGAATCCACAAAAGCAATCATCATTTATCAGATCAAACAAACAAACAATCACCAAACCACTCTATCAAATCAGCATACATTCAATTCACCAAAATATCAAACCAGCACTCATTACATCATCATCAGAATCATTTAAGAATACATCTTAAGGAATCATCTAGGAAGAATCAGGCACAACAATCAGCAACAAGAAGCAGACTCAGAAATCAGGAATATCATACCAATCACAATCATCAGATCAGAAGTGATTACAGGAATAAAACAATAAGATAATATCCAGATTGGGTGTAGGAAAGCAATAGACCCCTTGGGTATTTCAGAACTGTTATTACCAGCATCTAGTAATCTAACAATTGTTGTTGTGGTATTAATATTGCCTATACATTATTTGTCAATCAACTATCTTTTATATGTGTTACTTGCAACCAAATTAGATGATAATATAATCTTAATACATGTAATATATCCATTTTTAGGGTTAAGAGAAAATTACACTTATAGCACATAATTCTCATGGGCTCGACCAAAATGAGGATTGAGATACGAAGGACACCATGAGGTGCCCTAATTACCCCTAGGCCCAAGAGCAAAAACTATGTCCCCCTTGGCCTTGTGTGGTCTTAACCATGCTCATGAGGTGGTGTACCTAGCGGACCCTGTACACTATTCCCCTTCATAGCGCTATCCTTCTCCCCTCTTATGATTGAGGATCCCTTTCTTAGTCACCACAATAACTAACCCGTATAGGCTTGGAGGGAAGATTGCAATAGGGTACCGTTAACTTGACCCTAGGCCCAAGAGGTGGTGTACCTAGTGAGGCCTCATTGTTACCCCTCCTTGCACTTTCATTCTCTAATATGGTTGATTATTGTAGGTGTATGAGATTGTCAATTGTATAGATATAAATATACATTTACTTGCATATGTTTATTATAAGCATATAGATATAATAAAGATAAAGTCTACAAAATATATTGGCATTCATGTGCATTAAAATATGCACAAGGAAAACAATTATTCCTTCATACCACTATAATCAAGGGACTATAAATAAACCCTTTTGCTGTATATAATTGTTTCTTACTGCTTATTTTTATTGTTCTCTACTGTCTTGTTTGACTATCTCTGCTGAACATATGTTTTCTTCTACTGATGATTGATGTCCTCCTTGAATGCTGGGCAATATCTTTTATACTCCTCCATCGGGGTTGGAGGGTTATGATCTTTCCCAAAGTTGTAACCGTTGGAATGATAAGTATCCCTGTGTTGCTAACCGTATGTTTTTTCATGACTAAACCCCTCCATTTCATTATTGTTCATTCTTAGCTAATCCTTAATTCTGTATTAGAGGAGCTTGCTGCCATTAAGGGAAGAGGACTGATTCCTTCAAGCAATTACTGTTTAACATATAGTAAGTCTTATCATATGCGGCCAGCAATATCCTTTACTTACTGAAGATGGGTGACTGTAGCCAGTTTTACGATTAATGAAATTGTGAAGTATTACATGTGAAAGACAATTTCATATCACAGGTTCACTGTTCATCTGATGTCAAATCGGGGGCATGACACGATTGTTGTTGAATGACAGATAATTGTATGAATGATTCGTTGACTGCATAAATTCTTTTGACTGTATGATTTGAGGTATTGGTGAGTGATGATTAAGGGATTGTTGATTAGATGATTGATGAGTGATGATGTAATGAGTGCTGGTTTGATATATTATTGAATCAAATGAATACTGATTTGATACAGTGGTTCACTGATTGATTGTTTGTTTGATTTCATGATTGATGATTGCCTTTGTGGATTCATGAATGATGATTGATAAGTGATCTCTTTAAATGAGTGGAATGATCTCTTTTATACTTCATTGGTGAAAGGGTCGCCGCCTTTCATAAGGCTTGAGTCACCACCCTCCATCACTGCCCTTTAAGAGTAATAAATTATCTCCCAAATTGATCTTTCTTGGATGTCTTCGTCAAATGAACCCTTCTCCCCTTTATATCTTCCAACATGAGGGAGAGTCACACCTCTTTATCATGTCTGCTCTTTGAGAGAGTCACAACCTTTCGTAATTACCACCTTTTGAGAGTGTCACAACCCTTCATAATTACCATCCTTTGGAAGAGTCAACCCTTCATCATTTCTGCCCTTTGAAAAAGTCACTTCAATATTTCCATCCCATTCCTTTCTTCTTACATTAATCCTTATTTAATTCCTATGCTCCCCTCTTTCTTCCTTCCTCCTCTCCTTTCAAATGAGCTCTCCTATATCTTATGTTGAGGGAGTCACAACCCTTCATTGCGTATTTCTTGACCTTTCATTGAACTTAATTAACTTGTAATTATATTATATTATTTTTTATTATTTATTTATTTGTTTTGATATTTTAATTTTATTATTAAATCCTATTTCAAAAAGGGGACATTACATTGAAGAAAAAATCAAGGCAATCCAAAATTGGCCTAGACTATAGAATTTAGCACAACTAAGAGGTTTTGTAGGTCTTTGCAGCTACTACAAAAGGTTTGTGAAGGGGTTCTCGCAACAAATTTAACGAAGAAAGGAGCATTTTTTATGGAACCCAACAGCCCAATAAGCTAAAACCTTACTGATAGACCTCAATTAAAGGAAGTGGAGCTGAAAAGTTAAAACCGAGTTTTTATGGGCCTTAAAAGGTTGTAAGAAAGATTGGACAGGTAGCATATTAGCTGGAACTACCCACTAATAACTCACAACATATTTCATGTTTCATGTCTTAAGAAGGCCCTAGGACACCAGATTTCCTCTTCAACTGAGCTACCCCCACTTGACAACAGAGGCAAACTGATTCTTGAGCCTGAGACAGTGCTGAATGTGAGGGAGAAGAGGCTAAGGAACAAGGTGATTCCCGAGCATTTGGTGAAATAGAAAGGACTTCCGCCTAAAGATGCAACATGGGAAGGAATAGAGATTTTTGAGCATCCTAATCTGAAATTGCTTGAGATCAAGCAAGTTTGGGATGGGAGGACTGTTGTGAGCCTGTTTCAGAGGGCTGGTCGGCAAGTGGTGTTAACTAACACCATTGGTCCTTTCCTTTTGATATTTTGTTTAAATAAGATGAAATTAGAAACAAATAACATTATTGCTAATTTCAATGAATAACGGCCCTCTAGGCCAACTTGCTTCTGGTTAGGTTTAATTAAATAAATTTTTATTTTGTTATTGGCCGCTCTTTTCTTGGGCCAACCTATTGTACAAGGCTAGCATCTTTCCTATTAAAGGAGATCATTGGCATTTGAAAAAGGCATGTCTAGAATTTGCGATTAAGCGTGACTGCACGATCTGCTACTAGGACAAAACCCCCAACAAGCATTGCAAGGTAAGGACGTCATCTTCCCTTGCTCACAAATTCACTTTAATCATTCATTCCAAGCGTTGAGAGTTTGCCTATTCTGGTTAGTAGGAAGAACAACAAAGAGGAAGGGAGCAACATATTGTTTTTCCATTGAATCGATTGGTGGCAGGTGCTGAGATTGCACGGCGCCATTGCATTGGCGCCTAAAATAATATTGCAAACCTCTGCCGATCACAGGATCCTACAACCATAGGACAAAGAGAATTTGATTGCAAGGAAAAAGGGGCATTTTGATTGATTGAGCTTCACAGTATGCATTGTGTCATCTGCGCTGTGGTTCTAATATAAGTTACTAAACAGTTCTCTCTATTTTGTAATGAGTAATGATAATTGTGGCATGATCAAAATTATATTGTCAATCTGTATATGTGAAAAGTACAGACTTATCAAACTCTCCTAAAGCCAATCAGAAACTGGTATTTTTTCTTTGTTTTGTTTCACTATGAATCTGCAATAGTAGTGCCGCAAATCTTTCAGTCGCCACCCCTCAAACCCCCATACCAATTCCCTGGGGCATTTCCGAGACAATGAGATGTTAAGGGGCATCCCCTCTAATTTTGCATGTACAAGAAATGTCCCCAAATGCGCCCCTAAATTCAGGGATGTCAAGGAACGCAAAGGAGATGCCTGGCTGTCCCCAACACAGACAAGCACATCTCAGACATCCCCCGACTGTCCCAAGGATGGCAATGCAACCCCTGTGGAAAAGTGAAAACTATATCAGCTTTAGCAAAAAAATTGGGTTCTTTTTTATGCTTTGTATTGGGTTGTAAAGAAGCATGGGGATCCCACAAACGCTCCCATGCCATTTATGGAGGGTATAAGTAGAGTATGTGGGTAACATAGTTACAACTAGCTGATTACTGATACAATGCCATATACCATTCTGTCATAAACATGTCCCCAGTTAAGACATTATATGGTTATATGTCCCCATCAAGGTGGGAATGAACCCTGTGGCAGTAGAGGCATCGAAGTAGATTAGGGATATGTTGAAAGTTGTAGAGCAATATCTCCATCAGTGCCAATCGAGTGAAGTAGCAAGCAGACCAACATAGAAAAGAGCAATACCTTGAAATTGGAAATATGGTACAAGTTTGGTTGCAGCCATACAAGTGGCACAAAAAGGAGAAGGGAGTGCAAAAGATCCAACCACATGATTGTGGCCCATACAAGCTTGCGCAAAAGTTGGAACATGAGGCATACACTATCTCCAATGAAGGGAGAATACATGATAGGTTCCATGTAACAAATTTGAAGATGGTAGAAGCAAATATGGTAGCACAAAATGAAATCCTATTCATAGATGAGTGCAGCAAGTTGACCTTGGAGACAGAAGGGATAGTCAAGGAAGATGTGAAATAGCAGAACTGAACAGTTCAATATTGGAAGAGCAACTGAAGAAATTTTCATGGAAGATGCCATGCTTGAAAAAAAGATTTTATGGGCAAACATCCAAACTTGGCAGTTCAAAAAACATACACAAAAATGTAAGGAGAATAAATAAAGGAAATGAATAAAAAACATCCTCATTCTGGATTTGTTTAAGACTTTTAAATTGAACTTCTGGTGCATCGATTTGGTGTTTACTAGTTTGGGAACAAAGCTCTTTCAACGGGAAGGCATATTGTGTAACTAGGCACAATGTATTGTTATATTTATGCTTTAGTCCTTATTAATATCAATACCATTATATATGTCATGTTTTGTTTACCTAGAATCAATCAAAGGTTAAAAGAGATTTCATTTCTCATTGAGTATATATATATTTTTTAGTCAAAATCTAAAAATACAGAAAGATGTTCCTTCTACTTTATTTTGTTAACACAAAACACAGAGCTGCCACTATGTGGCCACTCCAGTGTTTGAAGTCAGAACAGGTGCAATTTATCTTGGGTGAGCAGCAGCCCACATTTTTTTGCATATTTGTTTCTGCATATGTTTTTTGTATAATTTAGGTGCACAGAGATGATACATATTCAATTACATAGTGAAATCAAATTTTAGTTCATCAAGACATGAAGTAGGAACAGTTTGGTTAAACACTTACAGCATCAATGCTAAGTATATATATATATAGTTGGGTTATAACCCATGTAGTTTTTAGTCATTTCAAGATGACTTCAATCAGCAGATGCTAATGAAATTATTCTTCATTTATGTTAGTAATAATTACAAGTCAAGGGATCCACTTAGCACACGTGCACCTTTTAACCTTTTCTTGGTTTAGGTGACAAATGGTGAAAAGCCCAAAGCAGTGCAACTATTAACCACAAATGGTTTACATGAAGTAGGAACAGTTTGGTTAAACACTTACAGCATCAATGCTAAGTGTGTGTATATATATATATATATATAGTTGGGTTATAACCCATGTAGTTTTTAGTCATTTCAAGATGACCTCAATCAGCAGTCATTATGCTAATGAAATTATTCTTCATTTATGTTAGTAATAATTACAAGGCGAGGGATCCATTTAGCACACGTGCACCTTTTAACCTTTTGTTGGTTTAGGTGACAAATGGTGAAAAGCCCAAAGCAGTGCAACTATTAACCACTATTTCCCTCAATTTACATATAGTTAAGGTGCTTGTGTGCAAGTTTTCCATACTATATTTTCTCTCTAAGTCTGAGTGCTGCTGGTTTTAATCAACAGAATCTGTTTTCTCATTTAGCATAGACACGAGGCTTATATTATTTCATTCAAAAGAGACTAAAGAGAGTATTTTTAAGAATTTGTGGAGATAATTCCTTGGCCATTATCCTTATAATTTTGATTACTTGATTATTGAAGGTAGGAAAACCTTTCTGGTTTCTAGTTTCTTATGCTTCCTAATATCTTACATATATTCACAGCTCCAAAATAAGTAACCTGTGTAGGGAATGCATTATTTTTTGCAAGTGTGAATTGATTAGACCATGACAAAGAGTTGTTTTCTGCTTTGTAATGGGCTATCAATTATATTTGGCATGACTGTCAGTTTTGCTTGCAGCAAGAATAACCTATAAGGTTGCACCACCGAGATAAATGGTATGGACCTTCTATAAATTACCTTGGATGTCAGTAAAAGTTCTAGCAAGACCGCTAGGATTGTTCCACTTGGCCCTCTTTGTCATGGGCATTATCAGATCCTTGTCTAGCCCTAGCCTAGTGATGAATGGCATTGGATTTGATTCTTCCTCTACTTTAAGATTCTATTCATCTAGTCAAACTTGTTGCATGTGACAACATTATATATTTGGATTTTTTTGCAGGTCATATACATACATTTCCAAATGTTTTTCATTTTAGATTTTTCATATTTCCATCTGAGTACACATTAAGTACTTTGTCAAACTCAAAATTGTGAAACAGTTTAGATGGTATAGCAAATTTGCAAAAGAAAAGTGTTTTTATGTTTTTTCAGACTCCTTATCTTATGGAGCTAATTGAAGGCATGTTAGTACAAAATTAAACTTTTAAAGCTTTATATATGCACTTGAAAATCTACTTACATGAACTTATTCAAGGAGTTAAATAGTATGGACCACTAGCAGGACCACTAGGATTGTCCAGCTTGGCCCTCTTAGCCCTGGACATTTTCTTATGGACATTATCAGATCCTGTGCATGCCCTATCCTAGTGATTAATGGTGTTGTACTTGATTCTTTCTCTACTTCAAGATTGTACCTATCTAGTCGTCTCTTGCATGTGGCATCAATGTATATTTTAATGTTTTGCAGACCAGTTGCACACATTTCTGTTTTTCGTTTTAGACTTTTAACATTTCCATCTGAATATTCAATCAGTTCTTTGACAAACTCAAGATTGTGAAATGGTTTAGATGACACAGCAGAAGAATAGTATTGTATGATTTTAAACATTCCTTATCTCATGGCACTCATTAAACACATATTAGTACAAAATTGAGCTCTAGAAGATCATATGTGTGTTTAAAAGTCTCCTTATGTGATATGCTACCATATATAGCCTTGCAATCTAACATGATAATTCAGATGAGGTAGTATGTTTTGGTATTTTGGTTTATAGAAAAACTTTACAGGAGCATTTGACCCACATTAAGACTCTGTTGAATATCATAAGATTGACTAAAGAGAAGTGTGTATCTTTGCTGCACCTTAATTATTATATCCAGGGTTTATTATATTTGATGTGGGAGCCAAGGTAGCTGAATCCAAGATATTGTCAATTAAGAGATGGTTGGAAACTAGAAACCAGAAATACTCAATTGAGAGGATTCCTTGCATTATATAGTTATTACTGCTACTCAATTTAGAGGATACCTTGCGGTATGTAATTATTAATACTTTATAGTAACAAAATGCATTCTGGATTTTTCTTCATATCTACAAACGAGTATAATGCTTCTAGGTTGGGGAATGAATCATTTTGCTACAACAGGGTAGGGCTATTGCCTTTGAAAGTCATGCTAGATGAGTGAAAGCTGTTATCTATTTATGATAAAGAAATACTTGCCATAATGCATGCTGTAACCAAATTCAAAAAATATTTAGTGCTGTACTGCATCCCCTAATAGGAACCTATGTGTGCAAATTGTGAGCATTTGATTTTGCAATACTATTAAGTATTGTAGCACAAAACCATAGCACCTGATGCTTTTATGTAGAGACAAATGAGGAAAATCTACAAATGATAGATTGTGGCGGCTTGTGGAACAAACCAAAGAAAGTGTAACAACTGTAATCCATTATAATTCCAGAAAACTTCAACCATTTCCCATTCCTAATGAGAAATAAAAATCCATGACCATTAACTTGATCACACATCTCCCTAAATGAAAAGGTAAGGATTGCAATTTTGTGGTTGCACTTGTCTTTATGGAGATCATTTATGACTTGCATGGACTATCTCAATATATTGCGAGTCTTGGGGATTCGAAATGTATGACTTACACAGGCCATCTCAAAACATTGCAAATGTTAAGGATTCAAAATTCATTGGACTTAAAACAAGAAACCAAGATTGCTTGCTAGATTGCACTTCTGAATTATATGCATTGGCACAACATGTGTGCCAGTTTTATTATCTGGTCTAGATTGAACTTCTGAACTATATCATTAGCACAACATGCTTGCCAGTTTTACTATCTGAACTTGCAGTTTCAAAATGTATAACTTTTAATTTATAAACGGTAAAGAACAGGGATGGGTGTGTGTGTGTGTGAGTGTGTGTGTGTGAGAGAGAGAGAGAGAGAGTCTGAAATAATTTTTTTGAGTATTTGAAAGGATAAAACCCTCTGCATGTCTTGTAATCAAAAGCAAGAAGAAAAATCATTAACCCTAGGTGTGCATATAAGGAGACGAAAAATACAAAGCTTGCGGTCCATACCTGTTCATTTTCATCTTGATCAAGGATTGTGTTCTGAATAATGACTATAGGGGGCCAAACAATCTCTCGATCGATCATGGGCTCTTGCAAACCCTTCCACTTGCCAATCATTTCCTCAGATATTGCATATGCTCCTCTCCTTCTCAACTCTTCTTCCAAGACTTCTAACAGTTTCCTGTGTAACTTAACTCTCTTAGACGTCACAGTCTTTGCATGGGTCAAGACGGGGGGCATACCTCTGTACCAATCAATTGCCCCCACACCCCCACTGCAGGCTGGACAGTGCCATTGCCTTTCAGGTTCATTTATCTGTTCTACAGTCAGGCTGTCGAGGGTTTCAAAAAAACCTTTGAACCATTTATTCTTCTTCATTGTCTCATGACTTATATCCTCATCATCAGAATCAAATCCTTCACTGCTCAAACAATCCTCTTCGCTGTCCAAATGTTCAATTTCTGATTCTCCTTCACTGGACTGATCCCCAGCATTGCCTTGTGGAAGTTCCCCTGATATTTCAAAAGGAAGAAGTTGGGACAAAACTTTACTGCCTGATTCAGAACTCTCTCCATTCGCGTTTGCCCCTCCACTTCCCCCCTCTCCTTTTACCACAGCAGGTGCCACTACAGAGCTCCAACTGGTGCCTCCGGTGCCATTGGAGCTTCCCCATTTCCACCCGTTTGCAAGAGGGGGAGGCACATTTGTTGTCTTTGCAGAAGCAGTAGAAGATCCCCAATTTAGCGGTTTGGGCTGAGTCTGCCATGCCTGATTCATGTTGCCGCTTAGACCCCTGCCACCAGCACTCCATGAAGTAGTAGTAGCAGCAGCAGCAGGGGTAGCATTTCCATTCTTCTGCTGGGTTTTCCCGGCATCCCTCCATCCCGGCTGCTTGTAACCGTGATTCTGTGCAACATTAAGGCCATCACCTCGTCGAGCAGGCTTTGCACTCCCTCCATTAGGGATATCACCCCAACGAGCAGGTTTCTGGTCTTCACCATAGTCATAGCCTGCTTTGCCTTTGAAAAACCCAACTCCAGGACGGTCAGGAGCATAAGCACTAGACGGTGTCCCGCCCCTCGGCCTGTTTGAGCCCTTACGAGTCAGAGCCACTGCCCACCCTTCATCATTTTGCTCAAAACTCGAACCGTTCGACATTCTTGCACACCTTTTAAGAAAATAACAGAGTCACACAATGCCAAAATAAATTCTGACAATCCTTGAGCAAAATGAACAATCGCACGATAACACGAAAATTTCTTACAGGGTACAGTTACGCCATAATACAAAGAACTCCAACGACCCTTGAGCAGATATCACAGTCACACAATAATAAAACAAGGATCACCAGCAACACTTCAGCAATAACACGGTCACACAAAACACTACAAAAGCAAATGACACGGTCGCACAACAACACCACAAAAGCAAATAGAAGGTCACAGAATAACAAAATAAATGCAAATAGAAGGTCGCACAATAGCACAACAAACTCTTAAGCAAATACACAGACGCTTAATAAACAACAAATTTCAACATCCTCGAAGCAGAAAACACAGACATTGTACGTTTCACCAACCGCTACGCATAATATCAGAAATCGCGACCTTAAATAAGCGTAACTTGCAAAATATTCACGCGGTTTCAGGCATTTTCTTACCTCTCAGTCTCGCGTTCGAATCTTTACAATGCTCTGGCAAGGAAACACAAAATATTCAGATTTCACCCTAAAGATTCACGACAAAATATCAATGCTCCATACGTTAGACCACAAAACGACGATCAGCATAAAAAAAGAATTTACAGAAGCCTTCACGCTGTTTCTTGTTATTTCCTTTTAACCTTTTCTCCAGCTTCAACCTCGAAGCTCCCGAAGTTCTTTCAGCTTGCCGCGGAGAATTTAAAGAAAATGGAATCGAACCACGCCACCTTTATTACCAACCACAGCAAGAATCTCCCGATGTCTGCTTACAAAAACAAACCGACATTAGGCCGAAAGTTCCACTACATTATCCGCCACGATAAGCCCTCATTTTAATAAAACCGCTACGACATTTTGCCTTAAAATCAGCTGAAAGCTTACACGGCTAAATCGAATCAGCTGTGCATCTAACGCGTACATAAAACCACAAATCACTGTACAACCATCTGTTCGATTATCTATTCAAAAGAAATCTTTGTAAAATATTCTGCACCGTCAAATAAAAGGCACTAAAACCTCCAGAAAAGGCAATGCTTACCTTCCAAGCCTTGTTAACAGCCGAAAAATTCTTCACAACGACGCTCTTCTGCACACATTGCGAATAATCACAAAGCAAAAAGTTAGCAACCACGTATCTATAAAAGATTTACCTACTTAAATCCACTCTGAAATCCTCTAAATAAAGATTTTGGTACCTGCTACGACAAAGCAGAACAATATTTCCTAAATGTAAGATCGGCAGCTGCATTTTATTACTGGAGTAGGTGGCATTATGTTCTGGACCTTCTTATTTTGCTCTGTGAAGCGCTTCAGAATTTTCTTGCTTTTCAAGAAAACGTAACCTTCAATGGAAACCCGTCAGATATCGTTTCGCAAATCGAAGCTCCCATGGACGTAACCTGCCGTTATACCGGGCTCGTGTATATATTTATATTTGTTTTTAGCCGCCGCGAAATTAATCTCGTTATTTTTTTTCTGATTTATTTTTTCAACTTCCTCCCGAAGATTTAATATTAAATATAAAGAATGAGGCGTGGATTGTTTAGAACCAAAAGCCACTGTTGGCGTGAGAATCAAATTTACAAGTGGGGGAAAGAATGGAGATGATTTAAAAAAACAAATTAACGTAGAAAGAATGCAGCTATAATATGTCGTGTGTTGTTTGTAATTTTTAAAAGATTTTTAATTATATATAAAAATAATTTTTAATAATATTCTGTAATAAATTATGTGATGTCATATTAGTGTATTAATAAAACATGATTTAGTGTATAACTATCAACCTCATTTTTGGGATTTTTTTGGACACCTCCACGAAAACACATCTAGTAAATTGAATTTGGAAGTGATTTGAAATTTGCACGTGGAATTTTGGGAGCGTGAAATTAAGGTGTTCAATCTCACTTTTTTCAAGACTTTTTGGACACCTCGACAAAAAAACAAAGTAAATTGGTGTTAAATCCAAGAGTGATTTGAATTTTTCACGTAGGATTTTGAAAAGTGTGTGTGACGTTAGGATGTTCAACTGTCAGAAAAAAATTCTGACAGGTCCTAGAACATGTAGCCATTTTGGGGAGAGGGACCCATGTTCATTCTTGTACAAGCACTTGTAGATGTAATATTCAATTTTGCCACATATTTATAATATATATTAACCTAGAAAGAATGCAGCTATAATCTGTATAATGTGTTGTGTGTTGTTTGTAATTTTTAAAAGATTTTTAATTATATATAAAAATAATTTTAAAAGTATTTTGTAATAAATTATGTGACGTCATATTAGTGTATCAATAAAACATGATTTAGTGTACAACTATCAACCTCATTTTTGGGGGTTTTTTTGGACACCTCCACTAAAACACATCTAGTATATTGAATTTGGAAGTGATTTGAAATTTGCACGTGGAATTTTGACAAAAAAACAAAGTAAATTGGTGTTAAATCCTAGAGTGGTTTGAAATTTTCACGTAGAATTTTGAAAAGTGTGTGTGACGTTAGGATGTTCAACTTCAGAAAAAAATTATGAATTTTCAATTTTTTTAGGAGTAGAGGCCACTAACAGGTCCTAGAACATGTAGCCATTTTGGGGAGAGGGACCCATGTTCATTCTTGTACAAGCACTTGTAGATGTAATATTCAATTTTGCTCAGATGTAAATTTTACAAAACACATGAAGATGTATGAATGTTATATTGGAAAAAATAAATTAATGTAGAAAGAATGTAGCTATTCTATAACAAATTATGTGATGTCATATTAGCGTATCAATAAAACATGATTTAGTGTACAACTATCAATCTCATTTTTGGGGTTTTTTATGGACACCTCCACTAAAACACATTCTAGTAAATTGAATTTGGAAATGATTTGAAATTTGCACGTGGAATTTTGAGAAGCGTGAAATTAAGGTGTTCAATATCATTTTTTTAAAGACTTTTTGGACACCTCGACAAAAAAATAAAGTAAATTGGTGTTAAATCCTAGAGTGATTTGAAATTTTCACCGTTAGGATGTTCAACTCTCAGAATTATTTTTTATAACTATCCACTTTAAGCATGTCATATAGAATTTTTATAATTAATAATACTTTGTTTTTATAATAAGAAATAACTTTTTTTGTGTTCAATTATTAGTATATTTATTTTCCATGTAAGTTATATTTTAAATAAAAAATTTAATATTCTACTTGAACAATAAAAAAAATTTGATTTTTTTTAAAATTAGTTCTATTAATGTTAACTTCTTTGTAAGGTTTTCAACTTTTTATGATTGTATTTTTTTTGTTGCACACATATTTATATTATGTACTATAGAAGGCAAAATTATATAAGAGAAGTTTTGTATGGGAAAAAATGTACATTGAAATACAAATACTTAGGAAGTGGATTGAGATGTGTGTACAAGAAATATCAAGATGATTTGCTTAATAAATAAATTAGAGATTTTGAAAATCTCATTATTGTAAGTAATTCATAAGAACAATTAGTTTAATATTGATATAAATATAATTATAACATAGAATAATACAAAATAAAATTAATATAAATATAATTTTAAATATGAAATAATAATATAATAATATAAATATAATATAATCTTTAAATCTATTATAATATGATATGAATATAATATTTTAAACAAGTGTCATGTAGTGGCTAAGTACTTGCCTTTAATTATAGTAGAAACTATAATAGTATATTAATTTTTTAATTACTATGTTTTATATAGTAATAGTAGAAATAATAAATTTTTATAAATTTTTAAGTTATACTAGAAATAATAGTATATTAATTTTTTAATTATTATGTTTTATATAGTTACAATAAAAGTAATAAATTTTTATAAAAGAATTTTTATTAAAACTATTATAAATAAATAAATTTAATTGATCTTTAAAACTAAATTTTAATAAGTTTTTTAAAATAAAACTATTATAATAATATTAAATATTAATTTAATATAGTTTAATTTAAATATTAATGTTTTGTAAAGAAAAAATAAAAATTACAAGCAAATAAAATCACATAATTTTTTTATAATATCATAGGTTGTTATTTAAATTATAATATATTATAAAAATTAATAGTATAAACATGATTGCCAGAATGGAACAAAATTTATGGATGAAAATAAATATATATTATCTGACAATAAATAAAAAACGTGGTAAATTTTAATTGGTTCACTCCTGTAATAAGACTTCAAACGCATTCATCCAATGAGATGACCAAAAATTAATTTCTAGATATTATGAAGTTAAATATTTTGCATCTACATTTTAGAAATGGAAAAACTTATAATGAAATATAAAATTGAATTTATTTTATTGGTGTAGAACAGTTCATTTAATCATTAGTTAATGAAGAAATCCAAAACGAATGCAATAGTACTTGCTTAGCCTATCGGCAAGTACTAATAATATAAGAATAGTACTTAATTCAATTTAAAAGTATATTTAAATATAAAGCTATTATAGTATAAAATAAATCTACTCAACTAATCACAATCAAAATAAATTTATACAATTAATCACAGTCAAATTTCTAAAAATTATATAAGAAATTGCATAATTTGAATATATTTATTTTTAGGTTAAAAAATTGTTAAAATTTATAAGAATATTAATGATTATTTCTACACAAACATTAGAACCCATATTAAAATAGTAGGTACCTCTTTCTCATAGATAAATATCATGTCTAGCAATGTAGATTATTAAAAATTAAAATCTATTATATTTTCAATAATCTTATATTAAATTATAATTAATGAATAATTAAAAAGTATATTAAATATATTTTTAAACAAATTTTCAGTGATATTTACACTCTACTTATTGTTTACATTTCTGATCACACTATTAATCTAAAACTGTTTAGATCTTCCGCAAATTCAGATTATAAAAGTTTTGTTATAAAAAAATAATATTTTTAATTTATTAAAGTTTAAAAAACTAGCAACATAAATAGCAAAGTAGTACGGACAACTAACCAACGGGTCTCCATTTTAAGGTTGTACTCTTTTAAGTACTATAAGTATGTTAATTGTACACTCCTTGAGAAGTTCATGACTCCACCGTGCATGAACAGCATTATCTACAACGTGTAGGAAAATATGAAATCTATTACTTCTTGAGCAAGTTTCTTCATCACTAAATACACCTCTCTGCCTTCTATTTAGATTTTAATTCTTAAAAATGTAATACATTAAATCATGCTATATCAGTTTCTATTGTGTAGAATTTTTTGTCATCATCAAGATCATATTACATTAAATCTTATTTACGATAATTAATACATTTATGTAATATGAGTTATTGAATTTTGATAAAATAATATAACAAATATATTATTCATAAAAAGATAGATAATTCTAATATAATTTATAAATTAAATTATAATTTTATATTATCAATTAATATGATCAATAATGACAAGAGGCAATACTTAAAATTATTATAAGGTTGGTTGAACTTGATTAAAAAATAAAATATCAGGTTGTTTTAACCTAAAGAAGATGGTTACCAAAAACTTTCTATATTAGAAATTATAAGTTCATATTTTCAACATGTGTCATTAACAAATTGATTAGCGTGTGAATCTTGCATATGACGTCTAACATATATGCTAAATTTGATGTTTCATTAATTGATTTAATACTAAGAGATAAAAGCATGTTAACCAAATAGTGGATTTTATGGAGTATAGTGTGCCACTAATATTATCCAATCTCTAAGTTAAGGTTTTAAAGGCTTAGTTATTGAAACCATTAAAGGAGACCAACATTTTTAGCATTGTTGTCGGTGGTGGTGTCAAACTAGGGAATCTTTTGCAATTGTTTATCTTCAGCTAGTTCAAAAGTTTGTTCCCAATATAGCCTTCATAATTGCTTAAGTAATGACCCAATGTTGTCATTGAGTTAATGTCGCATGCATAGAGAAAGAATAAGAGATGCTTTGGAAATTTAGTCAGTTCATCTTTCTCCTACTCAAAAGAACCAATTGACCAAGATCCTTGTGACAATCCACTCGCTTTAATACTCTATCAAGCAAGGATGGTTGCACAAAGACCTAACCATCCAACTTTTGAATTCCCCATCACCGACCAAAATGATGTTGATAACCTCAAGAACATTCATGCTTTAGTCCATCCTAAGTTTTATGGTCTAGTAACAGAGGACCCATATACTTTCCTATTTGAATTTGATATCCTATGTAGGAGCTATGACTACACCACATATTCTCATAGGCTTAAGTTGTTTCCTACTACTCTGAAGGAATCAACATTGAGATGGTTCATGGGTTTAGGAAGGGGTACTATAAACAATTGGGATGATATGAAAGCAATATTCCTTCAAAAGTATAAAGAACATTGCAAAGGAAGTAATCTGAGAGGAGATGATATCTTCGGAATGCAACAAAAAGAAGATGAGAATTTGGAGGACTATATCTCAATATTCCTATTTAGTCTACAGAAATCCCTACATCATCAACTTAATGAAGAGTCTCAAAAATTTCTCTTCCTAAGAGGAATAAATGAAAGTTGCATAGAGGCTTTGGATTTGTTGGGAGGATGAGATATCACTCAAGCTCTTTGGGATGAAATCATGAAGATGTGTCAAAATTATTCAAGAGAAGTTGTCAATAAAGGAAGAGGTTTTCAATCTAGTATGGGTATATCCACTAACAATGGAGTCTCAAGGATGGAAGTCGCTCATTTGTTGTCAGAATTCAAGCAAGACATCATCAACAATATGCCTACCTAGCTAGACACAGTTCAGGCCAAGAAGATGTTATGTATGTGGAGACTAATCAGACTCAGGTTCTTTCGGCGGGGTTTCCCCCCAGACTTATCTACGGGGGATTGGGGGTAGCGCCCCCAAGCTCGGAGTCAAGGGGCAAAGCCCCTTGCGGGGTCTTGGGGCAGCGCCCCCAGGCGGGGTCAAGGGGTAGAGCCCCTGATGGGGTCAAGGGGTAGCACCCCTTGCGGGGGTAGTGCCCCTCGACACCAACAATGACTTAATAATATTGTAAAGGGTCGGCCATCAATTTTCTATTAGTAAGAGTATTTTTTGCCCTAATTAGGTGAAGTCAAAAATACTTGTAAAAAGGGCTTAGGGTTGGACATTTATTGTATGAGGGTTTTTTGTAGCTTCTTATGGCGGTATTGAGTTGCAGGTTTCAGATTGTAATCACTGGATAATAATAAATATATTGGACTCACTGTTGGTGGATGTAGCCCATGGATTTGGGTGAACCACGTTAAATTTTGTATTATTGTGTTCTCTTCTGTGTTAATATTTGCATTTTTCTGCTCATTATTCTAACAGAAGAAGCATGAGGAGGCAAAGGTAATGTTAGCATAATGTTGTCCTCACTATAGACAACATAAGGACTATAGATGCAACATAGTGGCCAACATTAAGAGCAAGCAAATTCCACCAAAATTTAAGCCAGTTGAATGAGATGATAACTAGTTTTTCTTCATTGCTCAAAGAAGGCCAAGGGCTCTAAGACAAGGTATGTCGCCATACCCATTAACTTTTAGTGGTCCTTATTCAAATGCATATGTTCCTAATAATCAAAGGCAACTCCCTTTTCCTTCAAATTTTGGAGGTTACCCACCTCGGTCTTGGAATAATCCTCATAATACATGGTCCAATTATCAAAACCCTCCATAGAAGAAAACCCAATAGAATTGGCAGCAACCTTAAGGGGTTTGGCAACCACCTCAAGGGAACTGGAAATAGATATCCAAATGGAGGGGAGGACAACAATGGCCAAACAACCCACTAGTTACCTGTAGCCACCTCCATAGCCTCAACAACAATTATTGATGCATCCTCCTAACCAAAATGCTAGCTCACCTATACCTACCCAACTGCCAGCACAACTTGTTCCTAATCCTAATAACAAGCCACAACAATAGCTTATTTATTATGTTGATCCAAATTAGTACCCTGCATATGCTCTTGGCATTAGTGATATACATCTTAGGTTAGGTCAGCACCTTCTTCTTTGCTCATAACTGAATTACCCACAGAAGAGGTAGAGCAAGATAGTGTTCCTAGTCCACATGTTCAACCAAATTAGCCAAAAGAGTTAGAACTGCCCCAAAATTTTGATGTAGTACATATATTCCCTCAAAGGTTAGAGGTAGAAGTGACCAAGGAAAAAAGAAGATTCAACATTTGACTTAATAGACCAATTAAAGAATATCTATGTTAAGACACATTTGTTCCAAGCCATCAAGGATGTCCCAATTTATAGCAAAGCCGTCAAAGAAGCTTGCTTAACGAAACCTAGAAGAAAGAAAAAGGACCCTTAAACAGTTCATGTACGTAGTAGGTTAGTTAGCAGATATAATGCTTGGAAAGGTAATTGTCCCTAAATACTTTGACCCTGGTAGCCCTATGGTTGGGGTTGTTATCAATGGAATCTAGGTCCAAAATGTCTTAATAGACCTAGGTGTTGCTATCAATGTGATGATAAAAGATATCATGCAACATCTCAATATCACTAATTTAAGACCTACTCCTATTATCCTATAGTTAGCAAATAGTTCTAATGTTAAACCTGATGGCATGGTACAAGACCTTGTAATAACTTTGGATTCTTGGGATATCCAACTGAAGGAAACCTTGGGAGGATATTCTATTATTTTGGGCTTGAACCTTAGTTGGCTACAACATATGCCTTTATAGGTTGTAGGTCAAGAGACATGACTATTTCAGTAACCTAAATACTAAAAAGCTTTCTCTTTATCTCCTAGCACAACCTAAATCTGATTTGGAACAACTAGTGTGGCCAGATATAGGGGAAGAAACTGAAGAGGTTAATTCAGTTACACGGCTTATGATGATCAATATGGATCATTTCCTAAATCTCCAAGAAGAGGATGAAATACTCTCTAATATCATTAAAAATCACTATGGAGTAGATGAGAAACCATTGAGTCCACCATGTGTTTCCTATCCATTACACAACATTTTTCATGCCTCTTATTCACCCAACTTTCCTGCAGCTAAAAACATGCTTCATCATACTTTTTTGTCGCATTAAGTGAAAATATCATGCCTTACTGAAGCATAAATGATTGAAATGACTAAGAAAGTTGAGGTTTCATCAGGTAAGTGTTTGAATATAAACAACAAACTCAATGAGGAGAAATATATGTCCTTGGCAGAATTGCTTAAGTCTCATCAACAATCCTTTGCATGGGATTATCATGATATGAAGGGTCTTGATCCTAAGTTATGTACCCAAAGAATCTAAATCAAAGAGGATTTTAGACTTGTAAGGCAGCCTCAAAAAAGGATTAACCTTGCATTGAGAGAGATAGTAAAAGGAGAATTGTAGAAATTACTAGATGTGGGATTCATTTAGCCAATTTCTGATAGTCAATGGGCATCACCTCTTATTATAGTTCTTAAGAAAGGGGGAAAGTGGAGAGTGTGTGTAGATTACAAAGAACTTAATGTTGCAACTAAAAAGGATCATTTCCCACTCTCTTTAATAGATCAAGTGTTGGATACTTTAGCAGACAAGCAATATTTTTCATTCTTGGATGGATTTAGTGGTTACAATTAGATAAAGATTGCACCTAAGGACTAAGAGAAGACAACATTTACCTGTCCTTGGAGTACTCATGCCTATGTTGTACTCCCATTTGGATTGTGTAATGCCCCAACTATATTTCAAAGGGGAGTCATGAGTATATTTTTAGATATCTCTCATGACTGCATAGAAATATATATGGGTGACTTTACTACTTATGGTGGCACTTATGAGGAAGCCTTGAGCAATTTGAAGAGTCTTACAGAGATGCGAGGATCATAATTTGTCTTTGAATGGTGAAAAGTGTTTTATGATGATGCAGAAGGGCATAGTGCTAGGTCACTACATCTCACGAGCAAGCATCCAAGTTGACCTTGCAAAGATTGAGGTTATTCTCAATCTTCCAACTCCTATTAAGCAGAAGGATGTCAGGAGTTTCTTAGGACATGAAATCTACTACAAAAGGTTTATAAATAATTTCAACAACTTGGAAGGACCATTGTATAATCTATTGACAAAATTTGTTGACTTCCAATGGATCGCACAGTGTGAAAAAGCATTTTCTGAGTTAAAGACAACCTTGACTCAAGCACATGTTCTTAAGGGACCTAATTGGGCAATTCCTTTCCATGTCCACACTTATGCCTCATATTATGCTATTAGATTTGTCTTGGGCTAGAAAGAAGAATATGTGGAAAGACGATTGTTTATTTCATTAGTAAAAACCTGCAAGGACCCTAATTCAACTATAATCTCAAAGAGAAAGAGATGTTAGCAGTCAGATATGCACTCAATAAATCAAAACATTACATCATTGGTTATCAAATCTTTATTCATATAGATCATGAAACCATTAGTTACCTCATGGAAAAACCTTTAATTACAAGAAGGTTAGCAAGATGGTTGTTGTTGATGCAGGAATTTGATATTACCATTGTTGATAAGCTAGGAAGAGAAAATGTAGTAGTTGATTTCTTATCTATATTGACAACCAAGGATGATCAACAAGTCATTAATGACTCATTTCTAGATGATAATTTCTTCTCCATTGCTATTCACACACCTTGGTATACTGATATAGCCAATTACCTAGTTGCTAACAAGATTCTTGCTTACTTTTCACCCAAGGAGAAGAGGTTACTTGTTGAAAAGAGCTTCAATTTCTCTTGTATAGTGGATTGTTTATTTTATACTTGACCTAATCAAGTGATGAGAAGATGTGTAAGGGAGGATGAGACCTACGACATTTTGCATGCATGCCATGATGAGCCATGTAGAGGGCATTTTGCAGCCAAAATAACAACCATCAAAATACTAAATTATGGATACTATTGGCCTACCCTACACAAGGATGTAGCAAAGTATACAAGAAAGAGTGATAGATTCCAAATAATAGGCAAACCAACTAAATCAAATGAAATGTCTATAGTGTCCACCCATAGTTTACTTTTCAGTTTTAATTAGCAAACTCTTTTAGGCCACTTTTATGTGTGCGTTGATTATTTCAGCTTTATTATGTGGTTTTGGATGTATGACATTACATAGTGATTTGTTATTGGATGGTTATGAGAGATCATATGTTATAGTTAGATGATTTTAGTTACTTTGATGATGATTATTTACATGTTTAAAATATTGTTTATAGTTATGATTTTACTTACCACATACTTGCATGTGTATGGATATCATGTATGTTTTACCTTTTTGTTTGACATGTTTGATATGGTTGAGGGATGAAGTCGTAAATACCTGCTTGCGGGATTCACACGATGTCTCAATCCTTGTCATTGCTTGTTATATGTGTGTGTGTGTGTACATGCTTATCTTTTATGTAGGTTTGCAAGTACCGGACATCGACTTCCCTAAATTGTCAGGATGAGCACGCCTTATTGCAAAGTCTCAATGGTAAGAGAGGGGAGATAATATTCAAATTTGAATCCCAACCTAAGCCATTTTATTGTCCTGAAATAGTGGACAAGTTTTTGATATTTTACCTTTCTGAATTTGTCAAAGTGACATGAGTTCATAAGTCTTTCCCTTGAGCATGATTATTATTTTATTAGGTTCAGTTGGTCTTTGGTTGGTTGGTGTGTTTTTTGTGAAATGATTAAATAATTTATTAAGATTAATTATGTGGTTTCAAAAATTAAATCTTATTAAATATATAAACTTAAATGTGAAGGTATTTAATTGATGAAAATTAATTAAATATATTTATTAATTAAGAAGACTTAATTAAAAATCTAATGGTAGAATTTAAAGATTTAAATAATTATTAAATTTAAATTTAAGGAAAATTGAATAAAACAATAATGAAGTGAATTAAAATAATATTCTTTTAGTTAAAATTGATATGCAATTAGTTGCACATTCAATTTGAATAAATTAAATAATTTTATTAGTTAAGTGAAGTGATATAAACAAGAATTACAAAAAGTGCATGGAGTTATTAATTATAAAACGGAATAAATCGAGTAAAAAGAGAGATTGATAAAAACAAAGTTGTGGAGTTAAGTTGAGTTCGAGATTTGCATGGTTGAGTTTGAATTTCAGAGCTTTTTTCTTTATGAGGAATTTGGTCATTATTCTACACACAGGTTTGTAGGTTTTGGATGAAGGATTAAATTGAAGGATTTTTTAAAAGTTTAAGATTTTTCAGCACTTTTATGGTCTTCTTTGTTTTTCTTCAATTGGTGGTTTGAGGTAGGGTTTGAAAACCCTTGTATATTTACTTTTTGTATTTTAGAAAGATTGCTTTCTTCGTCCTTGTTAGATCTGGGTGATATTACTATTTTATTAATTTTCTTATCATGTTTAGAATTCTAGAATTAAGCTTCTAAGATTTTGTGCTTGGTATGTTAGGGATTTCCATAATTGAGTTTTGTTTTAAATCAACTAGGGTTTGATAAAGTTGTGGTAGAAAACCCTAGGATTTGTATCTATTGAATTTTTAAGTATTTTTGGCAACCTGGTGATAGCTTGTTATGTGCATTCTTCATTTTTAAAATTCTATGAAAATGAAAAGGATTGTATGTACATGTGTATTTATATATTTATATATATAAGGTACACACACACACATATATATTAGGTGGAGGCGGGGTATTACCCCCACCCGACAGCCACAAGCTGCCACGACAACCAGGGCTGCTGACAACAATCATGCTGCCGATGGTAGCCCTTGGGCACGAGGGTTATTTTGTTTAAAAAAAATACAAGTTTCTTTATATATATATAATATTAAATAACAAAAAAATAAAAATATATAAAAATATATAAATAAGAAAATAATAATAATAATAATAATAATAATAAATAAATAATATAAATATATGCATGCGTATACGTATGTGTGTGTGTGTGTGTATTTATTTAATGTACTTTGTAATTTTACATCATAATATTTGATATTTTCTTGTAATGGATGATGTAGAGAATTGAGTGAATTATTAGTTAATATATTTTATTGATTAATAATTAAGGAAATTTATTTTATTTCCTAAATTGAGAATTTTTTATGAATTACATTGTTTTAGTCATTATTAAATTGGGAATCAATTTATTTTAATTAAATTATAAATTAATTTGCTTAGTATTGGAATTTAATTTGATAATGTAATTATAGTTTTGTTAGTGATTACTTAATAAATTAATTTGTGTAATGATACTTTACAAATTAGTTTATTATTAATTAAATTCTTATGAATATTTTTCCTTCTGCATTTGTGGGTTAGGAGAGAATCTTTTTATGTCATCCTTTTAGGATTGTTATTAGAGGTGGGGTTAGGGTTAATGTGTTATGTTTGTTTGCCTAGCATACTTCTGTGGCAGTCGATTGTTGTTATAATCCAACCTTATGGAAGTTTCAATTTTATCATGATGGAAATTGATTATGTATGTTCCTGTTATACTTTGGAACCATATTTTGATGTTATGATTCATGATGATCTATGAGATATGTTTTGAGATTTATGAACTTAGGGTAGGTTATCTAGGCGTTAAAGGGGAAGTGGCTTGCTTTGGAAACGTTGGAGCCCAGAAGTAGCTACTTAGGTATCCTTAGTAGGTTACTTAAATAAGTGATAATATAATACATTAAATGAGGTTTTAAAATGAATTAATAAGCTAATGGATTCCTCGCCCATGTTTTGAGTGCTAGTATATGCTAAGGATGGAAGTGGGAGAAGATGTTTGCTCGTCTAGTAGTGATGGTGAGTTCTGGCATGATTGGTTATCCTTGTCTACATGAAAGGATTTTAGGTTCTGCATATGATCACACTTGGGGTTCAGAGTCTAGTGAGATCATCCCAAAGGGCTGACATATGTGATGGCACTTCCTTGATTTTATCTTAGGTTTCCTATGTGTGTTGGTTGCCTCTTAATTTGTATGTGTACCTTTGAGTTATTGAGTTGTACCTTTGAGATAGGAACTTAGAGAACCCTTTCTTAGTATTACCTGATGATTGATTTTGGTATTTTTATCCAAGTGGGGTCTGATGTTATCTCCTCAACACAGTGGGAGTGGAACCATAGGTTTCCACAAGGTCGGGAGGTAGTGATTATTTTACCATTTGAGACTCTGATGTTCTTGTTCCAGTGTTGAATGATCCTTGTTGCAGTTGCTTCTTATCCTATCTTTCTTGGAGACTTATTCATATTATTTATTTTATAGTACTTTGTACTCAGTTGTATTTACATACCCTGCGACTTGTGCACTGGATATGGGTTATCGTGTATGCTTTATAGTTTAAATGTATTTGTTTATTCTTTGAGATGATGTACTATATAGAGGATTTAGATGATTATTGTACTTAATAGATTAAATTGTATTTACATAATTATAGATCGAGGAACCCTTGAGATTTGTAATATGTAATTGAGGATGTGTATATGAGTATGTATGGACTTTATGTTTTACTTCCACTTTGTTATTCAATACTGTTTGTAAACTCTTAAGGAAAACAATTATTCTATAAATTTATTAATACGTTTTAGGTTAATATCTCATGGGTTCCCTGGTGGGGTATTACAATTCTATTACATCCACAAATGGTTGTAGCACCATTTGACAAATGGGGGCTGGATTTTTGTAGGACCCATTAATTCTCCATCCAATGACAAATCTTATATCATGGTTTGCACTAACTGTGTGACTAAATGGGTAGAAGTCAAAGCCATGAAACATGTAAGGGACAACAAAGTTACTGAGTTTCTCTATGAAGAGAGTTTTCACATGCTATGGAGTTTTGAGATAATAATGGATCAAGGGGACCAATTTACTTCAACCCTTATAACATATTTGGTAAATGAATATAATATCAAGCATAGAAAGTCAACATCCTATCATCCACAAGCAAATGGACAAGAAAAAATTCACAAATACAAAAATAGAAGTCATTCTCACAAAGACAGTGGTTGTGCATAGGAAAGATTGGGCAACCAAACTTCCTGAAGCAGTATGGGCATATTGTTGGAAACTGAATTGAAACAATTGTTGTATTGTCATTGATGTCAAACCTTAATTGGTAAGATTATTGCTACTTAGGAAAGTACTATATCTATTTGAGTGTTGCTAAGGGGCTAAACAAAGTTGGTAACAATAGCACCTGCGGAAAGGTTGAGTTATCTCAATACTACAAAGTGTACTTGACTATGTTGCACTATGATGAGATAATGTATTGTTTATCTTAGTAAGACTGAAGACTAAACTGGTAGGCTTAACCGAGTAAAGAATGGAAAAATCATGTTTAAGCTGAGTGATGTTAGTGTTGACCGAGTTAGTATATGCCGAGAAAAATTATAGTGTCGACTGAGCATCAGTAAATTGCCGAGGATGACAGTGCAAGCCGAGAAAATAGTTTTAGTATTGACCAAGCTTTCTACATGAAGACCGAGTGAACAATCACAGTATTGATCGAGCATCAACAATTTTATATTTGAAGAGAATTTAATTTTGAAGCCGACATTGTTGAATTCTTGGATTATGTAAAACGTGTTGACTTTATTTATTGATTGTTTGGAAGCATTAAATGCATTGTAAAACATTTTATTGTAAATCTTTGAGAGATTTGAGATGATTCTAGAAAAGGAGCCGAAGAACATAAAACAGGTAGATTCAATGAATTTGACCTAACCCTAAGATCTATGAATGAGATTGAGCGGCAAAAGATGAGTTAACCTAATTGAGGAAAATATAAGGGAATCTGAACATTGTGCTATGGATGCACATGGTGAATAGATAATGCTGGAAGAGAAAAGTTTTATTGACTGAATAAGCAAGAAAAGGCTGAAGGCGAATGATGGTGATTGCTTGAAGAAAAGTTCCGAGAAGATCAGAGATGGAAATGGCAAAGTTTCAAAGTCAGTAAACCAACATTAGTGTACGAAATCAGATCTGATATTTGCAAAGTGAGTTGTATATTTTTCAAATAATACTGCTGCTACTTTCTAACCATTGTAACAGTCAAAATCTTTTTAACAGAGGTTGACCTAACAGTCATATGTTAAATCCTTTGAACAAGGTTGCATTCTAATGGAGTGTATGTAAGTCCTATTGCTAGGCTCACTTTTAACAGGGTGATTGAAATCCTTTAACCGAGTCACATTTGATAGTGTGTATTGTACCCTTTGACATGGTTGGCTTTTTACTGAGCTCACTTCAGAAGAGTGAAAATAATAGTAGCATGTTACAAAGTGTTTTTTTCCAAAATTGGGTTTCCACTATAAATCCTAGTGTTTATACTTGTGTGAATGTTTAGATCTGAACATTACTATGTTTTACAAGTTATGTTACAGCAAGGTAGTGGACTGCATTGTTAGATGTTTCTATTATTGAATCAGTGATGACCAAGTTTGTTTTGGTTTTGGATCTAATTTAAGGATAAGTTTTTGAGATTGTTTTATACATCAGGACCTGAGAACAACTGATTCACCCCCCCTCTCTATTGTTCCAAATCATATTAACAATTGGTATCAGAGCTTTGTTGCTTATTATTAGTGTTGACAGAAATCAAGTTTAAAGGGGCTTGAAGCAAATGATCAGGATGTATAAGAAGGAGGTACCAAAGCTGAACAAAGAAAATTTCCCTCCATGGCAAAGCTTGATGAAGCTGCATCTGGCCAGTATTGGCGACTCTGCAAAGTACTACATTGAGAATAGTTATGTCTCACCTATTACACCTTTGACTGCCGAGGAAATGAGAGCTAAGCAAGAACATAATCAGGCAATGCTGGAAATTGCATCTGCCCTGAGCTATCCAGAATTTGAGGACATTAAGGACTACACTACTGCAAAGGATATGTGGGACACTCTTGCAAGGATCTATGGTGGTGACTTGAATGTGTTGAAAGCGAAGGCCGAGAGTCTTAGAGGTAAGTTTGATGAATTGAGAATGCAAGAAGGTGAAAACATTGCACAATACTGTAGTAGAATAAAAGAAGTTGTGAATGTTATTAGAGGAGCTAATGGGACTATTGATGATGAAACTATAATTGGGAAAGTACTAAGAACCCTGTGTCCTATATATGCTATTAAGATCTCAGCTATTCAAGAATCTAGATGTAACTCTGCTAATGTGCTTACTTTGGAAAGTTTGGTTGGTAAGCTGATTGCTTTTGAACTCTCTAACTATGATAATTTCACTATTGGAAGTATTGGAAATGTTGAATCTTCTTTTAAGTCACAGCTAGTTTTGAACAAGCCAAAGAAAGAAAAAGAAAGATGCATCAGTGAAAGTGAAAGTGAAAGTGATAGTGCAAGTGACAGTGACACTTCTGATGAAGACCTAGAAGATCTAGAAGCTCTTATGGCTAGAAGACTAAGAAGGGGAAAAGGAAAGTATAAAGGTAAACTCCCTATCATATGTTTTGCATGTAATAAAGTTGGTCATATAGCTGCTAGATGTCCTAACATACAGGATAAAGACGATGAGAGGAAAAGAAAACACAAAGATAGAAAAGATGACAAAAGCTATTGATGGAACAAAGACTACAAAGGAAAAGGTAAGAAATCTTGTTATATTGTTGAAAAGGAAACTGACACTGATAGTGATGATCTTGAAATTGAGGTAGTTTATGTTGCAATGAAAGATGAATTTGATGAGGATGAGAAAATTGCATTGATATCCTATGTGAACAAGAATGATAAATGGATTATTGATAGTGGTTGTTTACATCACATGATTGGTGACAAAAATAAGTTTGAGACCTTACATCATTACAAAGGTAAAAGTGTAAAATTCGGTAATGATGCACCATGTCCTGTTAGAGGAAAAGGTTTGATTAAACTAACTGATAAGATATCTTGTGAAAATGCATATTGGGTTGAAGGTCTTAATTACAATTTGTTAGGTGTTGCTCAGCTTAACAAAAATAGTTATTGAGTGGAATTTCATCACAAGCAAGCTAAAATATTTGATGCTGCTGGAGAACTGATTGGAAGTGGAGATCAAACTAGAGGTAATTTGTTCTATCTTGACATTTCTGAAGAAATATGTTTGATTGCACAACTTGATGATATTTGGTTATGGCATAAAAGGTTATGTCATGTTAACTTTGACAATCTGGTAGAGATAAGTAAGAAGAAAAAGGTAAGAGGTCTACCTAGATTGAAGAAACCTGAGAATGTGATGTGCAAGGAATGCTAGTTAGAAAAAATGACTAAGTCAAGTTTCAAGAGCAAATCCTTTACTTCTGAAAACATTTTAGATTTGGTTCATACTGACCTTTGTGGACCTATGGGTATACAAAGTTACTATGGTGCTAGATACTTTATCTTATTTGTTGATGATCATACTAGGATGATGCATGTGATGTTTCTAAAAGAAAAATCTAAAGTTTTTCAATATTTTAAGTGGTATTTGGCTAAGGTTGAAAAGGAGACAGGTAGGAACCTGAAATGTCTTAGATCTGACCGAGGTGGAGAATTTACATCATATGAATTTAATCTATTTTGCAATGATAGAGGAATTAAAAGACAGATGTCTGCACCTAGAACACCTCCACAGAATGGTATAGCAAAAAGGAGAAACAGATCTATCTTGGATTGTGCAAGGACATTGATGATTGAAAATAATGTGGCACAGAAATATTGGAAAGAAGCTATAAGCACTATTTTCTACACTCTTAACTAGGTACAGACCAAGAAAGGTACAAATCTGACACCTTATGAATTATGGCATGGGCATGCACCGAGTGTTAAATACTATAGAATCTTTGAGGGTAAGTGCTATATATTAAAAGACACTAGGAATGGAAAGTTTGATGCTAAGAGTGATGAAGGCATATTCCTAGGGTACTCCACAAAAAGTAAAGCTTATAAGTGTTTGAACTCCAACACTAACAAAATTGTGGCAAGTGTGAATGTCAAAATTGATGAGTATGCAGAAAGAAATGAAGCTGATAGTAAAAGAGAACCAGAAGATTATAGATCTTTTGTGTACATTGAAGAAGAAGAAGAGGCAAGTAACAGACTTGCACCTGATGCCGAGTCTCGGGTAAGCAATGCTGAGCGACAGACAGAAGCTGCCGAGCGTCAGGAAAATAGTGCCAAGAAAGAACAAGAACATGCCGAGCTACAAGAAAATGTTGTTGAGTATCAGGAAGAGGTTGCCGAGCATTCTGAAGTTGAATCTAACAATCTTGTTGAGGAACATGATGAAATAGAAGAGAGAACAACTGAACCTGTTTTGGAAAAATATGTGAGAAGACATCATAACCTGAACAGATAATTGGAGACAAAGATACTGGAATCCAGACTAGAAGTAAGACTAAGGATCCAACATGTCTACTATGTGAATTTGAACCAAAGACAACTAGATAAGCATTAGAGAATGAGGACTGGATACAAGCAATGAATGAAGAGATTGACCAGATTGTGAAGAATGATACTTGGACTCTGGTGTCGAGACCTGAAAACAAGAATGTTATAGGAACAAAATGGGTGTTTCGGAATAAGATGAATGAAAATGGTGAAATCACTAGGAACAAAGCTAGGCTGGTATGCAAAGGCTATGCACAAGAAGAAGGAATAGATTATGGGGAGACATTTGCCCCTGTAGCTATATTGGAAGGAGTAAGAACTCTGCTTGCATATGCTGCTTATAAAGATTTCAAGGTATATCAAATGGATGTCAAGTCTGCATTTTTTTATGGTATACTAGAAGAAGAAGTTTACATAGAACAGCCAAAAGGTTTTATTGATCCAAATAGAAGACACATGGTGTGCAAACTGAACAAAGCATTATGTGGATTGAAACAAGCACCTAGAGCATGGTATGAGAGGTTGCACAACTACTTGATATAGATTGGATTTTCAAGAACAAATGACACAAGCAATCTGTACATGAAGGATGAAGAAGGTAAAGGTATCCTGTTGGCAAAAAAATTTGTTGATGACATTATTTTTGGTGGACAAGATACTTTATGTAAAAGTTTCTCAAATGAAATGCAAACTGAATTTGAAATGAGTATGTTTGGTGAGATCAAATTCTTTGTTGGTTTACAAGTATATCAGAAGAAGAATGAAATTTTCATTACACAGTCTAAATATGTTAATGAAATACTAAAATTTTTTGGGATGGAAGATGCTAAACCAGTAGGTACTCCTATGGTTACTAGACAAAAGTTATCTAAGAATGATGATGCTGCAGAAGTGAATCAGACTCTGTATAGATCTATGATTGAAAAATTGCAATATGTTGTACATAGCAGACCAGATATTGCATTAGCTATTGGAATTGTGGCAAGATTCTCTGCCATCCTAAGGAAACACATATGATGGCCATGAAAAGAATTATGAGATACTTGAAAGGAACTATTGACTATGGTCTTTATTATAAGAAGGATGACAAATTTGAACTCTGAGTTTATATAGATGCTGATTGGGCAGGAAATGTAGATGACAGAAAAAGTACAAGTGGTGGAGCTTTCTTTCTTGGATAGAGATTAGTCTCCTCGACAAGCAAGAAACAAAATTACATTTCCCAATCTACTGTTGAGGCCGAGTATGTTGCTGCTGCAGTAAACTGTTCAAACTTGGTATGGATAAAACAATTGTTGATAGGCATGAAAGAAGAAGTCATTGAACCTGTTGTTATTTTCTGTGACAACACAAGTGCTATCAATATTTCTAAGAATCCAGTGATGCACACTAAGACCAAACACATTGCAATCAAGTATCACTACTTGAGAGAATTAGTACAAACAAAGAAGTCCAAATGGAATATGTGAATACAAAAGAACAATTAGCAGACATATTCACTAAAACTTTACCCAGAAAAGCTCATGAGTATTTAAGAAGTCAATTAGGGGTTCTTCCCCTAACTGAGGCTGCCTAGACAAGCTAGGAGCACTTCATCAAGTGTGCTACAACAGAACATTTGACAAATTGATGTAGAAGGTTGTCACACTTTAGGGTTGGCCTAGAGTTGTGAAGAGAAGCAAGGTCAATGAATCAGTCATAAGCAAGATGACAAAGGGAGAAACACTGAGTTGTAGAGATATTATCTACATCTTATGGATGTATGTTTTAGTTGCTGCTTTGGCATTTTTGTCAAAGAGGGAGAATGAACTTATATGATAACACATGATACTGTAAAGTAAGAGGGAGATGAATTGATGAAACTAAAGATAAGGCTGATGGACTAAAATGAAGAATCAAGATAGAGGGAGATCTGAATACTTCTTATGGTCATAGAAGTGAGGCTTACAGGATTTTGAATCAGAATGAAGCTAAGGATATTATAAATAATTTTCTGATGGACAGATAAGTTTTTGGATTGGTTGGTAATCCATGTGTTATTCAGGTGATATCATATGGCGTTGCCATCAATGCCAAAGAGGGAGATTGTTGGAAACTGAATTGAAACAATTGTTGTATTGTCATTGATGTCAAACCTTAATTGGTAAGACTTTTGCTACTTAGGAAAGTACTATATCTATTTGAGTGTTGCTAAGGGGCTAAGCAAGGTTGGTAACAATAGCACCTAGGGAAATGTTGAGTTATCTTGATACTACAAAGTGTACTTGACTATGTTGCACTATGATGAGATAATGTATTGTTTATCTTAGTAAGACTGAAGACTAAACTGGTAGGCTTAACTGAGCAAAGAATGGAAAAATCATGTTTAAGCCGAGTGATGTTAGTGTCGACCGAGTTAGTATATGCCGAGCAAAATTATAGTGTCGACCGAGCATCAGTAAATTGCCGAGGAAGACAGTGTAAGCCGAGAAAATAGTTTTAGTATTTACCGAGCATTCTACATGAAGACCGAGTGAACAATCACAGTATTGATCGAGCATCAGCAATTTTATATTTGAAGAGAATTTAATTTTGAAGTTGACATTGTTGAATTCTTGGATTATGTAAAACATGTTGACTTTATTTATTGATTGTTTGGAAGCATTAAATGCATTGTAAAATGTTTTATTGTAAATCTTTGAGAGATTTGAGATGATTATAGAAAAGGAGCCTAAGAACATAAAGCAGGTAGATTCAATGAATTTGACCTAACCCTAAGATCTACGAATGAGATTGAGCGGCAAAAGATGAGTTAACCTAATTGAGGAAAATATAATGGAATCTGAACATTGTGATATGGATGCACATGGTGAATGGAGAATGTTGGAAGAGAAAAGTTTTATTGACTGAATAAGCAAGAAAAGGATGAAGGAGAATGGTGGTGATTGCTTGAAGAAAAGTTCCGAGCAGATCAGAGATGGAAATGGCAAAGTTTCAAAGTCAGTAAACCAACATTAGTGTATGGAATCATATCTGATATTTGCAAAGTGAGTTGTATATTTTTCAGATAATACTGCTGCTACTTTCTAACCATTGTAACAGTCAAAATTCTTTTAACAGAGGTTGACCTAACAAACATATGTTAAATTCTTTGAACAAGGTTGCATTCTAATGGAGTGTATGTAAGTCCTATGACTAGGCTCACTTTTAACAGGGTGATTGAAATCCTTTAACCGGGTCACATTTGACAGTGTGTATTGTAACCTTTGACAAGGTTGGCTTTTTACTGAGCTCACTTCAGAAGAGTGAAAATAATAGTAGCATGTTACAAAGTGGTTTTTCCCAAAATTGGGTTTCCACTATAAATCCTAGTGTTTATACTTGTGTGAATGTTTAGATCTGAACATTACTATGTTTTACAAGTTATGTTACAGCAAGGTAGTGGACTGCATTGTTAGATGTTTCTATTATTGAATCAGTGATGACTAAGTTTGTTTTGGTTTTGGATCTGATTTAAGGATAAGTTTTTGAGATTGTTTTATACATTAGGACCTGAGAACAACTGATTCACCCCCCCTCTCTATTGTTCTAAATCATATTAACACATATAGGACATCTTGGAAAATAACAATAGGTTTCACACCTTTTGAGATGTTGTATGGTAAAATAATCATGATGCCAATTGAATTTGAGCATAAAACCTTAATGGAAAACCCTTGAGCTTGATATGGATATATCTCAAGCGTAGAAAGAAAGGCTGATGAAATTGAATGCTCTAGATGAATTAAGGAAATCAACATTATATTAGACAGAAGTGGTGCAAAACCAAAGGATTAAATGGCATGATAAATACAATTAGAGAGGAGTTTCCACCAAGGAGATTGGGCACTCCTTTATGACACTAGATATAAGGATAGCGTAGGCAATTCGTAGATAAGATGGCTAGGGCCATATGAAATTGCAAAAGTTTTTCCTAATGGAGTTATTTTGTAATGCCCCATCTGGGAACCCATGAGAAATTAACCTATCTTTACACTAAGTTTATGCAATAATTTTTTTTCTCTTAAACATTAAACACTACAAATGAGGAAGCAAGTACAACCATAAGTTAAGATAGCATCATTAACATATGATAAGACATTACATTAATGTACATAAACTGAGTTAACAATCCCAAGGGTTCCAAGGTGTAGTTACTTTTAACTACATTAACTAAACTACTAAGATCAACCATTACATATTTACATGATATATATCTTATGTTCATTTTAAAATCCAAATTGAAGTATGAACTAGTTATTTACTTAACCATAATGAAATAACATGAATCATAAAGTACAATAACATATACATTACAATTGAATAATAAGATATGTTCATTATATTAATGTAAGAAAAGGTACAATCTATAAGCACAACAGATACATCATGGTAAACATGTAGTACATCTTCTACTGCACATATCATAGGGATCAAAATAGTGAATCAAGTCACAAACCCAGTGACGGCTAAGGCTGGTAGGGTGGCTAGATATGATGCAGATCATCCAGCAGCAGCGGTTCGAGCCCTTTTTTCTATAATTGACCCCACAACGGATTCCGTTTAAGCACCCGTAACAGAACCCTTTAGAATAGTAGGCCATAGCGAGCATTCCTTCCAGTTCAAGGTCGAGATTGAACCCCCCCTACCTATTTTTGTTGGAGTGGGCCCCCTTAATTAATCAGCCTGCTCCCCAACTATCGAGTCCCTCCCCCCCGGGGCCCTAATCCTATTGCCCCCCAATACAATACAAATACAAGTACATATTCTAAAGGATATTCAAATCAACACATATAGAATACAAGATATACATCTCATAATAACAATAATAACTCTCTAATAATAAACATAGCAACAACAACAAGGATCATCCAAGAACAATAAACATGAACGTCAGATCTCAATAGTAATAAGAATCACTACCACCCAACCACGTGGAACCCGAAGGCCCACCCCACTGTGTTGATGAAATAAACACTAGGCCTCACTCAGAGAACCAACTAAACAAACAAGACTAATGCAAAGGTACATTGGATAAAATGGTAATAATGGTTATAAGGTTATCAAGTATAAATGATTGAGATATAGACCATATGTACCAAATGCAATGTAGGAATCTATAACACTTCCCTATAGGGAAGTGTCATCACATATTTTAACACTTGGGTTATCCCGATAGTCTCTCTGTAGACCCTAACACCAAATTGACCATATGTGGTATCAATAATCCTTTTATACAAACAAGGAAAAACTAACTTGTTAGAATAACTGAGATGGGGGTGAATCAGTTAGATCAACTATCCTATAGTTCCAAATACAAAGATGTACCTTATAAAATAATTCCAACAAATTATGCAACTTAGTAACATAAGATATCAATCTGTCTGTTCACTTTATCGATTACCAGTAAATAGCTAACTGTGATTACTGACCAAATCAATTATGCAGTATGTAAAGTATGATAGCAAAACAATCATCACAAACAACACATAACACAATGATTTAATGTGGAAACCATGTTAAGGGAAAAACCACCTGGGACCGATAACCCAAAATAATTCACTCTTTTGAAGTGAGCTCGGAGACGAGCCAACTCTGTTAAAGGTTACAATACACATTGTTAGGTGTGACATGGTTAGAGGATTTATCACTAATAGTTAACTTTTGACCAGCATTCACTGTGGGGTCAACAAGATAACAATGTACATTCTCTAAATGACATAGGGCAAAATATAAGACTATTAAGTCCACTCGGTTAAGAGATTTTTTGAATCAATGGTTAAATTGATACAGTATGATTTGATTCAAATATAACTCAATTACATATATTCAAATCTATGTTAAGCCCATACAAATCCTCTGATCATCAATCAAATTCACTTCTTTAATATTCATCAACTTACTATCACTCAGTAAATAGTTCTCTGACACTCGATTAACTCTGCAGCTCGGTTCTTTCAATAACCAGTCTGATCAGGCATGCATGAATAGTCTTCACGCAAAATCTCTGTAGTCCTCTTCTTCTGGCATGTTTCAATAATGAAACTCGTATCTCTTATATAGACAAGTAAACCATTTTCATATTAGCCATTTGATTTTGCCGCTTAATCTCCTTCCATTTTGCCTCTTAAACCTTCCTCAGCATATGTGTCATTAATATGTTTCAATCTCATCCTTTAGATCTTCTCCAAATTATGTTAGTCGTGGATCTCATAACAAACTTAATCCTTAACCTCAAAATCATAACAATATCCAGCTCATCAAATTTAGTCGGTTGTTCTTAGCATTTAATATTTTCATCCATACTCGGTTAAAATAGAAATGCAACAGTGATAACTAGTTAAACTAGCTTGGTTAATATTGTTAGTCGGTATATACTGCACTGACTCGGTGTATATAGAAATCTTCAATTACTGACCACGTTGACTTGTTCAATTTCAAATCTCTTCTTCATAATAGATTAATGTAACATGCTCAAGTCAACAATATAAGCCATAGACTCATTAATAAGTTACCCAATGTTTACCTTATCCTTACCTGTTATATCCATCTTTTTCTCATGTAGATATCTCAATTCTTCATCTTTTCTTCCTTCGACAGATGTTCAGATGTCTGTAACTAACATGATAAGTACTGTCAAAACTAGTTGACATCAATGACAATATATTGACTGATTTAATCATCTTACATACCATTTCAATACTCAGTGATCTCTAATCACTATTTTTTTAGTTCATTCAAATATTCAATCAGTTGTAGTTCATTAATCTCTCCCTTTGGCATTGATGGCAACACAAGCAATATGAAAATATGCCAAACACATACCAAACATGTATTCTACAACTATGTAAGAAAATGTTGTATCTCGGTAAGCATTTAATATGTTTAATCACTACAAAACATAACAACATTACAAGTGAAGACTCTCCCTATAGCTTTGATCTTTTTAGCTCTCAAATTCCCTTTGTTCTCAGCAACAAATATGTCTCTCCCTTTCTTTGTGTTCTTAGTAACCGATTTTCCATATTCATTCTCTCTCCCTTTGACAACAATGCCAAAGAAAATATACAAACAACTCTGCAACAACCAAGTATTCTCTATTGTTCAGTTCATATCATGTACCTTCAGTGTACAGATAAGAAAATTTATGTTCCATCTTCTACAATCTTTCACAACCTTAGACATTATCCAAAGTGTGAACTATGTGCATCAACATGAATGATCTTCTGATAAGTGTAGGTTGATGCAACCTCCATATCACCTTAGTGACCGGTAGATAGGGGACGGACCCCAAGTCTAGTTCTCAAATATTCAAATGTGTCCTTCGGTAATGGTTTAGTAAAGATGTCAGCAAGTTGTTCCTTAGATGTTATAAATTCCAGTTGTACTTGCTTCTCTTGAACTTTTTCTCTAAGTAGTGATACTTAATAGATATATGCTTTGTCTTCGAATACATCATAGGATTCTTAGAAATATTTATAGCACTGGTGTTGTCACAACATATAATCATTGGGTCAGTGATTACCTCATTCATTCCTTCCAACATTTGTCTAATCCAAGCTATATTTGAACAATTTGCAGCAACATCAACATACTCTGCTTCGACAGTGGACTGTTCTTGCTAATCTAAGTCACAAGCCTTTCCCCTAAAAATAATGCTCCACCAGTTGTGCTCTTCCGGTCATCTATGTTTCTAGCCCAATCTGCATCGGTGTAAACTTTAAGTTCAAATTTGCCTTCCAATGTGTACCATAATCCATAGTCCTCTATTTTCTTCAGGTATCTCAGGATTCTCTTTACAACAACCATATGAGAATCTTTAGGATTGACACAAAATCTTGCCACAATCCCCACTACATGTGCAATATCAGGCCTACTGTGTACAACATACATCAGTTTACCAATCATAGATTGGTACAAAGTCTGATTTACCTCGATAGATTCATCATCCTTTGTCAATTTGTAGCCAGTTATCATCGGTGTTCCCATAGGTTTAGCATCTTCCATGCCAAAAGTTTTCAATACTTCTTTAATGTATTTTGATTGAGTGATAAAAATCCCATCTTTCTATTGTATAATCTGCAAACCTAGAAATAATTTAATCTCTCCAAACATAGACATCTCAAATTCCTTTCTCATTTCATCAGCAAAAGATTTGCAAATCTAATCTTGTCCACCAAAGATTATAGCATCAACAAATATTGCAACAATCAAAATGTTATCATCAGAATCTCCTTTCATGTACATATTACTATTTTCACTAGTTCTTACAAAGCCAATACTTATAAGATAAGCATGTAATCTTTCATACCATGCCCTCGGTGCTTGCTTCAATCCATATAAAGCTTTGTGCAGTCTACATACCATGTCTTTTTGATTTGGATCAACAAACCCTTCAGGTTGTTCTATGTAGACCTCCTCCTCAAGAATTCCATTTAGAAATGTTGATTTCACATCCATTTGATATACCTTAAATCCCTTATGTGTAGCATAGGCAAGTAATATGTAGACTCCTTCCAGTCTAGCAATAGGTGCAAAGTTTTCACCATAATCAATACCTTCTTCTTATGCATATCCCTTGCAAACAAGTCTTGCCTTATTCCTTGTAACTTCTCCATTCTCATTCAGCTTATTCCTAAAAATCCACTTAGTACCGATAACATTTTTATCTTTCGGTCTAGGCACTAAGGTCCATGTCTTATTCCTTTCAATTTGTTCAATTTCCTCATTCATAGCATTTATCCATTCCTTATTTTCAAGTGCATCCCTAACATTCTTCGGTTCAAACTCACAAACTAAGCATGTGTTATGTCTTAACTTACTTCGGGTCAGCATGCCAGCTTGCTTATCTCCAATGATTTGGTTCTCAGGGTGGTGTCTTCTAACAAATCTTGCTAGCACTTGATCTCTCCTCTACTCATCATTCTGTTTAGGTACAATTTCTTGCTCGGTAGCTTCTTCTTGATTCTCGGTTTCCATTTGCTAATTCTTGGTAGCATTTTCCTAATTCTCGGTTTCCATTTGCTGATTCTCGGTAGCATTTTCCTAATGCTTGGTAGACTCAGCTTGTGGCTTCAGTAGATACTCTGGATCTTCAATATAAGTGAACCTACCATAGTCTTCCAGTTCCTTCATGCTTTCTACATCATTCTTATCAGAAAAATCATCAACTTTTACAGTAGCACTTTCTATCATCTTATTAGTAACTTTGTTCAGACATTTATAAGCTTTACTCTTAGTAGAATATCCTAAGAATATTCCTTCATCACCTTTAGAGTCAAATTTTCTATTCCTATCATCTTTCAGAATATAACACTTGCTACCAAAATTTTTGAAATAACTTACACTTAGTGTGTATCCAAACCATAACTCGTAGGGTATCTTGTTTGTGTCTTTCTTTAGTTGAACTCGGTTCAAGACATATATAGTTGTGATAACTGCCTCTCTCTAGTACATTTGTGCAACATTTTTCTCAATCATCAATGTTCTAGCACAATCAACAATAGATCTATTTCTCCTTTCAATAATTCCATTCTATTGTGGTGTTTTAGGTGTAGAAACCTGCCTTTTTATACCATGCTCATTACAAAAGTTAGTGAATTCATCAGAAATAAACTCACCTCCTCTATCAGACCTTAAGCATTTCAATTCTTTTTTGATTTCTTTTTCTACTTTAGCCTTATACCATTTAAACAGTTTGAATGCCTCAGATTTTTCTTTTAAGAACATAACTGTCATCAATTTAGTATAGTCATCAACAAACAAAATAAAGTATCTATCATCATAGTAGCTTTGAGTTCTCATGGGACCACATAAGTCGGTGTGAACCAACTCCAAAATTCTTTTATATGAGTACTCCTTCCTTTAAAACTAGATTTTGTCGTCTTCCCTTTCTGACATTGATGACACATAACATGATCAGGTTTGGTTAGACTAGGCAATCCTCTAACTTTTCTCTTTTTACTAATCTTAATCATGTTATCAAAATTTACATGACATAACCTCTTATGCCATAACCATGCATCTTCATTTCTCACCAGTAAACAAGAAGTCTCAACATTGTCGAGATAAAATAAATTACCTTTTGATTGTCCTCCTGTTCAGACAAGCTTTCCATTTTCATCATAGATTTTTACCTTCTTGCTCTCAAATGCCACTCGATAACCTGAGTTATTGAGCTATACCACACTCAAAAAATTGTAATTCAACCCTTTTACCCAGTATGAATTATCACATCTAATTTTATCATTCAATAGAATAGATCCTTTTCCTTTAACCATGCAAGATGTGTCATTTCCCATTTTCACTGATCCTCCATTATAATGCTCAAGATTATCAAACTTATCTTCATCACCAGTCATGTGATGTGTACAACCACTATCAATGATCCAAGTATCATTTTTACTAACTTTAGAAATGAGTTATGTTTCTACATACCTTTCCTTCTCTTCAGAATCATCTTTCATTGCAACAAACACTACCTCAATATCATCATCAATGTCGGTGTCGGTGTCCTCATCTCCAACAAGATAACATTCCTTTTTGCTCTTATCCTTGTGATCTTGGTTGTCTCTATTGTAGTGTCGGTAAGCTCTATTTTTCCTTCTGCCATAGCTTCCATCACCATATTAGTCTCTGTCTTTATCTTCCTCTTTCCTGTTGGTACATCTAGCAGCAATATGACCAACTTCTTTACAACTAAAACAAGCTAAAGGTAACTTTCCCTTATATCTACCTTTACCTTTCTGTAGTCTCTAGGCCATAAGAGCTTCAAGCTCATCAATCTCATCATCAATATTACTATCACTTTCATTCCTTATATTATGCTTAATGCTAGATTTAAAAATATTCAGAGAAGACATAATAGCAGACTCAACACTCAGTATAACACTACTATCAAAATTGTTTAGCTCAAAAGTTGTTAACTTTCCAATTAGACTATCAAGAGTAAGAGTGCTACTAGGTGCAGACCTCATTTCATGAATAGCAGATATTCTGATTGCATAGACAAGCTACAAGGTTCTTAGTATCTTACTTACCACTGTATCTTCAGAAATGACACCACCAGCTCCTCAGATAGCATTGACTACCTCTTTGATTCAGTTTGTATATTGTGTAATGTTCTCTCCTTCCTTCATTTTCATATCATCAAATCTTCCTCTTAAGCTTTCATCTCTAGATCTCATCACATTTGCATCACCTCCATAGACTAGAGAAAGTTTATCCCACATTTTCTTTGCAGTAGTGCAATCTTTGACATCCTCAAATTCAACATCAGATAGAGCAGCAACAATCTCTATTATAGTAATATTGTGTTCATGTCAGTCTCTCAACTAATTAAGAGTCAAAGGTCCAACCATTGGTTGTAAGTACCAATGGTCAAGTAAATGTAAGGCAGAATTTCTGATTCCAGATATGTGAAGTCTCATCTGACTTTGCCATGTAGTAAAGTTGTCCTTGTTCAGCTTCAACACTTCCCTCTTATACATCTTGTAATCTTTCTGCTTAAGTCCTTAAAACTTTCTTCCAAGCAACCAATGTGCTCTAATACCAATTGTTAGAATAACTAAGGGGGGGGGGGGGGGGGGGGGGTGAATCCACTAGATCAGCTATCCTACAATCCTGAATACAAAGATGTACCTTATAAAACAATTCCAAAAAATTATGCAGCACGGTAACATAAGATATCAATTTATTTGTTCACTTTACCGATTACCAGTAAACAACTAATTATGATTACTGACCAAATCAATTATGCAACATGTAAAGTATGATAGAAAAACAATCATCACAAATAACACATAACACAATGATTTAACATAGAAACCCTGTAAAGGGAAAAACCACCTGGGATCGGTAACCCAAAATAATTCACTCTTTTGAAGTGAGCTCGGTGAAGAGACAACCATGTTAAAGGTTAAAATACACACTATTAGGTGTGACCTGGTTAGAGGATTTATCACTAACAGTTAACTTTTGACCAGCATTCACTATGGGGTCAACAGGATAACAATGTACATTCTCTAAATGACATAGGGCAGAATATAAGACTATTAAGTCCACTCAGTTAAGAGATTTTCTGAATCAATGGTTAAACTGATACAATATGATTTGATTTAGATACAAATCAATTGCAGATATTTAGATCTATGCTAAGCCCATACAAATCCTCTGATCATTAATCAAATTCACTTCTTCAATATTCATCAACTTATTGTCACTCGGTAAATAGTTCTCTGACACTCGGTTAACTTTGTAGCTTGGTTCTTTTAATAACCAGTCTGATCAGGCATGCATGAATAGTCTTCACATGAAATCTCTGCAGTCCTCTTCTTTCGGCATGTTTCAATAATGAAACTCATATCTCTTATATAGACAAGTAAACCATTTTCATATCAACCATTAGATTTTGCCGCTTAATCTCCTTCATCCATTTTGCCTCTTAAACCTTCCTCGGTAGATGTATCATTAACATGTTTCAATCTCATCCTTTAGATCTTCTCTGAATTATGTCAGTCGTGGATCTCATAGAAAACTTAATCCTTAACCTCGAAATCATAACAATATCCAACTCATCAAATTCAGTCAGCTATTCTTAGCATTTAATGTTTTCATCCATACTCGGTTAAAATAGAAATGCATTAGTGATAACTAGTTAAACTAGCTCGGTTAATACTGTCAGTCGGTATACACTGCACTGGCTTGGTGTATACATAAATCTTCAATTATCGACCACATTTACTTGTTCAATTTCAAATCTCTTCTTCATAATAAATTAATGTAACATGCTCAAGTCAAAAATATAAGCCATAGGAAAGGTAAATAATAAAAACTAGAATGAGGATATAGCTGTTGAAGTTAATAAGATAGTTGATAACAAGGTCAAAGACATAAAGGCTAAAGTTAGTAACAATGGGAACATGATTAATGAAGTCCTGAGTCACAACAATGAGGGACTTTGTGGAGCTGTCATGAACCTTAATATGCTACACAACTACCTGGAAAAAAGCTAGCTAGAAAATACGACTATAACTATTGAGGAGGATGTTGGAAATGCTAGTCCAGAAATGAGAACTAGAGGGCACACTCAGAGGAAGATCCCTGAAAAGACAAAGGAACTGAAGGACCTGAAAGACGCTATCCAAAAGATGGAGGACCTAAAGATGAAGGCGGAGAAAATGATAAAAAATAATTAGTATGGTCTGGTTGGTAGCTGGGTGTTGCTGGTAATAGTGCTAGTAACTATTTTTCTTTGCTTTGTTGTCGTATCTAGGAGTGTTTTGGGTCTTGCTTTTATTTTTTCAGCAGACGTTTCTTTTTGGAAAACTTTCATGCTATATCTTTATGCTTTAATGTAAATGGTTTCGGGTTCCATTCAAAACCTATTTTTACCTTAATAAAAAATAATATAAGCCATAGACTCATCAATAAGTTACCCAATGTTTACCTTATCCTTATCTGTCATATCCATCTTTTTCTCATGTAGATATCTGAATTCTTCATCTTTTCTTCCTTCAACAGATGTTTGTAACTAACATGATAAGTACTGTCAAGACTAGTTGACATCAATGTCAACATATTGACTGATTTAATCATCTTACATATCATTTCAGTACTCGGTGATTTCTAATCACTATTTTTTCATTTCATTTTGATATTCAATCAGTTATAGTTCATCATAACTATGCCAAACCTCAACATCTCTCTAGACGAGCAAGCATCTTCTCCCACTTCCATTCTTAGCATGTACCAGTGCTCAAGGCATGGGTGAGGCACACAATTATCTTATTAATATTTCTCTCTTAATAAATTTATTAAGTTATCACTTATTACTCAACTTACAATGAGTTATCTTGGCAACCACTTTAGGGCCTCGACACCCATTACAAGCCACTTCCCCTATATGCTCCTAGATAACCTACCCTAATACTCCAACCAAAAGAACCCAAGAGAAGGAAAAGCCATACCATAAAAGACTTCTCATAAATTAACAAGTCAAGAAAATCTCAAAAGTAAAGTGTTGGAGCATAATAAATAATACTACATCCTGTACGAGGATCCAAACTATCCACCCCATAATGGGCATCTCAATAAATCATCTACTCTATGATGGACATATCAATAAAATAATTACCAATTCTCATAGTTTCATATCACGAGATCAAATGATCAGTAAAAGCATCAATAACACCTCTCTCCAAACATGGAGTAAAACGTAGTCCAAAAAAAAAGGTCATCATTCAGAACATAGAACAATCACAATAGAAGAAACAAGGTGACCAAGTAGACAAATAGAACTCAACACAACAATAAATGTCACCTCTTGTGGTTGAATAAAATAACGATTGAGGACTCGAAGAACATATGACATAACTCACAGATGCACCCAAAAACCACACATGAACCAATCATGATATAAAAGGGTTATGAACTTCCCACAATACAAACCCAAAGAGTTAAAGTATAAAACCATAAAATACTTTAAGTCTCAAGGAGAAATCTCCACCTAAGGCAATACCCTACTCATACTAGAAATCAATCAAAACAAGACAACATAATATAAACATGCATATGGAATACATTAGATGTCTTAGTGAATCCAATTATGTCATGTTATTGACTTAGTTTTCAATTTCACAAATGTCTTAATGCAAGGTACATCATTAAGTGTTAATATAAATGCCATTTATAAAGTATTACTTAACTCTCAATAAAATTAATATTAATACATGATTTCAAGTGAACTTCTAATGCATTCGTAACCAAATTAATTATAATCTACATCCATTAAGTTATAATATTTTAACTAGATCACGTATTAACACCTTCTCATATAAATCATTTTATAATTACCTTTATATAAATCAATGCATATTAAATCGATTATTAAAAATCATAACAATAAATAATATATTTAACCATATCCAATGTTATTGGGGGAGGGGAATGGTCCCACCACCCCCCATGTCCCTTACTTATGCTGGCCCTTTTGAAAAAGGGTTGTCGGCAACCCCACATCGACAACAACAGAGGTACTACCAGTACGACAGTACCCTGCCGTCACCGACAGCAGTGGTTGTCGTGCAGCCCTATGGTTAGGCGGGGGTGGTGTTCCACCACCCACATTTCTTTTATTTATCTTTATTTATTTTATTTTTTTTGCAAAAGTGGACATAGTCATTGTATTATATTATATTTATTTTATATCATTTTTTACACGGGCTCAAAAAGGGCTTGTGGAGGAAAGAATTTGACAAGAAAACCTCCACTTCCACCCATTGAAAGCCTAAAACAACTATCAACAACAAAAAAGGACATAATATTAACTTTTTTGCATATTATGATTATTATTTAAAAATATTAATAATTTTATTTATATTTTATTATTTTTTCTTTCTTAAAAAAAATAAAAATAATAAAGCCTTTTTTTGTTCTTTTTTTAAAAATAAAATAAATAATTTTACTTTATTTTCTCAATAAATCTTCCTTCTTATATATATATATATATATATATATATATATATATATATATATATATATATATATATATATATATATATATATATATATATATATATATATATATATATATATATATATATATATATATATATTTTAAAAAAGGGCATGCACACTATTATATATATCTATTTATATATAAATATTTCCTTTAATATATTTAGGTTTTTTCTTTTTCTTTTTTTGAAAGACATCTTTAGATATACATATATAAATTTAAAATATTTTCTTTTAATAAATTTAGGTTTTCTTTCAAAGTTGAATTCTATAATTCGAAAGAAGCCAAATTTAGAAAAAGCATTCCTAAAGGTAAGTGAAATTAATCAAACCCCAAGATCAATTTTCTTCTTTAAAATTTACCAAAACAATGGGATGCCTTTACTTGGCAAATATCCTAAAAACCACACATGCAAAAATCAAACTTTCAAAGATGAAAACTTAATCGAACCTTTCCACAAAATTACCAAAACAAAATCTAGTTTTCTAAATCTCAATGAGGAAGACGACCAAGGATCACACAAAATAACCAGGCACGAAGAAGACAAGCTTTTCAAATAGTAATTACAAATGTTCAAAACCTAACTTGAATCCAAAAGCAATTTGAGAAGAAAAAAATACCAGATTCCAACCTAAAATTTTAGCTTTAAAAATAATTTCTTTGACTCCAAGATTCTAGAAAATTATCCCATCTCAACCAATTTAAAGAGAAACTCAAAACCTAGGGGTTGAAATACTAGAGAAACCCTAAAACAAATAAAAATAATTTAAAATAAAATAAAATAAAAACTCAAAAGAATTTTTAATTAAAAATAACAATCAATTTATTAATATTAATCGATTTAAGTTGCACCAAAAAAATATTATTTAATATTAATAAATATTATAGCAAAAATCTCCAAACATATTTATAATATTTTAAAAATAGTACTTTATTAATTAATGCTCCTTTTAATAATTATAATTTAATTTTAATTAAAATATTTAACAATTATTATAACTTGATATTTGATTCATAAAATAGTTGTATACACCTAAAAATGGTCAAGTAGAATCAAAGTGAGCAATCGAGGACAAAATCATGAATTTATTGAAATCAAAGCTATTGGATTAATTAAATTAAAAAAATCAATTAATTATGCAATTGATTTAAATCAAATTTAATCAAACCCATTCAAAAGTACACATGACTAAGATAAATCAATTATTAATTCATATTATTCTCAATCATCACATGGGGACAAAATCAAAATCAACCAATGAGAATGAAAGGAATGAGCTCACATGAATAAAAAATAAATCAATTCTCCACCACACATCTTGGAGGTGCATCTTGACCATTCATTTTGTCTCTTTGTTCCAACATTTGAGAACAAAATATTTACTTTGCCCCAACATCTGAAACCATTAACTTGACTCAACTTTGATCAGGGTTAACTACACTCTACCTCCAAGCCTTGGGAAAATCTATAAATAGTGAGCATTTCTAAGAGAAAATTATCCACTTTCAATTGCATCCATATTACATGCATCTAGTCTAGATTCATCTTGTTTATTTGCATCCATATTATAGGCATTTAAATTTGAATTCTTGGCATAATTGAGCACAATTGAGTTAGATGTACCAATCTAGCAATAGTTGCATGTATGTGTTCTTCCTTAGGATCTTTAATATCTGAAGCACAGTTCTGGTGAGAAGTAAAAGCTTCAGAGGTGTGATCAGTATGTTGTTCAACTTCTCCCCAAAGAAGAGAAGTGATTGGGACAAAATCTTCTCTCTCTTGAGAAATAGTGTTAATGGACTTAGTTTCCTTTTTCAGACTCTTATGTGTTATCTGATTCTTCATCCAAAGACGGTCTATTATCAACAATAGAAAATTCCACACCATTTTTGTCTTAAGACTTACGTCCCTTAGTAGGACTTAGTGGTTTGGCAAGAGCATGTTTCTAATCACTCAAAGGACCATGACCTAAATATCCCATTTTAGCTAGCAACTCATATCCCTTGCCATATTTTTTTGGGATAATTTTGATAGTATATATAGAACTCTTAGTGTCTTTTCCATAGTATATCCATTCCCTAACAGATTTTTCTTTATTTTCATCTTCCATAGGAACTAAGGATTGAACAAAAGTGCCATATATAGTCATAGTGGAGGAAGACAGTTTCATAACCTCATAAGGTTTACCATAAGACTGAGGAGAAATGGGAAGTGATGCAATAGAGTCTAACCGATATTCCCCATCCCAGTAATTAGTTGTTTCATTTTCCTTTCACATTCAGCTAGTGTGCTTTTAGTTTCTTCAACTGCTCTATTATGTGGTACAAAAGTTTTAGTAGTGAGAGCATTAACTAACATAGTGTTATCCCATGGAATAGAAACCTCAATGCCATTATAAGGAAACTTGATACATTGGTGATATGTAGACGACATTGCTTTCATGTCATGTATCCAAGGTCTTCCTAGAAATATGTTGTATGAAAGAGGTAGATCTAGAACTTGGAAGACAACATCTTTCTCAACTGGACCTACTCGAATAGGAAGTATAACAAGGCCCTTAGAAGATTTTTCTTCTTCATCATAAGCTTTAATTGTGATATTTCTTCTAGGATTGATGGTGTGTTCAGAGAAACTCAACTATTGCAACAATTTGTATGTACAAATGTTCAATCCTATGCCTTCATCTATCAACACTCATTTGACATAGGTTTTATGGATTTTGACCTCAATGTGTAAGGCTAGATTGTGCAGATGGCTAAGTGACTTGTCATCCTCCTTAGAAACAGAGAGGAAATGAGGCACATCAAGATGATTAACCATGGTCTAGAATCGATCAACATCAATGTTCTTAGGAACACTTGCCGTAAGTAATGTTTTCTCTAGGATCTTATGACCAGGGGAAGGTTGTAACAACTCAAATATAGATATATGAGTGGGAGTACATTGCAATTGGTCCACTAGACTATAGTTTGACTTGATTGATGTGGATGTGTGCTTAGAAGATGAGGTCCCTCACTATTTAGGTGCTAACTACTTGGAAGAATGAGGCCCCTTAAGCATGATGTTTATTGACTTTGAGTCACAACATTGAAGTTCGCAGTATGTGTATGTGTTGGGGATTTGAATCCTTTGAGGATAACCATAGATTGTTGTGCTTGTGTGTTCTCAGTTTCAAAGTTATGAGATCATGATTGTGTGTAAGAAGAACCAATACCCCTAAGGATAAAATGAGGTGATTCATCAATATCTGAGTTGTAGTCTTCCTTCTTACCCTTAATCATATTTATGCTCTCATAGGTTGGTTCAAGCATGTGTATGTGTTACGATTAAGTAATACTAAGAGGGGGGTGAATCAGTATTACAACACTTAAACTTAAACTTAAACCAATTGCAAATAAATCATATCAATACTGAAATGAAAATAACATAAACACATAACACATAACTCATAACACCATTATTTTTTTTGAGGAAACTCTAGCCAAGGGAAAACCCTGGTGGGGATGGTACCCACAACTATGTACTAAAATATTGAATCCCTGTTAGGAGATCTAACCCTGTTAGGAGCTGAGTATTACATAGTACATTTCCTTGTTAGAGGAATACAATACCCTATTAGGGGTATACAAAAACCCTGTTAAAGGTGTGGTGAGCTTACATCTCTTACAACCAAAATTCTGTTACAAAAGTATTCTTTAATAAGTGAACTGCACAAGCATCTGCTATGCTTTGATAGTTCTAGTTATAGCTTTGTCAATCTCTGATCTCGCATATGCCATCTTGCTTTACTAATATCCCAAATTCGCATCCATCACATATCCATCTCTATCACATATTTTCACACTTATCACTTCCACAAAACACTCTATACTTATATCAATTCTATCATCCAGTCAACTCTCAAATACAATACAAAACATAACAATTACTTATACAAATGATAAATGTAGAGTTGACGATCTTGTATTACCAAAGTGTCGACAATATACAACTTTCATCTGACTTAGAACGTTACCATTCCATCTAATCTTCCCTCAATCATCGCGACTGTTCATATGCCCTGATTCACTATTTCTTTGTCTTTGCATACCTTCATATCACTTTATCTTACTGATATTGACACCGAAACATGTGTGACCTTAAATGAAGGTCATACATATCCCAAAATGTCTTCCTCTAAGTTTGCAAGCCATAATACATCATATATTATCTTTGCTGACCAAAACTGTACTGCAGAATATTGTAATTCTGATTCTGTACTTAGTCATTTTCATGACTATGTCTCCCACACTTATAATCATTTCATGCGATCACTCCAACATAAGTGTTTCCATAAATGACAACCCTTAAGTTATCCTTGGTTCTCTCAAAACATCACTTGCCAACAATCTCTCCCTTTAGCATTCATGGCAACACTTAGCAAAAAATGACTAAGTGTCAAAATACTAACTTCCTTCTACTACTCTATATACATATTCTCTCTTTATTTTATTTACAATTTCTCTTTCCTCTTCTCATTTTTTTCTTCGCTTCTTTTTATTTAATTCTTTTTCCTCTTCTCATTTTTCTCTTCTCTTCCCCTCCCTTTGACATCAATGGCAAAGGTGCTTACAAAACTTCAAAATCTTAAGCATAAAAGACTTAGTGCTTACTCCCCAGATTCAGAATGTCTTTGAAGGAGTCTTCCAAGGTCTTCACTTCATCTTCCCATGACTTGATCAGAAGTTTACTAACATGGATCAATCTATTTAGTGCATAAGTTGCAGCCTCTTCTGCCTTCAGCTAAGTGGGTACAGAGTTTGTCATTGATCCTTCTATCTTCTCCATCTCTGTGAGATGAGCTTCAAGAATTGATAGCTTAGGAGTGATTAGACTCTTTATCAAACCAAATCTTTCCACTACTCTCCCTTTCTCTATATTCAAAGCAATTATCTTATCCAAAATCTTGGATGTCTTCTTGTACATTTCCAACATAGTTTGTGAAGAGGTTTCACAACTATCCATTATGTTGTCTAATGCAGCCCCATCCTTGGCTATGATATCTTCAATATTCTTAACATGTCTGATAGGATTTATGCAATAGCTTTATACCTTTCTTCCTTATGCCACATGACTTTTAGCTTTAATTATTGTTGCATTCAAAATGTCCAAGTCCCATGAGATGGACTGGCAAACTTCCTTCAACTTATTTTCTAAGTATCTCTTCTTAGCCTTATCCTCTGTGATCTTCAATAGTGACTCAAAATGACTGTCAAAGTTGTCCAATGCCATGTTCAAGTTCTCTGCATCATCCTTTCCTTGAAATGTAAGAGGTATAGGGAGTATTTTATTCACAGTCTCTACTACCCTAACAATCACCTTTACCTTCTTATCCCCCTTTTGTTCTGACCTTTCCTTTGCCTTAGAAAATGCCAAGAAGGATAACCTCATGATTTCATCCTCATCCATGCTTTCCACATCAGTGCTCACTGGTTTGGCCATACTTGCCAACAATAGGGTGGAGGAGGTATTTGATTCTTATTTAAACTCAATTCTTACCTCTTCTTCTTTTTCTTTTGTTGTCTCTTTTTCTTGCATTTCCTCTTGTTGTTTCTCCTTCTCTTGTTGTTTCTCTTCCTTTTTTTCTTTTATATGTTCTTCCTCTTTCTGTCCTTCCTCTTCTACTATCATCACACGGTCTATATTATCTTGAAATGGATCATTTACATCAAGTGAAGTGTTTAAAGATATAGGCACACCAAAAATGAAGAAGTCTAGTTGCTTGTCAACTTCACTTGCTTGCTCACTTTCTTCAATTGTCCTAGAGATTTCTCCCATTTCTAAAGGTGTAGGATTGGTAACCTGCGAAGGTGAGATCTTCTTAGGCATGTCGCACATAAGAATTTGGTCCAATGCCTTTTGCATATCTTTTATAACCTCATCATACTTCCTTGCCATTATCTTCACAAGTCTGGCCTTTGTTCTCTGTAGAGGTTTCAACTCTTTAATGATTCTCTCCCTCTCTTGTATGGAGACCCTTAGAATGTGCTAATTTTTTTCTTATTTCCAACTTGCTATACAAGTCCTTAGGAATATGATGCAGTCAAGTATGGAGGATCCAATTAAGGACTGTCCAAACTTGCAGCCAAACCATAACACAGTGAAACTACACAACAATAACACTCGATTTGGAAGAGAACAGAAATCTTCATTCATAAATTCATTGATTACATTCAATGTGCTAGGCTGTAAGGCCTTCCTGGTTATGGCCAAATACAAACAAGCAGTAAATTTTGAGAGATCAACAAGATCCGGTCTGATTCCAACTAGTCCAGTCCTGAAATAATTAGCGATTAATGGAAACCCTAAGGCAGATTTGAACTTGTACTCACAAGCCACCAAGCAATCTCCTTATCTCGAAGCCTCAACCACTAGCTCTCTTATCACAAACTATTAGAAATCAATTTGATCTGCAAGATCTCATAGGATCTTTTCCACCACTTCACTTCTCTCTCTTCCCAGACTTCTATCCTAAACAACTACCCCAACACCCTTTTAAATACTAATCATTAGCCACAAGGTGGCTGGATGAAACAATTAACTCTTACAAACAAATATTAAATGCAATACAAGTTAGCTCCCAAATAGCCTTACAATTAATAAATTCAACATGTCAGCCTCCAGATCCACATAGGAGAATCCAACAAAAGATACCAACATTAAATGCACCAAGTCAGCCAATCAAATCTTCAAGAACACCAGTTAGTAAGACCGTTTACGGAGCAACAAAGAAATAACCAAGCACTAGTGAACCGACCATGCCAAGCATCACCGAGAAATGTAGTTATCATCAAGCACTAGGAAAAATTGACACCTTCAGTTACTGAGTGTTCTTCAGAGACCGAGCACCCCAGTAAACACTGTAACTGAGCAACCATACTCAGATCCGTCATGCCTGACCACATAGGTGTTTGCACGACCATCAAACAAAATATTTCTATCAAATTGCCAAGGCCTCCCGAGCAACAGATGACAAGCATCCATAGGCAATACATCACACAATATTTCATCATGATAAGATCCAATCTAAAAATTAACCAAGCATTGTTCTTCAACTAATCTGATAAGGATTAGGATGTTTCTTTCTTTCCAAATTCAACTTACTAACCATCTCTTCTGAAACAAAGTTCTCAGAACTGCCACCATCAACTATAACATTACATACCTTATTCTTGCAGTTACATTTGGTTTTGAACACATTTCTTCTTTGCACTGGTTCCTGGACACATGTAGCCAACCTCCTAGTGATAAGAAATTCACCTTTTTCTGTAACATTCTCAATGTCTTCTTCAGCAATTAGTGCAACTCTTTTCTTAGGCCATTGAAAACTTCTATGACCCTCTTCACCACATTGATAACAAGTACCAGTGAACTCATTTTTCCACCTTCCTCTCTGTCTAGTATTGAAATTCTTAGTGACTTGACCACTGCCAGATCCTACATCAGTCTTCTTAGGATTCTCTACCACATTGATTGAGGAGTCTAGAGAGGATGGAATTTACTGAGGTAATGATGTGATCGGCAGTGGAAGGGATGTTCATAGTCAGTTGTTTTCAGTTGCAGATAGGAAAGATAAGAGAAGTGGGAAGTAGGAAAACTTGCTGCAAGGGACAATGGATGAAGTGAAGACAACTTGGAATAAAGGACAAGAGGAGATCTGGGTTAAGAATAGATATGGCATACCTGTTCTGATTCCCTTAAGACGTTCCTGATTTCCTTATAAGAAAATCTTTTTTACCTAGGGTGTCTGATGCAGGAGCATCCCAGGATTCTTGGCAACCTTGTATCATCCAAAAATATGTTTGTTTTGAAAGGCAGATTAGTAGTTTTGATCTTAGTTTGTGAAGTATTTTCTCGGTCTTGGAGTATGGTTTCTCGGATACATTGTTTACCAGGGTGCTCGGTCTTTGAAGAACACTCGGTAATTGAAGGCGTCAATTTTTCTTGGTGCTTAATGATAATTGCATTGCTTGGTGATGCTTGGAGTGGTCGGTTCACTGGTGCTTAGTTATTTCTCTACTGCTCAGTAAACGGTCTTACAGATTGGTGTTCTTTAGAGACCGAGCACCTCGATAAACACTGTAACCGAGCAACCATACTCCAAGACCGAGAAAATAATTCACCAACTAAGATCAAAACTACTAATCTGCCTTTCAAAACAAACATATTTTTGGATGATACAGGATTGCCAAGAATTCTAGGATGCTCCTGCATCAGAATACTGACTTCTATTTCTAGCAAATTCTTCTTGTAGACTAACAAGTGCTCAATTACTATATCCTCAATTACTACTTGATTGTTAGAATCATACCTTTCATAGTATCTATTTACTGTTTTCAGATTTCCATCTCTTATTATTCTCTTTTGTAACATCTCGATATCTGGCTTCCACAGATCTTGTGGCTTCTCCTGTACTTCTTTTTCCTCTTTCTTCTCAATTACCTTGTCTTCTTTCTTCTTTATTTCTACTTTTACCTTTTTTTTTTTAGGATTGGTTGGTTTGTTAGATCTTGTAGATCTCCTAGGTGTGCTCGCATGTGCAACCTCTTGTGCAATCTTCTCATGTGTAATTGAAAAATCAATTATATCAGGAGTAGGACTTATTGTCTTTTCTGCTTCAGAAGGAGGAGGTGCCTCAATTTCCAAGCTAGAGGATCCTTCTGTCATCTTTGTCCTTACTTCTTTTAGTTTCTCCTTTGTAATTCTTTCCTTCGCAGCAATGTCATCAACTATTTTCTCAAATTTTCTCATCCTTGTTCCCTTGTCCTGTTCTTCTCTAACTTTTGCCGACTTTTCCAAGTAAGCTCCCCATCTCTCTTCAGATGTATCTATTTCAACTGCTAGTACATGTTCAACTTGGATTGTGAGAACTTTAGAACCAACCTCATACCCCATAGGGTAGCACCATTTCTTTCTTGGTTCTACTACTTCAAAGCACACACAGTCAGTTTCAACCATGAAACAAATTATGTCTGTATACTTCTCTACCAACTCCTCAGGTATTCTGTATATCTCCTTCATTTTCCTTTGAAGGATCTTAATCATTGCAAATAATTCACCATCTACCCAATCTTTAGCCTATCTCCTAAACCTCTCTAATATCTGTATGCCAGTAGGTATACTATCTTTCCATGCTCTAGGGTGCATTCTGGGAAATTTCTGTACAATGTGAATGTACATGTGTATTAGGAGTGAACCAAACCTGAATGTTTTTGACTTGTCTTTCTTGATAATTCTCACATTCTCCAAGAACTGTTGTGCTATGATTTTGCATAAATTATATCTGGTGTTTTCCTTCACCATTTTATAGGCCATAATAATTACCCCTGTTGACATATAATTAGATCTGCTACTATAGAATAACTTATAACCTATTAGCATTTCTACCAACCTCACATCTTGCTGAAAGATGTCATTCATAGTCATCATACACTTATCCCACTTAGAACAAGTTAGGGTTTCTACTTGCTTCTTGATATTCTTCTCAACTATAGGGAGGGCTCTAGTATTGTCCAATCCAGTTATCTCATGAATCAGTTGACTACATATCTTTACAGGTTTCTCCCCTATCCAAATGAACTGATCATGGATTCTGCTTAGAATGATCTTGAACCATTCGGTCTTGTAGAACTCATTAAGGAGGGTTAACTTAATAATAGATTGTTCTTCCAAATGTTTGAACTCTTCTTTCATTTTACCATCAAATTCTATCATCTCTCCTAATTATTTATAGATTTTTGTATCTCCTATGGTCTCATACTTACAGTGTATGTAAGCCCTAATATCCTCAACATGTAACACACCATAAGGGGTTTGTGAAAATGCTCCTTGTAGATCATTCTCACAAGACTTAAATGAGTGCCTCTTAAACTTATACCTTGGTCTATTAATAACATCAAATATCATAGGTGCATCCATATCTTCTTGAAAGAGTATATGATCTAAATACCTTCAATACACCAAAATCTGGAACTTTTGCTTCAAATGATCACACAATGTAGTTTCTAGATGGTTGTAATGCTTCTTGACTCTGATCTCCTTGGTTGCTGCTAACCAAATGGTGCATAAATGATATGTTTCAAAGTGTTTTATCCATTGCAAGGTGAGTGAATGCATTAATCATAGGTAGCTCAACTTCACACGCTGTCTAGTCAAACATAATTTTGTGATCATAGGATATAAATCTCCAAGTACTGCGATCACAAACATAAACTCCATAGTGTTTGTACACACCATATCTAAGCTCACATGAGCTTATTCCACACAATCAAGGGTTGGATATAATCTATTGTCTGCATCCAATTCTCCCCCTAAGGCCATGTAGCCTTCTAGGCCGATGTAGTAATGTCAACATCATGCGAAGAGAAAGTAGCATCTATTGTCTCTCCCAGAACCAATGTCTTATTGAAATCTTTTACCTTCCATATCTTCTCATCATCTTCATTTGTTGTTTTCTTAAAATGATTATTAAACTCATCCATGTATTCATTAAGACTTTTAGCACTGTCACCAATATTCTTATTTATAACTATAGGTGGTGGTCCTCTTCTATGTTCATTCCATTATACCTATGAAACTTTGCTATGTGTCCTAAGTTGTTGCATTTGAAACATGTAGGTGGTCTTCTGTTCTGATTAACCTGCAGCTTACAATACCTTATAGTATGCCCAAGGTTATTGCATTCGTAGCATGTGATCTTGGCTGCTGAATCTTCTCTGATGTAATCTTGTCTTTTCCTAGACTGATCAGGCTTCCTACATTCTACTTTCTTATGTCCATATGCATAACAGTTATAACAATAACTAGTAAAGGGTTTGAAAGGACCTTTACTTCTGCAATCTCTTTTCATGTGTCCAACTTTGTTTCATCCAAAGCATCTACCTCTAAAAGGTTTGATCTAATCTTTAGGTTCTTCAAAAGTGGTTTTATCTTCAATCTTCACTTCATGTGATTCATCATTAGTCTCATAACATTCTCCTTCATTATATCCAATTCCACTCATGTCTCCTTTAGGTTTCTGTCTCTCTCTTTGTTCATCAATTTTATCACTGCTCATGTGTAACTTCTCAATATGCAATTTGGATTGAGTGAGTTCACCTTTTATGATCTAATTGTACTTCTCTAATTCTTGACATTTATCCTTATAGTGATCAAGTTCAGTCTTCATTTGTCCTATCTGCACATTTGCTTCTTTTAGTGTCTCTTCAAATTTGTATCTTGCATCCTTTTCATGTTGAATTTCTTTAATCATCAGAAGATTAATTTGTTCTTTTTCTTGCTCTAGCTTCTTTACTTGGTCTGATGTATCATTGTCTAAATCCTCTTTAATCTTATCCATAAGGTCTTGTCTCTGACTTCTTGAAAATTCAAGTTGTTCCTTTAGTTTCTTAACAGAACCTTCTACTCTTCTTAATTTGAATTTCAATTCACCATTCTCATCCTTTTCTTTGTCCAGGTCATCAAGTGCTGCTTCAAAGTTCTCTTGCAAACTTTTTGAATCCATTCTGATCTCCCTTAAGCTTTTAGGCTTTCTCTCCAAGGGCCAATTGTTAGGATTAAGTAATACTGACAGGGGGGGTGAATCAATATTACAACACTTCAACTTAAACTTAAACCAATTGCAAATAAACCATATCAATACTAAAATGAAAAGAACATAAACACATAACACATAAATCATAACACCATTATTTTTTTTCGTGGAAACCCTAGCCAAGGAAAAACCCCAGTGGGGATGTACCCACAACTATGCACTAAAATATTGAATCCTTATTAGGAGATCTAGCCCTGTTAGGAGTTGAGTATTACTGTTATACACTAAGTTTGTACCCTTGTTCAAGCTCTCTTGGTCTTGATAACTTGGTATAACATGGGAATCATCTCCAGGTTGTGGGACCTATGCTAACTGAGATGAGACCTCCAGGTTCTAGGCTGGTTCCTCTTGGATAATCACCTTAATTTGCTTCTTGACAGGAAAGTAAACGCTTGAGGGAAAATGGATAGAAGGAATGCATGAAAGGGAAATGACTGAAAACAAACTATCCTACTAGGTGATACACTAAAATGAAATGAACATAATACACTGACCAAACTAGCATGAAAGATCTCAGATTTAATAGAACACAATCTTTCTAAATAGGCTTGCATAAGTGTTTCACAGAGGGGTTTGAACAAAAGACACAGACTATGACCTGCAAGCAAACATTCTCTTCAGCCAAAAGGGCACAAGAATGAGACAAAATGATAGGGGGCTGAAGTATACCCACAAAATCACTCAAATCAAATCAGACATAGTAGTACACAAATAAGTTGAAAGAAAGAAGGGCCCTGGAACTCCAAGATTTCTCCAAAAAACCAATATATTATATTCAATAAGAGAAATACAGACAAGGGAAAGACCAGAGGGCAGAAAGAATTGCCATAGATAGCCTCTATTGAATCTGAGATTCCAATGAAAGGTTACAGTCTATAAGAGCTAGAGGGCAGAACAAATGCCACAGATAGCTCCTAAGAAAGAAGAACTCTTTTTACAAAATGTAAACTCTGAGCTTCAAAAGCTCTCAAAAAACATTATATACATCTCCTTTTGCACATAGGCAAGAGAAAAAAACCTAATTAGGGTTACATGGATTGTTATATAATAATCAAACCCTAATTCTATCATATCTGATCATAAATGCATTGTAGAGATATCTTGGCCAATCAGATATCAGTCCTTGCAAGTCCATCTCATCTCTCTGCAAGTTAAAAACCTCATGCCACAACCATGACCCTGTCCTTGCTGAATTGGGTTTATCATGAATGCTTAAATTTGATCCTTATAGATATTTGAGTTTTGAAGTACAGAAGGCCATAGGTGGCGCCAACCTTTTAATGCTTCTTTGGTGCAAGAACACCGACATGGTACCTAAGAAATCACATGCGACAGCCATCAGATCTTCCTTATCATCCTTCCAACTGCAACTATCCTGAAACATCAATTCTAAGCTACCCTTGACCTTGTATTCGACCAACAATAATGAACCAACAAGAAACCCTGTGAAAGATATTTAAATTTGAAAAATGATGGCCAACTGATCAAATTTAAAATGCGACTGTTGATATCAGCATTTCCCAGCAAATCGAACAACCTAGACCAACCTTGAAACAGTCACAAACCCCTTGAAAAGTCAAACACCACATCACCAATCGGAAGCCAATAAAAAATGAACACCTTAGTAAAATGAAGCACATCAGACCCATGGCATCCTTAACCCCTCATCGGACGGTTATTGTTATACTGTGATACTAAACATCATGCATCTTACTTCAATGGTATAACAACAATTGTAGATCTTGCTCAGATCTTAACCCGCCTCATAAGCCAAAGACCTCGGGCCCGCTCTAACATGTTTCCACTTCACAATCCAGCCAGCCAATAAGAATTGAACACCTTCGACTATGTGGCAGTGGACCCACTGAGATGAAGCGCTACGTTGGGATGAAGATCAATGGTTGTCGCATGATCATAAGGGGGAAGATTAAGTCTTATGGACATGCGACAACCGTCAAATCAAAAGATTAACCCTGTTAATCAAGGATGCTTAGGATTCTAATAAACTGGGCCCAGACCTGCCATGTGTCACTCTTTTATTTGTCGTTGACTGCCCCCTCGGATCTATCTGGCACAAGACCCACCTGACAGGAGCGCTAAGCTAAAGAAGAGGATCGACGGTCATCATTATACCATGACACTAAACATCATGCATATTTCCTCAGTGGTATAATGACAACCGTAGATCTTGCTTGGATCTTAACCGCCTCAGAACTGGGACCGCCAAACAAATAGTAACCGCTTCACCAGGTCGTTGGACATTAAGAACTTAATTTTTGGGAATAGGAGATCATGCGACCAGTCAGGAAAATAAAGCACACATGGGAAAATGAAACCCTTAAGTGACCAAAAAAGGTAATGGTAAAATAGAAAAGGCCAAAGGATTTAGGGTTTAAGGCTTTTGGGGTTTTTTGCAAACAGTCACATTTTCAAATAAAAGGCTTGCAGACCAAGGAGCTAAACAATTGCAGAGACCACAGGACATGACACAAGGCCATGAAAAAATCTCAGAGGTGTTCAACACAGTTAGAATGCAGACCCTGGATGGAGTCCAGCCTAGGGCCAAGATTGCATAGATAGGAAATTTTGGGCAACAATTACATAGTACATTTCCTTGTTAGAGGAATAAAAAACCCTGTTAGGGGTATACAAAAACCTTGTTAAAGGTGTGGTGAGCTTACAACTCTTGCAACCAAAATTCTATTACAAAAGTGTTCTTCAATAAGTGAACTTCATAAGCATCTACTATACTTTGATAGTTCCAGTTATAGATTTTTCAATCTCTAATCTCGCATCTTCTATCTTCCTTTGCTAATATCCCAAATTTGCATCCATCACATATCCATCTCTATCACATAGTTTCACACTTATCACTTCCACAAAACACTCTATACTTATATCAATTCTGCCATCCAGTCAACTCTCAAATACAATACAAAACATAATAGTTACTTATACAAATGATAAATGTAGAGTCGATGATCTTGTATTACCAAAGTGTCGACAATATACATCTTTCATTTGACTTAGCATGTTACCATTCCATCTAATCTTCCCTCAATCATCGCGACTATTCATATGCCTTGATTCATTGTTTCTCTATCTTCGCATACCTTCATATCACTATATCTTACTGATATCGACACCAAAACATGTGTGACCTTAACTGAAGGTCATACATATCCCAAAATTTCTTCCTCTAAGTTTACAAGCCATAATACATCATATATTATCTTCGCTGACCAAAACTGTACTGCAAAATACTATAATTTTGATTCTGTACTTAGTCATTTTCATAACTATGTCTCCCACACTTATAATTATTTCATACGATCACTCTAACATAAGTTAGAGCTTTGTAGAATAGAGCTTTTCTATCCTTAAGGCTTCAAATGAGCACATGAAGATCCTGGTGGACAAGCTCGACAACAGGAAAGGGAACCAAGAGATCATAGAGACTAAAGAGGATTAGGGACCTAGTAGGCATATGAGATCCAAGTTCAAGAAGATGGAGGATGGCAACAAGAATGACATTGAATATCTAAAGTTGTCTGCTGCAAACATGCAGATTCTTGCTGATCAGGCTACAGAACTGATGAAATGTGTTTAGACAGCAACTTGTTGTCTTGCTTTCCTTTTTTGCTGTCCTTTGTCTTTTGGCTGTTCTTTTTGTTTTTGGACTTGATTGTGTTGTTTTTTTTGGTGCTGATGCACTTGTCCTTTTGGAGCTTAAATGCCTATCTGTAATCCTTTTGTATAAGGTTTTGGGTCCTTTCAAAACCTATTTTTACGTAATGAAAATATAAGTGTTTCCATAAATGACAACCCTTAAGTGATCCTTGGTGCTCTCAAAACATCACTTGCCAACAATATGATGTTGTCATTATTTGTGTAAGTGTAGTTGATCTTAGTGCCCTCATTCTTTATTTTAGATCCTTCTCCTTGTTTGTACTTGGGTAGTAGTTCAGTATAGACCTTGTGATTAGCATTAGACGTGTGTCCATCCACCCCAATTTTCTTATTATCAATAAGGTCTTGAATGAGGTGTTTAAGTCTCATACAGTTGTTAGTTTTATGACCTTTGTTCCTATGATAGTTTCAATAATGGTCATCATTCCACTACTTAGGCTTAACTTTGGGTTAATAAGGTTTTGAATTTTTTGGTAATGTGATGATCTTGTTTGATACAAAAGTTTTAAACACCACTTCAAGTGAGTCTCCTAGAGGTTTAAAAGTGTGCTTAGTTTTGGGCGTCCAAGATGATTTACCCTTGCTAAAGTCATTGGACTTGTTTAAATCATCAAATTTGGAAGCCTCTTGTTGTTTGGTAGCTTGGATGCCTCTAGTTAAATTTAAGATAGGTTCTTTGGGCTTGTTTGTAGGTGTGTCAACTATACCATAATTCACTACATGCTTGTTTTTGTTCCATGATTGTGATTTACCCTTGTCTTTTCCATTGTTATTGTTGTGATTGCAGTAGTGGTTGTTGTTAGGCTTATCCTTATTCAAACTAAGTTCACCCTTCTTGATTATAACATCTTCAATTCATAGGGCACTTTCTATCATCATGTCAAATGTGGCAAAGAGTTATTTTCCAAGATCATAGTGTAATTCAAGAACAAGGTTATTGACAAAAATGTAAATCTTCTAAGTTTCAAGAATTTGTCTAGGGTGTCGGGAATAAAGCTTCCTCCATCGCTAAAGGAAAGACACAAAGGATTCCCCTTGGAATTGTTTGATATTGCATAGATCTAGCATGGTAAAAACATGTTGAATGTTGTAAGAGTACCGTTGAATGCATCTTTGTACTAGTTGGTCAAATGACTTAAGGGGAGGAGATAGTTTAATGACCCACTACATAGCTTGACCACTAAGACTCCTAGGAAAGAGTCTCATAATATAAGTGGGTTCATGCAATAATTTCATACTTAGTGCACAAATCTCACTAACATTGTCCCGAGGATCTCCACTACCATCATACTTGTCATATTTTGGAAATTCAACCTTACGAGGAAAAGGAGGCATGCATAAATCTTTGTCAAAAGAAAATGAACATATAGTCTGAAGTGAAAAGGATGTCCTTGGTTGTTCCTTCTCCTTTTCTAAGCGTAGCATTTTTTTCTTCATCTCTTCCATTTGTTTCTTCATAACCTCTAATTCAGATGGTTCCTCTTTTTTTATCAAGTTGTCAACATCAAAGTTGTGAGGTAACTTAACTCCTTGTGAGGCTAAGTGCATGAAGTACCTGTCTTTGTCTTGATTTAAGGTCAATTTCATGAGTTTTTGCAAATATTTGTCTTGTTGGAATTGTAGGATGTGTTCCTCAATTATCTCAACGTCCAAATCATCACTTTGTGAGCCATGTGAAACATGTCTAGTGTGTTGAGAGGCATGTTGTGAGCCATCTCTAGAGTTTTGATGATCAAAGTATTTGTCCAAATGTTCTTGATTTCCTTGTACAAAGTTTTTATTTCCTAATTATTTCAAAAATTCATCAATTCTCCTATTTCTCTCTTCCATGGTTAGAGTGTAAGAAACACCATTTCCAACCTAGGTGAGGATAGCGTAGACTCACTAAAGGTATTAGCAAAGGGATTAAAACCCCAAGGTTCGAGTTCTCCTCTAGGTAATTTGTCAAAGTTTGCTTCGGGTTGCTTCCCTTGGTGGATTTGATATCTAGTTGTAACCGACATGAAATAAGATTGTTAAGAGCTAAATAGGATGACTTAAAATGACTTGATTTTCAAACTAGGCAAGCAAAGTGTCCACTTGTCCAAAGTAAAAAAGCATAAAAAGAGAGCAAAGATAAATTGCCATAAGATGCCCAAGCTATGGGTAGATGCCCTATGTACGACACTTGTGAACAAGCAAAGATGAGATAAAGGATCCAAAAGAGATTATGGACAAGTGAACAATCTACTAACCAAGAGTGTAGTCAAGAGATCCAAGTAATATTTTTCAGCTAAAGGTGACTCCTAACTTGCTGGAATGCACCAAATAATAGGAAGAGCTAAGGATAACAATGGAGAAGCTATGTTGACAATGTTTAAGCTTAACTTGAAAGTTTAACTCCAAAGTATTGTGACAGTTGACTGATAAGTTTAGAGTATTTTCTAGACCAAGTTTGATTGTTTATGTTGAAAGCAAATGATGTGAACAAGAAATAGTCTCCCAACAATCCAACAAGGGACAAATAAACCTTGTAGATACAAGCACTTGTGAGGTCTAAAGTTTGTTTGCAATGTTCTAGGAGTGTCAAGTGTATGCTCACAAATATTCCCATGGGTCTCAACACAAATAAAAAACACATCAAGAAAGAAATACCTAAGGAAATGGCTAGTATAAAAAGCTTTTCTCACAACTTGATACTCCTTTGCCTGACACAAAGTGATGTTGGCTTTGTCATGTATTTTCATCCAAGGGAATAGATACAGGGAGTAATCCTGAGGTGATCTAAGTAATTCCACTTGGATCAATTCTTGCACAAAGATTGTGATACTTTCATAAGTAAATAAGGAAGCCTCTAACTTAAGGTATTTAGTAAGGACCTCCGTTCATGATTACCCCTTGCAGTTCCACAAATAGAATTGAGGCGTATATCCCTATAAGCACCCAAAAAATATAGTATCGCAAGAAAAATTGAGACCTCTCGACCCTATACAAGTTGGATGTACTTCCCTTGCAGTCTTGTAAACAAGATTGAGACCAAGATTGAGGCAACTAGGCCCTACACATGAAGAAACATTAGAAGTAGATAATAGCCAAGTCTCCCCTCTCTTTGTATTGAAGGAATCTTTTGATTATAGTGGGATGGAGTAGTTGGGTTCGCTTGCTCCCCACTTGGGTCCTTCCCAAAAGATCGCTCTCTTGGCAGACCCTCTAAAGGTAAATGCAAGAAAGTAAAAATGGATAGCTAATGGAGGTCTAGAATTATGATTCTCTAAAGAAGAGAAGAGCATACTCCCTACTCCATAGTGTCTCCCAAACACATCAAGCACATGTTCATTTACCAAAACCAACTAATTAAGATATGTGTCTATGATAAAATAAAGAGAAATGCTAATAAAAGGCACACTAGTTAATTTGTATCTCCAAGGCTAACAACTCATAATTGACTAATTTTATCATGTATTGAACTATGTGAAAATGAAGTGCAAGATAATCACAAAATGCTCTTTTTTATTTTTCCTTTTGATCTAGTTAACAAGATCTGATTTGTTTGCTACTGTTTTAGCCCCCCCCCCCAAAAAAAAAAAAATTAAAAAAAAAAATGAAAAGAAGAGACCCCTATTAAAAATTTGAGAGATTTCCAAAAACACAAAAAAATCAGAAATATCCCTTAATTTGTGCCCTAGAGACCCATTAACAAAATAGAACAATTTTCACAAATCGACTATTTGAGCCATGTTCTTGCATCTAAATTAAAAACACAAAGAAGTAACCCCCTATAGAATTCTCAGACCTTTCCAAAACTGTAATTTTTTCAAAAAAATCCTATAATTTGCGACCATAAATAAATTTTCATGAACAATCAATGAAAAAATATAACTCATGGAAAAATGATAAAAAAAATATGATTTTCACACTGAGACACCTTTGATCCATCCCTAACCTATAAAAACAAATTCAGAGGAAAAGACCAAGCCGTTTGGAAGATATGACCAAATCTTTCAAAAACTTAGGGTTTTGCCTTCAACTCAACCTGCACAAGAGTTAGCCTTAAAAACCAAAGTGAGTATCCAAAATTCTTGGGTTAGTGCCATGGTGGGTGCCAAAAATGTGAGCCAAAAAGTGTGGTCACTTCTATAAACCCTTATATCCAAGAGATCCAATGAAGTTGGAGTCTTAGAAGGTGACTTATAGCTTCCTATCCATAGTGTGGAAGAACCATGTAGATAAAGATGGTGACTCTCAAATGAACCCAATAAGAAAGATCCTTGCAAGGTGCACTATAGAATGGAAGATTCAAGTAGATATCAAGCAATGAGAGTTCAATTATCCAAGATATTCGTGATGAATACAAATGCAAAGTAATCTAAGATGAGATGCAAGTAATACACGATTAAGCTAAGATGAAATGCAAGAGTGTAAGGAAAGTAAATCTAAGCTAACAAGATAAAATATTACTATCCATGCTAATTAAACTAGATTAACTAAGCTAAATTCAAGAAAGTAAATAACAAAGCTAAGATAAATGATAATGCAATACTTCAAGATGTAACATGAGCTAAGATGCAAAGATGCCAAGATAATTTCCAAAAGTACCAAGATTGCAAGATTGAGGAGAGAGTCTCCTTTTAAAGAAATTAGAAATGAGCGGACAATCAAGATTAAGAGGCAAAAATGAGAAATGATGGAGATTAAGTCTTGGTTGATCCATGTGCTCATGTATTTAAGAGGCAAAAAGCAAAGGCTAAGATTAAGAGACAAAACAATCAGTGGTTGAGATAAAGAGGCAAAAGCCTTCTTCAAAAGTCAAAAGATTCCATCTCATTGGAAAGTGCACTTTAAGTGGAAGGATTTTCTTTTTCTTTTTCTTTTTCTTTTTATTATTATTATTATTATTATTATTTATTTTTAGAAAAGTGATTGTCATGTGCACTTAGGATAAAGGGGTCTTTTATTATTTAATTAAAAGGGAGCATGTTCTTTTAATTAAATAAACATAGAATAAAGTGGTTAAAATTTAGGATATAATCAAATAGATGATTAATTAATTAAGAAGAATTGATTTGATGCAAAGCAATGGTCTAATATTTTAATTTAATTTTTCATAAAGGGGGCTTATAGTTTACTAGAGCAAAATTGGGTGATTACAAGGGCTTTCTCAGTTCATAGGTGGCCTTGGATTATTTATTCTTGACCTAAATTCATCAGATTTGTGGCCATATTGTTTGCATGTATAACAATATCCATCAAAGCTACTAGATCTAATTCTAGATATGGATCTACAATGATATGAAACATGTCCATACTTATTGCAATTATAGCAATGGCCATCAAAAGTGTTAGGCCTATTAACCGACCTTCTTCTACAAACATTAGCAGTGTGACCCACTTTATGACAGTTGAAATATATAGGCTTGTAGGGTTTCTTACCAGGCTTCCTTGGATTTACCCTTTGTGGAGACTTCTTTTGATGGCTTTTTATCCTTAGTGCTAGAAGATTCACCAATCTCAAAGGTAGTCTAACCCAGATAGCTTAGACCAGTTGTATCCTTGCTTCTTGTTTGGCTTCTTAGCTGCTCAACAAGTTTCTCAGAACTCCCATGAAATTTCTTTAGCTTTTCATTGTTATTCTTGAATTCTCCTTTTAATTCCTCATTCTCTATTCCCAAATTCTCACTGCTCATCATAAAATTATTGACTTCTCCTCTCAAATATTCTGGTTCTTCTTTAGTCTCATGAAGATGTGCATGTAAGGTACCTACGTCTAGTTTTGACTTGAAAAGTTCATGTTCCTTATATTTCAAGGCCTGATCCTTAGCTTTGAGGGATTCTTCAATAGTATTCCTTGCTTCCATCTCTTGACTGATCTTGATAGCTAATTCTTCTAACTCCCTCTTTATATTCCTCTTGTCTTTGTGTATTTGTTCATTCTCTTGAGACAAGGATTCATTCTCTTGAGAAAAATGTTGCATTGGCTACTTCAGATTCCTTAGATTTGTTGGCAAGTTGACTATACTAGTGTATATGACTTAATATAGTGTTGTCATTATGGCAACAAAGTCATATGATGTTTTGGAGTCAACGCTTATGATAAGAAGATAAAAAATTGGCTAAGTGTTGAAGACTGGATAGTATATAATGTACTTGAAGGTCAGAGCATCAACGCACATGCATATGATAGAATTATGGTATACACCCTAAAAGTTAAGTTGGTAAGACCATATTCATGCTAAGTCTAAGAGCACATGATCAGAAGATTCAGTATGAGGAAGATACAGAGAGTTCAAGTTCCACAGACAATGAATGCTAGAGAAGAACAGTGCAAGCAACCGACTGTTGGTATTTTGGTTAGCGGTTATATTATTGTTGTGTAAGGACTATGTGCCTATTGTAATTAAGTTATATAAATGTAATTAAATTTTTTTGTAAACATGCTTGAGCCAATTCAATTGGAAGTGTTGTGTGTAATCGATTAAAGGGCTGACCTAGTTAATTATTTTATATGTGCATATAAATATTAGATGCGTCGTTGTAATGATGTATGGAAGTTGTCATAGAGTTGAAATAAGCAGAGAAAAAGTATGCAAAGAGTTGACAAGATGTATTAGAGATTTGCAAGAGGTCAAAGCATCAGCGCATCAAAGGAAATGATCAGACAAGCAGTGTCACAGTACAAGTTCATCTAGTAGATATAGTGTGTATCTGATATCAGAAGGTTGTAGCCTTCACCACTTGAGCAGTGAGCTCTAGGACAGTGAGTCCACACCCCTAACAGGGTTATTGTAAAAGACTCCTAACAGGGTTTGACCTTTGACCAGGTCACTGTACTAAATATATTGTAAAGAAACTCCTAACACGGTTAAGGATCTTCTAACAAGGATCATAAAACACTAGTACAAATTATTAGTGGGTGTCAATTCCCACCGGGTTTTTACCTATTTGGGTTTCCTCATAACCACATTGGTGTTATGTGTTGTGTTCATGTTTCCTATTTATTTTGATGTTCATTTCAGTTCTTAAGCATTCAAGTTAAGTTTAAGAAGTAAAGCAAAAAGATTAAATACAATGAAAACTGATTCACCCCCCTTCTCAGTGTTCCCATTCCTAACAAGATTTACTTTTTTCATAAAATTTATCAATGTAGTCTTGAGTCTCATTGATTTGTTCAACAAGCTCTCTTCACTTGGCCAATGAATGCTTCAACTGATCTTTCAGTTCATTAATCACCCTTTTAGCTTCATCAAGTTGTATTTTTTATTTCAAACCCTCCACGTTTACCTTTAAGTATCTACCCAAGTTGTTAGGCTTCATCAAGGGAACAACGATCTGATACTATATGTTAGTATTATTAGACATTGCAAGGAGGGGGGTGAATAAGTACAACCAAAAATCTAAAACTTTTACTGATTATCTTAGCAATTAACCAACATACAAATGTGAATATTAAGTAACAATACAACACATAAAACATTCACACATTTGAACACATAAAACCAATTTTTTTTGTGGAAACCTGTTGGTGAACAGATTTGTCTTCAGAGAAAATGATTACAAATTGACCCTAGATGCCCAAACAAGAAGACTTGATATGCACTAATAGTTGGGTCACTTCATGATTGGACAACATGAGTGCCCTCTGAATTATTCAGGTACAGCTCCCTAAATAAGATTTGCAAAGAATTCACCTAACTTATGAACGTAGATGCTTTTAACCAAAAAGCATGAAAAGACAAACAAAACATCTACTCATAAACATGACACTAATGCAAAGAAACTAACTGATTGAAAGGAAATAATAAGTAAATGACACAAAGTTCATTTAACCAATCGTTACATTACAAAAGAAAATGAGAAAGAAAGACGAATTGTTCTTTCCAAAAACACAAATAAATATAGCTCAAAGTCCAAATGATAATCGTGGCAATAAGTATATGTATCAAAACTACATTCTGAGATAACCAAGATAATGCAAAGATTAACATTGATCAGAAAGTTAGCATGCAAACTCAAAGTTTTAATATATTAAGCTTCCTCCTCTAAATATAATAAAACAACATAGATTTTGTTGTCTGAAACACACACAAATCACTATTTGGAAAACTATCTCCCCTCCTTTGCATTACAATTACAAGAAGAAAGATAACCCCTCTTTCTATAGCACAAAGTCTATAGAAAAGAAAACTCCCATGTCTCTCTGTTATTTCTAACTATCCCCGATAGCACACAGTCTGCCGAAGCCCCCCCGAAAAGGAACCCCCTCTTGCTCTATTGTTGGCCTCTTTATCATAAAAAATCCTCAGTAGAATATGATTCAATTTTAATAACTAAATCTTGGAACCCAAGGTTCTCAAACTAATTCTCTTTTATCATACTATAGCCCCAACATAATGCTCATATAACATGTTTCTTTAAATGCTGACAGGTGGCACTCAAAATCTTTTGAAAGTTTCTTAATTTTCCATCTGCCCAAATTTGTCCCATGCCTTAACACATAAATCAAAATATGCACTCAATGGATTTGCATCTAAGCTGTTCACTAGAGAAAATATAAATTTGTATCATCCTACTTTTGTGCACATCTCCAATAAAGGGGATCCTTCCATCGAGAAGCAATACAATCCATGAACTCCTTTCTGAGATGAAGTCCCTATTTGTATGGTATACTTCACACCATTTCTAGCTGAATGTTCAGGTTCAGAACATTTTTCCTAATGTCTTTAATATTCGTCCTCATTTCCATGCTATCCTTAATAATAATATATTTTTGATCTGTACCATCTATCATTTTTTCTTTACCATCTTCTGTAAAGAACATGGCCTTACGATAGCAATAATTTCCTTTGGTAACTCAAATCCCTTATCAACATCAAATTTTTGTACTTGCTCTGTGTCTAATATCTCAATACCGTCTGGAGACTTGAGCCTCTTTTTATCAAGATGTTCTATCCATATATCCTCATCCACAACACAGACACTTTTCAGACGATATCTATTCCAGGGGAAAAGATTTGGAAGCCCCAAGTTCAAAGTTTGTTGTTCCTCTACTGAGTACTAATTTGATACCGATGTTTTCAGAGCATTCCATTGGCCTGCATGCTACATATATCACATTTACGAAGATGGTGCTTAAATCACTATACAATTATGTGATAGTTAGGTAAATGGTTTTTAAGAAACAAGAGAAGATCCTGCAGATCATTCGAGCTTCGCCTTCCACAAGGTTGATGTGCCTCCGAGGTTCTCTATGTATAGAAATTCTCACAGAGGTGTGAATTTCCCTTTATAGACATCATATTGCGAGAGGGATTGAAATCATTGACTCTTTCATTACATTGGGACCTCCACATACAAGCTTCTTGGGAATTCTGTCAAACAGATGACATGTAATATTTGTGCGGTAATACAAAACCAATTTGATATCATTTTCCTTAGTCATTGCAAGAAATAGACATCTCAATACTCATTTGAGATTGGGGAATGGTTGTTAAGTGATTAAGGCTTTAAAACACCGTGGCTCAGAAATATAAAAGTCAGGGTCATTGAAAATGCCGTTTCTCATACCACTTGCGAGCGGGTTCATACTATTACCACAGAGCTAAAAGAGGATCCCAAGAACCAAGCTGAGTGGTGGACAAATTACGGGGTTGCCAAAGAATATGAACATAAGACATGTCCAGTGCTCAATACATTTGGTGTATTAAAAAAACATCGATACCACACAAACAATTATTCTGGCCATTTTGATAAGTACCCAAACTCGATATATTCCCCTTTTAATTCTTTTTCATGGGCCTTGCATGTTATTGACCATCAAACTGTACATCTGGAAGGGACATGCATCCAGTTTTGAGCCTGTGAATGACAACTTGGCACTTGGAAGATTGGACACAGGTGCAGTCTGGTGTCGTGTCGTAACTTTACAACATAAATATGAGCTTGTTCCTAGACACCAATTTATTTACATGGGATTTAACCCAGTGTTATATACACCTTTGAGATGGTTGAAAAGTTCTTATATCCACCCTTATACTGAAGAGGGGCTTGTATTCCTGGTTCATTCACTACATATAAATTTCTCCTTGAGTGGTTATTCTTCATCTACTTATTCACATGCAATTGTCGCTCGAACAAAAACTGCCAATGAGAAAGTGCTTGATCCTTAGTACCAACCATGAATCTTTTGTACCAACTAAACTTGATGAACTTCCATGCGAAGCCATCCAAACCTAGATATGATGATCTTTGCATTTTTTGAACTAAGGAGCATCTCTGAGCCATTAAGAACTGGAACTTAGAGTTGAAGCTTGAAGCTGAACTCCAACATTGACAACCAGTGAACCTACAAGATGAACCATTTTGAACCACTTTGAACCATCATTCAAAGGAGTTCAAGACCCTAAAATGAAAATTTTATTACTAGGTTTCCATATGGGTACTAACATTGGCTCTACAGGGGGACTATTTTTCATGCGAAAGGCAGAGAACCTCAGTATCACTGGGTAAAAGACAAGTGCCTTATAAACCATTGGGCAATAGAGTCAGAGAAAAAGGAATGCAGGGAGTTTCTTGCAATGAGGGTGGAGGGGAACATGGAAAAACATCAAAGCACCTAAACTAACAACAAGCCCAAAGCTTGCGCGTTATTCAAACTAAAAATTACACACACCAAAAGATATTTACACATGTACATAGGTAGGAAGAGAACCTACCATGAGGATGAGAAGCCAGAAGAACTTACACAAAACCTTCCACAGGTTGGGAGAGATAGGGGCCTTTCCGTAGCAGCAGCTTGCGCCTCAACCAAATACCCCAAAAGTAATGCTCTCTAGCAAATTCTTCGATGCTGAACCTCAAGCCAAAGGAATACATAAATATGCTGACCAAGAAATCCTTCCCAAACAACCATAACCCATCATAACACTCTTTTTCCGCCAAGGATTGATCTTTAATATTCATCAAACTAGATTTCATTTCAAACTGAAAAAAATGAAATGTAGAAACCTCTTCAAGAAAGGGTGCACAAAATCCAGAAATGTTGTCATCAAGACTCACCTTTTTCATATGGCTTTTGATGCCATGGTCAATTAGTAGACAGAGAGATGCCTCGTCTAGCATAGGATCAACTCTCAAGTATACACTCTCTTCATTTCTTTCAAGAATCAAACTGCCATCAAACATGCAATGCATCCTATCTTTTTTCTTTCCAAAAGTGCCATCGCATTTTCCAGCATTACTTCCACAATCCAAATTAGAAAAACCATACATGGAAGGCTAAAAAGAAGATTCATCTATTAGTGTTTCATTTTCAACTTGGTTTGGGTTGATACCTGATCCATTCTTAGAGAAATAATCTGGTTTAAGAAATGATATAAATTTGTGTATAATTTCTTCTTCTTCATTGAGAAGAGCATCATTCAACACCTCAGCCAAGTCACCAATAGGTTAGGAGTTAACTTCGTAACCCCTTTTGTTAATAAGAATTTCAGCATGAGAAGCTTTAGCAAAAGGTATCTTTACCTCATCACCACCATAAATTTCATTTTGAAATTGACAAAATTCTCCAATGAGCAGATCACTGGTTTCACAATATGACAAAATAGTTTCAGCCTCTTCATTAAAAAAAGATATTCAAAATCCGATGATATGTTGTTATCAGATCTTTCAAAAATAGAAAATTTTGAAACTAGATGACAATTATCACTTTTAAATCTGAAACTTTCTAAATCAGGAGGAAATAAAGATTCAAATGCACCTTTATCATCATTATCCATGGGTTCTTGAGTGCCATCATGATCAACAAAGACTGCATAATTGCGAGAGATGAAGTAAGACAATATTACCGGAGGTTCCTCATCATCGACTGTCAACTCTTCTTTCAGCCTTGTTAGCTTTCCTTCATACTCCTTCAGATCCTTGAGTTTTTGGAACCGAGCACAAAGACTTCTCCACAAAAGAGTGCTGGCATGATCATCTTCCAGACCAATATTTTCTTTGACAACCCGAGAGATACTTTCTTTGAAGCTATTCAAGAACTTGTGCAACACTTTGTCATGCATTGGATAGATTTCCATAAGGGTAGGATTAGGCCTTTTCTTGATCATGATCTTTCTAGTCTACATGATAAATTAATAGAGTCGCCAAGCCTGCATATACATATATAATATACAAACTGAGGAAATAAATGTAGCACTAGACTTCGATTCCATCCCCAGTAGAGTCTCCAAAAATCTGTTGGTGAATAGATTTGTCTTCAGAGAAAATGATTACAAATTGACCCTAGACGCCCAAACAAGAAGACTTGATGTGCACTAACAGTTGGGTCACTTCACGATTGGACAACGTGAGCGCCCTTTGAATTATTTAAGTACAACTCCCCGTAAAGGATTTGCAAAGAATTCACTTAACTTATGAACTTAGATGCTTTTAACCAGAAAGCATGAAAAGGAAAACAAAATATCTACTCATAAACACAACACTGAGGAGAAGAAACTAACTAACCGAAAGGATATAATAAGCAAATGACAGAAAGTTCATTTATCCAATCGTTACATTACAAAAGAAAAGGAAAAAGAAAGACGAATTGTTCTTTCCAAAAAGACAAATAATTAAAGCTCAAAGTCCAAATGATAATTGTGGCAATAAGTATATGTATCAAAATTGCATTTCGAGATAACCAAGATAATGCAAAGATTAACATTGATCAGAAAGTTAGCATGTAAACTCAAAGTTTTAATATACTAAGCTTCCTCCTCTAAATACAATGAAACAACATAGATTTTGTTGTTTGAAACACACACAAATAACTATTTGGAAAATAATCTCCCCTCCTGTGTGTTGGTACTCTCAAATTTGGCACAAATTTGAGAGTGACCAATTGAAAGTTTTCTCTAAGGCAAGATGAGTACCCTTGAAAACTTTTTGAGAAGGCCTAATTGGTAAGCTTGTAAAAGACACCCTGATGATTTTCATGAGATACAGTTTGGGGAATATGTTCAACACCTTTCATTTGACATATGCAGTGGTTTCCAGCTCCTAAATTTTAAATTTGACATGTTTAGGGAGTAGCCATTTTGAGGTGTTCACTTAAATCTGCATTTTTGCCTAAGTGTCAAATTGTTGTAGCAGGCCCTGTTTGCATTTGGATATCTTGTGTCTTGTTAGGTTTCATGGCCCGCCACTTCAGGAGTGTTTTAAATGTATATCAAAGAGCCTATGTTTCAAAGCTCAAGCCATTTTGAGTTTGTTTGATAAGTTTTTGGATCCCCCAAAGTTGGTTTTCCAGAATTGCCCTGTTACTCTATTCTGCCCAGTTTTCTGAATGGCCTTGTTTGACCAATTGTAACTTTTGACCTTGTTACCCGGTTGAGAAAATTTATTTTGTACTCTATTCTAGTGGTCAAATAATCCTTGTGTTTTAGTTTTTAGGCCATGATGAAAACATTTTCCCAGTTTGCCAATGTAATTCCGTTTGTAGTTTCAAACATTTTAATGATCAGTTGCACAGTTTAGCCGGAGGTCCACTTTGGGTGATTGCATCTTTTGCCTTGTGATTGATCATAATGTGCCAGTTGTTGCATCATGTTGTAGACATGGGAATGAGTCATCATGCCAATTTTTAGCTCCCCATGTGCTCATTTAGTCACTTTACCCGAGCCTTTCCATTTCCAATTTATTAAAGTTTCACTGAATATGCAGAATCTAGAATTAAATAACCTACTTTGAGGCTTTGTAGTTTGTGCTATGTGCGAGGTATGACATAATTGAATATGATTCCATACTATAGACCTAAGAGACTATTTGCCAGTGGATTTTGAGGTCCCTGCCAATCCATCTGATCACTTTCCCAGCACGATTCCAAATCAGATTTCTATGATTTTCACTATTTTAAATTTTGAACATGTCTGATAGGCTGACTTTGACATTATATTGTGATCAAAATTTTCACTTTCTGAGGAAGTTAATGATAGATTCACATTCCTTGTATAAGGGTGAATCAATGCCCAGGTTTGTGGCCCTTGAAGGTTTTTTCAGTGGGTCAGTTTTTGAAGCCAGTTCCAGAGCTGATTTATGTGATTTCGACAGTTTGGGTAGATAATGTTTTTAAGTGGCCATGTTTGTTCAATCCTTTCTTTTGGCTCAAATATTTGTGAGCAATTTCCTCTGATAGGCATGTTGTAGTGTTGAAAGTGAATGTATGTGCCCAGTGCCGTGTCTTGGTTACTTGATTTCGTAAGTTTTTAAGGCTAGTTCCTGAGGCCAGTTGTTGTTTGTTTGGTCAATTTGTAGAGGTGTAAAAGATGTATGGTTGATGGTCCTTAGTTGTATATAGAGGAAACTTCTGATTTTGATTACAATGCATATGTTTGAGATAAGGTAATGATGAATGAGATATCAGATGCTGACAGAGATCAGGAAGATGCTGAAACATGTGTTTCAAAAGGGAATGATATGTTAGAGAATGGAAACACTTGTGGAAGTGAATACTTAGTATATGATGATTAATTTCAGCATGATTGCTTGATGTAACTACAGTTAGCCAAATCTTTTGGTGACTTAGAAATCACATAGTCACATTGTCTCGTGATGGCCAAGCGTTGAAGAGAGGTTAAGTGACAAATCAAACAGTTGGTGGATGTCAGATGTGACCGAGCAATTAGATTCAATGACATAATGACAAGTGGTAGTAGTGGGTCCATGCTTGGAGCTCAGTCGGGTAATCTCCTGTCGACAAAAAATATTCCAATATGTTAAGAGATTATGAGACTGGCCTTTGTCGGATGATCTCCAAATGATTTTGAATATGCTCTCATTATCATGAGACTTCCCCACTACCGTCGGACTAAAAGATAGATCAATGCTTGTTGCGTGATCTTGAGATACAATCAGAGTTAAAGAAAAGATCTCCCGACCTGGAGACTTAAAGGAAATGCTGACTAAGTGATAATGTTACAGAAGCCTTTTCAAAGATGTGTAATCAAATTTTATATGCATGATGTGTTTTGTTTTCTTCATAAGGCTACGTTTGGACAAATTGAAGGATTGCAATCACTAGCTTGTTACACTAGATTTTCTAAAGGACCCAAGGCACATATGGAATGTGGAGCTACAACCATGTACAATGCATATAACCATTTGACAAAATGCCACAAAAGGACATCTTCTCATCCAATGAAATGAAAATATTGCAGCGTAAGCACAAAATGGATGAGACAAGTTTCAGTACTCTGCCACAGTCAACATGCATGTAAAGTCTATGAGCACAGACAAAGCACATGAGCAGGTTGAAAATATGCTCCAAGGCAGCATCAATGTTATCATCACAGGGTATATACAAATTGTTTTAGAAGAAAGGCTTCAAAAATTTCAATGCGAATGTAATTGTGACTTTTGCATACCTTTTGAAGCCAGTTTCAAAATAATGAAGGGGCATGTTTTCCCCTTTGTGTAAAATGTAATGGAATGCTAGCCCAAGGGCGTGCCCAGTCTAAAGGGACACTAGCGCATAGAAAATAGAGAAGGCCCACACAAATGTGAGAGGGGACTCACGTGATCAGTTTGGGGGCAGATTTGTTTATGCCAACAAGAAGATGGGCTTGTGCAAATACAAAGGAGAGTGCCTTGTGTAGGGATTGGCTACCAATGTTGAAACAACAAAGGATATGCTTTGTGCAAGGAAGACACCAACACATAAACAACAAGACATTAGAAGAGATTGTCTCTTGTGCAAGATTTAGTAGATGACTTACACATTATGCTGAATTGAATGCACATGAGGTTGTAGTTGTGCGTGAGTGCCAGAGGAAAGAAATATGTAAGGGACAAATGCTAGCATTATGCCTTGCGCAATGGAGACTTATATCAATGTTATGAACAATGCGATTCTGAGGCTTGCAACTCATCACCCAAATATGACAACTTGAACCTAAAGTCATCCATTGCCTATGGCAGGGTTACAACATATACAACATTGTGATTTGGATGCCTTTTCAGTGGCAATAATTGTGACCATTGCTTTCTCTTTCATTCCTTCATCTTTCGATGTGCCAATTATAAAGGAATGTGAGGTCAAAGAAAAGCATCAACAGATCATTAGCGGGGTGTTTCTTGTGGCTTACTGAATCTTGACAGATGCATGGGATTTCATCAGCTACCAACTCCCAGCATCTTGAGGCTTCTCACATGGTTGCCAGTGCATGAAGCTAAGGGTGAGTGTGCTGGAGTATAAGGTTTGAAGGATGTGTGGAGAGCATGATGCCTTGCGCAAATGTTAAAGGCTGCCAGTGCATTTGGTGGAGGTCCACGCATAATATAGAAGGGGCTGCTTGCTATTCCAAATGGCACCATGTCACGCAACAAAAGGATACTAGCGTAGGGGGAACCAGACTAATGGATGAGAGTGTGCACATTTACACTAAGTATTTGGCCCCCACACATAGTAATGAAGTCAATATGAGTAGCAAATAAATGATGAAGATTGCACCCAAACAATGGAATGTCTGTGCAATAAAAGTACTCATGCATTGCTTCATGTTTTTGGGTTTTTTGCTAATGAAGCATTATCCCACATACACATCATTTCATTTTTTCAAAATATTTAAGTACACCAACACTCAATAGCAATGTAAAGTCAAGTGAAAAAGGCTATGTTGTGTGTTGACCTCTATCTTGTGGGCCCACCTCGTAACACGTGCTAGCTGCTACTATGCACAATATTTTAGCAAAGTTATTTAAAATCCTCAGATGAGTTGTCCCACATTGATGCTGAAATAGGCATTCGAGGTGTTTAAAAGCAACTCAACACACATATGAAATAAATCAAAGAGCTGGAAGCTCTCTGCTCACGCAGGCTTTTAGTTGCCTCAATTTTCATTCCGGCGAGCCTAGGCTGAAGAAATTTTGCAGACGGCTAGTGACGATGAGATGGCCGAAAATTTCACGTGGCAACTGGTCGTGAAGTTGCATGAAGATAACTATTAGGGGAGAAAACCATCGCGATCCGGAGAGAACTGCCAGTCGTGAGGTCGTGAGATGCTGATGGTTAGAGGTCGATCATCCAGAGATTCAGAGACCAGTTAGTTGTCCAATCTTGTGAAGTTTGGCAGTTAGTAGAAAAGGTCTAGAGATCTAGAGCTAAACCATGGTCGTGAGGTCTCATGATGCATGCAGTTAAGTGGCAAGGATCCATAGATTATGAGATGGCCTTTGTCGCCAAGTCACCAAAAGAAATATCTAGAGATTTGGAGACTTGGAGATTCAAAGACTTCCTCTAGGTCGCCAGAGGATCTCGAGACTTAGAGACTAAAGCTTGTTGAGAAGTCACTGGATTGAACCGTGATTAAGAAAATGATTTAGAGATTAAGAGACTAGAGGCATTCTCCAAGTCTTTGAAGGCAAGCATGGTTAAGAAATAACTCCAGAGATCTGGAGACTAAGGTAGTCTCCAAATCTCCAGACGAGCAAGGTTAAAGGTTGAGTTTGCAGAGCCAGTCTGAGCATCCAATCAGAGCATGCCACTTGGTGAAATCTGGTGAAGTTTGACCATAAAAGGCAGAGTTAAATGCATAAAAGATTTAAAATATCATAAAGTTCAACTTTATAGATAAATTTGAATTTTTCAAATGACAGAAGCTTGCTTGGTGATTTAAAGCCTACACGTTCACTTTTTGCCCAAACATAGCAGTATAATATATTTTCAGAAATGCCAGAAGACTATGAATGCAATGATGGTGGATAAAATCTGATATGATCAAGTAGATGCGAGAAGTAATCAGTTTTAATCCAAGATCAGATTTCTTCCAGATAGGACAAATTTGCCAGCGGGAATGTTTGCGAAAGCTATTGAAATTAGATTTGCATGGTGAAAGGATAAGATCAGAGCATTAAAAAGAGAAATCAAATATTTTTGAAGAGGCAGATGTTTTCAGAAGATGAGTGCCTGAAAAGATCAAATTTGATTTCAGAGGAAAGAGAAGGTGAATAAAATTAGATTGCAAAGAGCATACAGGTGTTGATCAAGCATGGGTTTTTAGGGTTTCTTCTTCTTCTATTTATTCTTCTTCTTTTCTTAGTGTAAGGGTTTTGATTCTGGTTCCAGTTCCTATCATTTCTCTGTTGAGAGTAGGTCCCTAATGGATGAATGTTGAATATCTTTTCTGTAGAATAGATCTTTCTTTCCTATGTCCAGGCTCCTGAACTTTAAATTCTGTGTGCATTGAAATAGGATTATTGTCAAAGAAATACATTGTAGTTTCTCTCAGATTCTGTTGTTGTCTTCTCATTTTTATGTTATACTCTTATATGATTTTATTTGTCAGACATGTAAAACATACCAGTTGCAAGACATCTTGTTTGAATATTTATGAGTTTCTTTCAAGGAAAGAATTAAATTTTCATGAATAGTCTTAGAGAGTGAACATAATTATTAGGATTTTGATGATAACAGTATAGGAGTGACATAATGGTTTGTAAGGCACTCTATTCAAACTGCAAATAATCTGCAAGGCATTTCATTGTATTTGTTTTGATTTATTCTTGTGGATTTACATACAGTAACTATTTGCCCAATGGAATAGGCATTGGCTAAATGTCTGTTATATGGTTATCTTTTAGTCATCAAACACTAAAATTCATTTCATTACCAATATTTTTCTTATTATTTAAGTTCATTACCTATTGTGAAAGGACTGTATCTGGGTGGTATAGTCCATATTGTTGATTCCTTAAAGAGAGAATCAAAAGGTTAGCCTTCCTTGAGTCATACTCAGAAAAAGAAGAAGGATTCATATCCTTATCCCATTGTTGCATGCTATTTCATTTGGAATTTCTATTGTTATACTCTGCATCAGGATATTCTCAGTTGTTTGTAGAGGGATCTTTTGTGAAGTAATTTGAAATACAATAGCATAGCAGTGAAGACCTAATCCACCATTTGAATGTTTACTTGAAACATAGTAAATTAGTATAGGCAATACCCGCCTGAGTCCTGTGGAGCTCAAAGCAGAAGGATGATCTTATCCAATCCTCATCAATTAGACTATTTCTTGTCAAACTTGTGAGTCCTTAAAATTGAGAATCAAGCCTATATGTTTACCAAGTTTGATCCCATAAGAAAAAGCTCTAACAAATTGGCGACTCTGCTGGAGAAATGTTAAAGTGAAGATAGAATAATGCGGGTACGAGTAGAGCTAGACTCCTGTCTGACTTATTCATATATCCAGTGGTTTTCATTGAAGTGTATAAGAGTAAGTGTTAAGAATTTTCAAATCATCTCACCAAGTTGTGAGTGGCGACTTCGAGTTCTATGTTTGATCAGTGCATATAATGACATACTTTCAGTCCTGATAAACAGTATATGTACCATCTTGAAGTTTGTTGTAAAAGGATACAGAAGGAGATCTCAGCTTATGAAAGTCTTTTCCTCTGCACGGAGGTGGTGGCTCTACAACTTTTGAAAGTGATTTGGAGGTGACTTCGAATCAAATAGTTTGCAGCAACTTTAGGATACTCTAGGTATTTTATTTTCATCGGATAAAAACTTTTGTTCATGAAAATCAATTATACATGCTTTCCCTGTTAAGTGGTCAACACTAAGTTAGAAGGGAAGAGAGAAGTAGTTTTTAGTTACTCTGCTTGTTAAGATGTCACAACTATTTAGGAATAGGTTGTGTAATTGTATGGTATAAAATAGTGTATGGGGTCCTAGAACAATGGTTTGCACATAAAAGAGACCCCAAAGCCAATATTTTACACATACATTTGAATTGTAAGGGAAATACTTGAAATCAGATAAAATAAGATACATACCTCATGATGAAATTAATTTGGAAATACCTATTTTTTGGTGCTTGTGTATAGTTTCGGGGAATTTCACAACCTATTCTGGACTGAAAATGCTGAGATGAAGAAAACCAAGAAAGCTTTTATCTTTCTGACAACAGGTAGTCTTTGACCCTCATAAAAGGTCAAAGGCTACATTCTTTATTTGAAAGTCATTTTTGACCTTGTTCGTAGATCTCGGAAGTTTTCCAAAAAGGGTATCCAAATCTACTCTTAGATCCAAAATTTTGCACTTGTACCTACAAGAAAAAGAGGGTTTTTATTATTTGTTTGAGGGGTTTGCCTTGGTCAAACCCCAGTTTGGAATTAACCTTAGTATTGAAATTGAAATGGAGAATACTAGCAAGTAGTAGAAGTAGATCTAACAACAAAGCTATGATATTCAATAGATATGCAAATTGTATTTGAAATGTAATTAAGTATGTTAATATGAAAGCTTGAACATAACATCAATAAATGTAAATCAAACCTCCATGATTGTATGATTGGAATCCACCTTGAGGGAAGAATGAATGGATCTTGAAGATGAACAAAAGGATCTTGAAGGAAGATCACACCATCATGATGGCTAGATCTAGGGTTTGAATGATGAATCTTGAATGCTTGAACCAAATCCCTTCAATGGCTTGAATGCTTGAATCCTTGATCTTCAATGAAGAACTTGGATGGAGAAGAGGACTTGAATGCTTGAATGGATGATTTCTTGATCACCTTGAGAGCTTGAGAGAGGAGATTGCAAAACTTGATTGCTTGATGGCCAAAGAAGATGAGAGATGAGATGTGAAAATGAGAGAGGAAGGCCTCCTTTTATAGTGAACTAGGGCACAATCCTCTAGAGGGGCCACCTTGGAGAATTAAATGGACCAATTAGGTCCTAACCTTTAGAAAATATACCTAGATTAAATGTAATTTGAGGATTTACCATTCCAAAACCTGAAATGGCCAACCCGGAGGTGGGAAAACAAATATCCCTGAAATCCGACACCCGAAAATCAAGGAAATTTGAAATCCTGACCAGGTCAGGGTCGAGATCAGCTTTGACCCCATAAGGTCGACTTTGACCTTGTGGTAAAAAACCTCAAGATCCTGACCCAGAATGCTAGGAAATGCAGATATGAAGTGAAAATCAGGGACATATAGAAGCAGAATGAGGAAAACAAGTATGATCCAAGCAAAGAGCTGATTCCAGGTGCTTGGCATGACCCAGACCACTCACTCAGAGGGCTAAACACTCTTAACATGGAAGTGCTTCCATTTTAAGACAATACATTAAGCCCCCACTTTAGCAAGAGTATGGATTCGATGAAAACTCTTGGTAAAGGAGAAGGAAGAAGAGATCTCAGTGGATTCAAAATGAGATAGAATGACACTTAGTTAGGGACACAAGCCCCCAGGCTAAGGATTCTAACTCAACATATGCGCACGAGGGTGTGAAAAATAACAGGACACAAAAAAGGGGTTAGTACTAAAACAAACCCAAATCAACTAGCATAAGAAACCTTGCTAAGAAATATTTCTCATACTAATATCATATTTGGAAAGCTATTATAAAAGCATAAATGATTACATAAGAAAGAAAAAAGAAACACTATAAATAACATAGCTTAATGATCCAGTCCTACTAGCATGAAAGAAAAAAGAGAGAAAGGGAAAAGGGTGATTACCTCACCTAGTAAGATGCCCACCTTACCATGAATCACCCTAGAGGGAGAGCCCAATAGGGTCACCCATAAACTATGCTTGCAATTGTAATGCATCTTCTGACGGCTTCTGGAATACTCATAGATCCACCTTCTTGTATCACTATGAATATGAAATGCGTGTCTCCTCAGGATTTAGCAACTTATGTGCATTACCATCAGAAGATTTAGCATATGTATGCGTGTCTTTTCAAGATTTAACAACTTATGTGCATTACCTTCCAAGATTTAGCATATTTGAAATTAGAAATGCATGTCTCTTCAGAATTTAGCACTTATGTGCGTTACCTTCTGAGATTTAGCATATTTGAAATTGGAAATGCATGTCCCTTCGGGATTCAGCAACTTATGTGCATTACCTTTTGAGATTTAGCATGCTGCAAAATAAAAGGTTACAACAAAATTGCATAATATAGAATGAGGGAGGCCATATATATGCCCCCCTCCTTAATATGGCAAAAACATACTATTTTGACATGTTAAGGAAAGAAAAGAACAAGGATAAAGGCCTCTTCAACATCAAGACAATATCCACAGACAACACCCAGTCCAAGCCAAGAAGGTCACAACTCCTATGAGGCCATGGAAGGGATGAATGGAAAGAGATATCATGCAAGAAGTGAAAAAGTAACCCCTGTGAGGGATAGCACACTGTTCAGTTTCCAAGGTGAGATATATATCAACCATGGAAATCTAATGTCAAACAATGAAATCGGTTGTGATCAAGGAAAAAAATCCTCAATGCAAACCAAAATGTTCATGTATAATTGGATATCACATAATAGATAGATACTGCTTAACCAAGGAAAGAGGTGAATCCTGAAAAGATAGGAAAGAGGGATATGACATCCTTTCCCCCCAAGTGTAGGAACAAGAATGGAACGAGACCTATTATATCGCTCACAACACTATACAAGACAATGAGCCCCCAAGAATTAGGCTAGCATTGTTTACATAATGTGGAGCTCCATAATAGGAACATAATTATTATTTAGAGAAAATGGGATTGAAATACAACTCATTGCCACATGATATAGAAATAACATTACTATCAATGAGCTGCCTAATCTTATAATGTAAAGCTTGACATTCATTAGTAGAGTGATCATGAAATCTATGATATAAAAAAAAAAGGAAGAGTCTTCAAGTGTGAACTATGTTTCTTTTTGCGTTTAGGTCTACTAATCATCTTAGCATAAAGGAGTTTAGGCAAAAGAACTTCTTGGTCAAATTCCTTCACAGGTTCATCATGTTTTGAAGTGTTATTGGAGATGTTGTTAACATTGATTTGTTGTTGAGAATAAATCCCAATCCATAAGAATGCTCATGCCCCCCAGTGTGTAAGGGCATTTGAATTCCCTGTTTATGCTTACCACATCCTTGACCATTAAATCCTTGTTTAACTAGGAAGTGATAACCAAGACCATAACAAGAAGCCATATTAGAAGGAGTCAATGGAACTTCAGTAGTCACTATGTCATCATTAGTAGGCTTGATAGATTCATTGTGGGTAGAAGCAACAAAAAAGTTATTACAAAGGGTTTTAGAAGTAAAAACTCATTGTTCAAACTCTCTTTATTTCTTCATAAAATCAAGATCATTAACCTTATACTCTCCAATAAAGGTAGGATTAAAATCCAAGGTTCCCTAATCATCGTTAGGAAGAGCATTAGAGGAAGAAGGATTACTATTAGGAATAGGAGTAGTGTGGGTTTGAATATTCAGACAAGGATTAGGTGCATCATCCGCATGAAGTGAATACATCTTGTTATTATGTATAAACTTGACTTTACGATGAAGGGTGGAAGGAACAACATGCATCTCATGCAACCAAGGTCTACCCAAAAGAAGATTATAATTGAGAGGTCTAGGCATAATATGAATAGGTGTATTCAGGATGACCGGTACTACTTTAATAGGTAAGGTAATGATGCTTAAAGTGTTCTTAGAAATGTTATCAAAGCCACGTATAGGAACATTGTCAGGTTGAATAGTTGAAAGATTAGTGTTAATCACTTTGAGCATGTCCATGCTACAAACATTAAGCCCAGATCCATTATCAATCAAGGTCCTATGAATGATACTTTTATTGATAGTAACAACAACCATAAGAGCATCATATTGATTTTGAACTTCTTTAGAAGGTAAATCCTTTTGAGTAAATACAATGTTAGGAGGACCTGAGGTAGCATGCATACACTGTAAGAAGTTATTGATGTTCTCTTGATTAGGAGGTGGAGTAGGAAGAGTTGCTAGAGCTTTTTGCAAGGCTTCATAGTAGGTAGGTGAAGTTTGAAGAAGCTCCCATAAAGAAATCTTGGCAGGGGTATTTTGTAATTGGTTTATCAAATCATACTCTTTGCTAGGAAGACGGGGTGGAGGAGGAAGAATAGGTTGAGAAGTTGGCAAAGAAGTAGAAACCACCGGATTAGGTTGAGGATTGTTCCTTGTACGATAAGTGTGAGATATAGAATCTTGATCATTGAAAGACTCCATAGGTTTACCTTTGACAATAATGCAAGGACAAACTTTGATAGTCAACAAGGGTTTAGGATAAACCATTTTAGTTATCTCAACACTACAAATAGATTCACAAGAAGGAAGAAAAGAGGACATCCTAGAGGAGATGAGGTAAGATCTTGATTCTCCATAGGATCATCACTAAAAGTGAGAGCATTAAGGGAATTCATATCATTCTCCACTAATGCCTCATCACTAGAAGGAATCTCAAATGGAGGTAAAGCATCTATACTATTGTCTTCTTTCACTAAAATGTCTACATGTGTTTTAGAAAAAGAGTTATCATCATGTATGAATATGTCACCCTCTTGTATCAAAGAATCTTCATGAGGAGGGCATAAATCAATGTCTTTATCCAAGGGATCATCCACAATGGTGTCATGAAGAAGAGAATAATCAACATCCAAATCCAAAGGTTCATCCCAAATAGGGGGATTATCATTCCTATCAATAAAGCACATTGTAGGTTCCCTATAGGGGAAAGAAGGTAAATTATATTCTAAAGTAGGTTCATAGAAAAGACATATATTAGGAGAAGAATTAACATCAATCCTCAACTCATCTCCATAAAGAGAAATATGTGGAGAGATAGATTAAAGTCATCTTCTTTCTCTAATATATCCTTACAAGGAAATTCAAGAGAGGACAAAGCAACATCACACACCCTAGATAAAGTCCTTCTAGGTGTAATATCATGCAATGGTAAGGTAAGAGGAGAATGTTGTGTAATCCCAAAAGTTATAGAAGAATAGTTGGAAAATATTTGAAACAACTTGTGCAACATGATAACAACTAAAGAAAAGCATAGATCTAGATGTATCCCAATGCATTCAAATGAAACTTATAAGCATGAAAAGGAAATCAAACACAATAGGGTATCTAATTCCACAAAGCAATGTAAATGTTTTTGCATTTTTGAAGAAATTTTGCAATTTTTTTGTATTTTTGAAATATAAATGCAAGAGCATAAAATAATTATACTCTTATTGTAAGATCTAACACAAAATGCAAATCTAACACCAAAAAGAAAGAGTTGTCGTAAATGGGTTCACCAAAATGAATAGGTGAAGGTGAACACACAAGATAATGCAAAGGAAGATCTAGCACAATAGGGCATCTAAATCCACAAAAGAAAAGGTCAAAGGCTACATTCTTTATTTGAAGGTTGATTTTGACCTTGTTCACATATCTCATAAGTTCGCCGAAAAAGGTATCCAAATCTACTCCCAGATCTGAAATTCCGCACCTGTACCTGCAAGAAAAAGAGGGTTTTTGTTGTTTGTTTGAGGGGTTTGCCTTGGTCAAACCCTAGTTTGGAATTAACCTTAATATTGAAATTGAAATGGAGAATGCTAGCAAGTAGTAGAAGTAGATCTAACAATGAAGCTATGATATTCAATAGATATGAAAATTGTATTTGAAATGTAATCAAGTATGTTAATATGAAAGCTTGAACATAACATCAATAAATGTAAATCAAACCTCCATGATTGTATGCTTGGAATCCACCTTGAGGGAAGAATGAATGGATCTTGAAGATAAACAAAAGGATCTTGAAGGAAGATCACACCATCATGATGGCTAGATCTAGGGTTTGAATGATGAATCTTGAATGCTTGAACCAAATCCCTTCAATGGCTTGAATGCTTGAATCCTTGATCTTCAATGAAGAACTTGGATGGAGAAGAGGACTTAAATGCTTGAATGGATTCTTGCTTGATCACCTTGAGAGCTTGAGAGATGAGATTGCAAAAATTGATTGCTTGATGGCCAAAGAAGATGAGAGATGAGATGTAAAAATGAGAGAGGAAGGCCTCATTTTATAGTGAACTAGGGCACAATCCTCTAGAGGGGCCACCTTGGAGAATTAAATCCCAATTAGGTCCTAACCTTTAGAAAATATACCTAGATTAAATGAAATTTAAGGATTTACCATTCCAAAACTCGAAATGGCCGACCCAGAGGTGAGAAAACAAATATCCCCGAAACCCGACACCCAGAAATCAAGGAAATTTGAAATCTGGACAGGGGGTCAGGGTGGAGGTTGATCCTGACCAGGTCAGGGTCAAGGTCGATCCTGACTAGGTCAGGGTTGAGGTCTACTTTGACCTTGTGGTCAAAAACCTTAGGATCCTGACCCAGAATGCTAGGAAATGCAGATATGAAGTGAAAATTAGGGACAGATAGAAGCAAAATGAGGAGAACAAGTATGGTCTGAGCAAAGAGATGATTCTAGGTGCTTGGCATGACCCAGACCACTCACTCGAAGGGATAAATGCTCTTAAAATGGAAGTGCTTCCATTTTAAGATGATGCAGTAATGCTATAAACTTTGAAGGTATCCCTGGATACCCAAATTCCATTCCATCAGCAGTCAGGGATTGTTTGCCTAAATTCACTGGTATGGGTGAGAAATCAGCTGAGGAGCATGTTGAAAAGTTTTCTAACCTGATAGATGATCACAATATCACACATGAGGATGTACTAATGACTCTTTTTGCAATATCTTTAGTTGAGATTGCAAGGGACTGGTTTAAAGAATTACCTCATGGCTCAATAAGATCTATGGCAACATTGGAGGATTGTTTTATTAAAAGGTATGGTGATTTTGAGAAATGTAGTGATATGGAACACAATGATGAACAAGACAAATCTGAATCAAAGGACCCGATATCAGAGCTTGAACTTCTTCGGGGTGAAACAAACATGTTAACACAAAGGTTTCAAGAAAGCCCGATGTTACATTTACAAGAAAACATAAACATAGAGGAGGGTGAGTCACAATATGATTTCTACATAAGGTTTACTAATGAGATCAAGAAGTATGTCATTCCTTTTTGTCCTCAAGAATTTGTATGGGCAAATTTATTTGCTAAACTTTGTTTTCCTCATACACTTAATTTGCCAATCTCTCAGAGGGTAGAATATATTCAGCATATTATAGAATGGATAAAAAATGTAGAAGATTCTTCTTCTAAAAGTGTATCTGAGGCTGAATACAATAATGTTGAATCTAAAAACTTTGAGAGTATTGTTAATGTTGAATATGAATCTGGTTATGCTGATGAGGTTGAGTCTAGTGATAGTCAATCTAGTTATTATGGTTATAATGATGAGTCCACTTATGCTCAACGTTTTGTTGATAATAATACTGATAATAAACTTTGTGAACAACAAGACAATGAAAATATTTTGTGTGGACAACAAGATGATAACTATGATGTGGATGTGAGTGTTTTTAGTGATTTCTTTACACAAGGTGATATGCTCCAAGAGATCTCACTCCATGATTCCAATGAGGAAGAAATTTGCAGCATCGAGCAAGAGGACATTCAAGATAAATCAGAATGTCAATCCTTACCAGGTAGTAAGAAAATTTCAGATTTTTAGAGGTATGTATTAGAAAATGATTCTCAAACTTCATGCCTTATGGATATAAGTTTTGATAATAATGACATTGCTAAGGGTGTGGAAAATGACAATGAAGATTTTGATTGTGAGAGTGTATTAGGGATAAGTATGAATGATGATAGTTGTTCACTTCATAGTGAAAAAATTTTAGATTTGTTATCCTATGAGTATCTTAGAGTTTCAGGGAAAGAAAGATTTGAAACTCAACACTTCACACATATTAAGTTTGACAAGGAAAATACATTAGATAGTCAGAGTTTTGATACTTATATTTCTGATTTTTCTTGTCCTCCCATAGCACTAGATCACAATCAAATTGAATATGATATGTCAGATTTTGAAATCATCAATGTTGTTCTAGAATTAATGGATGTGGAAACTCCTGACATAATGTTGAGTATTGACTGGGATTGTAATGTGGATTTTGAATCTTGTTCAGATTCTGAGTCTTCTATTAAACCATTAAAGGATGGTCCTTCAATGGCTCAAGTTTCATATGTGGATAATGAGTATACTGGTATTTTCCCTCCCACCCACCACCAAATTTTGGGTTTTTTTGATGTTGCTAGGATGCAAGATGCTCCGCCTATTGGAAAGCAAATTTGTGGCATGGATTGTTCATGTTTTGATGCTGAAGTTATTGCTACACATCCTAAGATTGAGCTAGATCATATCTTATATGATGAGTCTCCTCAGTGTTTGCTTAAAGATTAGTATGTTTTTTCTCATGACATGCCATCTGTGGATGTGAGTGGATATAGTGATGCTTGCTATAGCAAAGTGACAAATTTTGAGCACTCTTCTTCACAGTTGGATAGCAATTTTCTAGGTTATGGCTTAAAGATTGAAGAGGATAAATGTTGCATACATCCACGTGCCTTCTTATCTAATGAATGTAACATGCATATGCCACACAATTTACATGCTTACAATCTGACTGGTTTTCATGAAAGCTCATATAATGAATATGCAGATAAGTTTTCATATGCCAAGATAATGCAAGGTGACAGTGGGTTAAGACAGGCAAGTAAGAATGATACTGTTATCTTATTTTTTAAGCATGGGGCAGAATTTTTTTTTTTTGACAGAGGGAAGAGCTGGTTCAAGTCTTGAGGCCTAGGGTCTCTTATAAATAATGTATATATTGTATAGTCACTTTCACTTTCAGTTGTGTGATGTGTTTTCTTTCAGTAGAGGTTCCCATTTTTTGAGAGGAGGTGTTAGGAGGGAAAGGTGAAAAGAGAAGAAATAGAAAGATTTCAGATTTGAAGTTTCGGGGTGGTCTGCTTCTACCATGAGATTCTGAAGGTTCTTTGCATGCCCACATGGGGCATGCATCCATAGTCAAAGCCACTGTTGGTACTCTCAAATTTGGCACAAATTTGACAGTGACCAATTGAAAGTTTTCTCTGAGGCAAGATGAGTACCCTTAAAAACTTTTTGAGAAGGCCTAATTGGTGAGCTTGTAAAAGACACCCTGATGATTTTCATGAGATACAGTTTGGGGAATAGGTTGAACACCTTTCATTTGACATATGCAGTGGTTTCCAGCTCCTAAATTTTAAATCTGACATGTTTAGGGAGTAGCCATTTTGAGGTGTTCACTTAAATCTGCATTTTTGCCTAAGTGTCAAATTGCTATAGCAGGCCCTGTTTGCATTTGGATATCTTGTGTCCTGTTAGGTTTCATGGCCCACCACTTTGGGAGTGTTTTAAATGTATATCAAAGAGCCTATGTTTCAAAGCTCAAGCCATTTTGAGTCTGTTTGATAAGTTTTTGGATCCCCCAAAGTTGGTCTTCCAGAAATGTCCCGTTACTCTATTCTGCCCAGTTTTCTGAATGGCCCTGTTTGACCAATTGTAACTTTTGACCTTATGAAACAGTTGAGAAAATTTCTTTTGTACTATATTCTAGTGGTCAAATAATCCTTGTGTTTTAGTTTTCAGGCCATGATGAATCCATTTGCCCAGTTTGCCAATCTGATTTCATTTGCAGTTTCAAACATTTTAATGAAGATCAGTTGCACAGTTTAGTCGGAGGTCCACTTTGGGTGATTGCATCTTTTGCCTTGTGATTGATCATAATGTGCTAGTTTTTGCATCATGTTTTAGACATGTGAATGAGTCATCATGCCAATTTTTAGTTCCCCATGTGCCCGTTTAGTCACTTTTCCAGAGCCTTTCCATTTCCAATTTATTAAAGTTTCATTGAATATGCAGAATCCATAATTAAATAACCTACTTTGAGGCTTTGTAGTTTGTGCTCTGTGTGAGGTCTGACATAATTGAATATGGTTCCATATTGTAGACCTGAGAGATTATTTTTTAGTGGATTTTGAGGTCCCTGCCAATCCATCTGATCACTTTCCCAGCTCGATTCCAAATCAGATTTCTATGATTTTCACTATTTTAAATTCTGAACATGTCTGATAGGCTGACTTTGACATTATATTGTGATCAGAATTTTGACTTTCTGAGGAAGTTAATGATAGATTCACATTCCTTGTATAAGGGTGAATCAATGCCCAGGTTTGTGGCCCTTGAAGGTTTCAGTGGGTCAATTTTTTAAGCCAGTTCCAGAGCTGATTTATGTGATTCCGACAGTGTGGGCAGACAATGTTTTTAAGTGGCCATGTTTGTTCAGTCCTTTCTTTTGGCTTGAATCTTTGTCAGCAATTTCCTCTGACAGGCATGTTGTAGTGTTGAAAGTGAACATATGTGCCCAGTGCCATGTCTCGGTTACTTGATTTCGTCAGTTTTTAAGGCTAGTTCCTGAGGCCGGTTGCCATTTGTTTGGTCAATTTGTAGAGGTGTAAAAGATGTATGGTTGATGGTCCTTAGTTTTATATAGAGGAAACTTCTGATTTTGATTACAATCCATATGTATGAGATAAGGTAATGATGAATGAGATATCAGATGCTCACAGAGATCAGGAAGATGCTGAAACATGTGTTTCAAAAGGGAATGATATGTTAGAGAATTGCAACACTTGTGGAAGTGAATACTCAATATATGATGATTAATTTCAGCATGATCGCTTGATGTAACTACAATTAGCCAAATCTTATGGTGACTTAGAAATCACATAGTCACATTGTCTCATGATGGCCAAGCATTGAAGAGAGGTTAAGTGATGAATCAGATAGTTGGTGGATGTTAGATGTGATTGAGCAATCAGATTCAATGACAGAATGACAAGTGGTAGTAGTGGGTCCATGCTTGGAGCTCAGTCGGGTAATTTCCTATCGACAACAAATATTCCAATATGTTAAGAGATTATGAGACTGACCTTTGTTGGATGATCTCCAAATGATTTTGAATATGCTCTCATTACCATGAGACTTCCTAACTACCGTCAGATTAAAAGATAGATCAACGCTTGTCATGTGATCTCGAGATACAATCAGAGTTAAAGAAAAGATCTCTTGACCTAGAGACTTAAAGGAAATGCTGACTAAGTGATCATGTTACAGAGGCCTTTTCAAAGATGTGTGATTAAATTTTATACGCATGATGTGTTTTTTTTTCCTTAAAAGGCTACGTTTGGACAAACAGAAGGACTGTAATCACTAGCTTATTACACTAGATTTTCTAAAGGACCCAAGGCACATATGGAATGTGGAGCTACATCCATGTACAATGCATATAACTGTTTGACAAAATGCCACAAAAGGACATCTTCTCATCCAATGAAATGAAAAGATTGCAGCGTAAGCATAGAATGGATGAGACAAAGTTGCTGTACAAGCTTTAGGCAATGCAATCGGCTTGTGTCAAGTAAAAGTTGATGAGTGGTTTCAGTACTCTACCATAGTCAACATGCATGTAAAGTCTACAACCATAGACAAAGCACATGAGCAGGTTGAAAATATGCTCCAAGGTGGCATCAATGTTATCCTCGCAGGGTATATACAAATTGTTTTAGAAGAAAAGCTTCAAAAATTTAAATGCAAATGTAATTGTGACTTTTGCATACCTTTTGAATCCAGTTTCAAAATAAGGAAGGGGCACGTTTTTACCTCTGCGTAAAATGTAATGGAATGCTAGCCCAAGGGCGTGCCCAGTTTGAAGGGACACTAGCGCATAGCAAAAAGAGAAGGCCCACACAAATGTGAGAGGGGACTCATGTGATCAGTTTGGGGGCAGATTTGTTTATGCCAATAGGAAGATGGGCTCACACAAATACAAAGGAGAGTGCCTTGTGTAGGGATTGGCTGCCAATGTTGAAACAAAAAAGGATATGCTTTGTGCAAGGAAGACACCAGCACATAAGCAAAAAGACATTAGAAGAGATTGTCTCTTGCATAAGATTTAGTAGATGACTCACGCATTATGCTGAATGGAATGCACATGAGGTTGTAGTTGCGCATGAGTGCCAGAGGAAAGAAATATGTAAGGCACAAATGCTAGCATTTTGACTTGCGCAATGGAGACTTATGTCAATGTTATGGACAGTGCGATTCTGAGGCTTGCAACTCATCACCCAAATATGACAACTTGAACCTAAAGTCATCCATTGCCTATGGAAGGGTCACAACATATACAACATCATGATTTGGATGCCTTTTCAGTGGCAATAATTGTGACCATTGCTTTCTCTTTCATTCCTTCATCTTTCAATGTGCCAATTATAAAGGAATGTGAGGTCAAAGAAAAGCATCAACGGATCATTAGCGGGGTGTTTCTTGTGGCTTACAGAATCTCGACAGATGCATGGGATTTCATCGGCTACCAACTCCCAACATCTTGAGGCTTCTCACATGGTTGCCAACGCATGAAGATAAGGGTGAGTGCGCTTGAGTATAAGGTTTGAAGGATGTGTGGAGAGAATGATGCCTTGCACAAATGTTAAAGGTTTCCAGTGCATTTGGTGGAGGTCCACACATAATACAGAAGGGGCTGCCTGCTATTCCAAATGGCACCATGTCACACAGCAAAAGGATACTAGTGTAGGGGGAACTAGACTAATGGATGAGAGTGTGCACATTTACACTAAGGATTTGGCCGCCACACATAGTAATGAAGTCAATATGAGTAGCAAATAAATGATGAAGATTGTGCCCAAACAATGGAATGTCTGTGCAATGAAAGTACTCACGCATTGCCTGATGTTTTTGAGTTTTTTGCTAATGAAGCATTATCCCACATACACAGCATTTCATTTTTTCAAAATATTTAAGTACACTGGCACTCAATAGCAATGTAAAGTCAAGTAAAAAAGGCAGTGTTGTGTGTTGACCTCTACGTTGTGGGCCCACCTCGTAACGTGTGCTGGCTAGCACTATGTGCAATATTTTAGCAAATTTATTTAAAATCCTTAGATGAATTGTCCCACATTGATGCCAAAATAGGCATTCAAGGTGTTTAAAAGTAACTCAACACACATGAAATAAATCAAAAAGCTGGAAGCTCTCTGCTCACGCAGGCTTTGAGTTGCCTCAGTTTTCATGCCGGTGGGCCCAGGATGAAGAAATTTTGCAGACGGCTAGTGATGATGAGATGGCTGAAAATGACACGTGGCAGCTAGTCATGAAGTCACACGAAGATAACCATCAAGGGAGAAAACTTCCATGATCTGGAGATAACCACCAGTTGTGAGGTCGTGAGATGCTGACGGTTAAAGGTCGATCATCTAGAGATTTAGTGACCAGTTATTCACCCAATCTCGTGAAGTTTGATAGTTAGCATAAAAGGTCTGGAGATCTAGAGACTAACCATGGTCGCGAGGTCTCATTATGCATGTGGTTAAGTGGCGAGGATCCAAAGATTATGAGATGGCCTTTGTCGCCAGGTCGTCAGAAGAAATATCTAGAGATTTGGAAGCTTGGAGATTCAGAGACTGCCTCCAGGTTGCCAGAGGATCTGGAGACTTAGAGACTAAAGCTTGTTGAGAAGTCTCTGGATTTAACTATGGTTAAGAAAATGATTCAGAGATTAAGAGACTAGAGGCATTCTCCAAGTCTCTGAAGGCAAGCGTGGTTAAGAAATAACTCCAAAGATCTGGAGACTAAGGTAGTCTCCAAATCTCCAGATGAGAAAGGTTAATGGTTGAGTTTGTAGAGCCAGTCCGAGCATCCAATCAGAGCATGCCACTTGGCAAAATTTGGTGAAGTCTGAGCATAAAAGGCAGAGTTAAATGCATAAAAGATTTAAAATATCATAAAGTTCAACTTTATAGATAAATTCAAATTTTTCAAATGATAGAAGCTTGCTCGGTGATTTAAAGCCTACAGGTTCATTTTTTGCCCAAACATAGTAGTATAATATATTTTCAAAAATGCTAGAAGACGATGGATGTGATGACAGTGGATAAAATCTGATATGATCAAGTAGATGAGAGCAGTAATCAGTTTTAATCTGAGATCAGGTTTCTTCTAGATAGGTCAAATTTGTAAGCGGGAATGTTTGCGAAAGCTATTGAAATCAGATTTGCATGGTGAAAGGATAAGATCAGAGCATTAAAAAAAGAAATTAGATATTTTTTAAGAGGCAGATGTTTTCAGAAGATGAGTGCCCGAAAAGATCAAATTTGATTTTAGAGGAGAGAGAAGGTGAATAAAATCAGATTGCAAAGAGCAGATAGGTGTTGATCAAACATGGGTTTTTAGGGTTTCTTCTTTTTCTATTTATTCTTCTTCTTTTCTCAGTGTAAGGGTTTCGGTTCTGGTTTCAATTCCTATCGTTGCTCTGTTGAGAGTAGGTCCCTAATGGATGAATGTTGAATATCTTTTCTGCAGAACAGATCTTTCTTTCCTATGTCCAGGCTCCTGAACTTTAAATTCTGTGTGCATTGAAATAGGATTATTGTCAAAGAAATACATTATAGTTTCTCTCAGATTTTGTTGTTGTCTTCTCTTTTTTATGTTATACTCTTGTATGCTTTTATTTGGCAGACATGTAAAACATACCAGTTGCAAGGCAACTTGTCTGATTATTTATGAGTTTCTTTCAAGGAAATAATTAAATTTTCATGAATAGTCTTAGAGAGTGAACATAATTATCATGATTTTGATGATAACAGTATAGGAGTGGCATAATGGTTTGTAAGGAACTCTATTCAAACTACAAGTAATCTGCAAGGCATTTCATTGTATTTGTTTTGATTTCTTCCTGTGGATTTACATACAGTAACTATTTGCCCAATGGAATAGGCACTGGCTAAATATCTGTTATATGGTTATCTTTTAGTCATCAAACCCTAAAATTCATTTCATTACCAGCATTTTTCTTGTTATTTAATTTCATTACATGTTGTGAAAGGACTGTATCTAGGTGGTATAGTCCATATTGTTGATTCCTTAAAGAGAGAATCAAAAGGTTAGCCTTCCTTGAGTCATACTCAGAAAAAGAAGAAGGATTCATATCCTTATCCCACTGTTGCATGCTATTTCATTTGCAATTTCTATTGTTATACTCTGCATCAGGATATTCTCAACTGTTTGTAGAGGGCTCTTTTGTGATGTAATTTGAAATACAATAGCATAGCAGTGAAGACCTAATCCACCATTTGAATGTTTACTTGAAACATAGTAAATCAGTATAGGCAATACTCACTTGAGTCCTGTGGAGCTCGAAGAAAAAGGAGGACCTTATCCAATCCTCATCTATTAGACTATTTCTTGTCAAACTTGTGAGTCCTTAAAGCTGAGAATCAAGCCTATATGTTTACCAAGTTTGATCCCACAAGAAAAAGCTCTAACACCGTGCATTACAATTGCAAGAAGAAAGATAACCCCTCTTTCTGTAGCACAAAGTCTATGGAAAAAGACAACTCCCCCGCCTCTCTATTATTTCTAACTATCCCTGATAGCACATAGTCTGCCAAAGCCCCCCCAAAAAGGAACCCCCTCCTTTTCTATTGTTGGCCTCTTTATGATAAAAAATCCTCAGTAGAATATGATTTAGTTTTAATAACTGAATCTTGGAACCCGAGGTTGTCAAACTAATTCTCTTTTATCATACTATAGCCCCAACATAATGCTCATATAGCATGTTTCTCTAAATGCTGACAGGTGGCACTAAAAATCTTTTGAAAGTTTCTTAATTTTCCATCTGCCCAAATTTGTCCCATGCCTCAACACATAAATCAAAATATGCACTCAATGGATTTGCATATGAGCTGTTCACTAGAGAAAATGTAAATTTGTATTGTCCTGCTTTTTTGAACATCTCTGATAAATGGGATCCTTCCATCGAGAAGCAATAAAATCGATGAACTCCTTTGTGAGATGAAGTCCCTGTTTGTATGGTATACTTCACACCATTTCTAGCTGAATTTTCGGGTTCATAACCATTTTTCATTTTGTCTTTAATATCCATCCTCATTTCCATGCTATCCTTAATAAAATATTTTTGATCTGCACCATCTAGCATTTTTTCTTTACCATCTTCAGTAAAGAAGATGGCCTTACGATAGCAATAATTTCCTTTGGTAACTCAAATACCTTATCAACATAAAAAATTTGTACTTTCTCTGTGTCTAATATCTCAATACTGTCTGGAGACTTGACCCTCTTTTTATCAAACTGTTCTGTCCATATATCCTCATGCACAACACAAACACTTTTCACATGATATCAATTCCAGGGGAAAAGATTTGGAAGCCCCAAGTTCAAAGCTTGTTGTTCCTCTGCCGAGTACTAATTTGCTACCCATGTTTTCAGAGCATTCCATTGGCTTGCATGCTGCATATATCACATTTACGAAGATGGTGCTTAAATCATTGTGCTATTGTATGATAGTTAGGTAAATGGTTTTTAAGAAACAAGAGAAGATCTCATAGATCATTTGAGCTTCACCTTCCACAAGGTTGATGTGCCTCCGAGGTTTTCTATGTATAGTAATTCTCACACAGGTGCGAATTTCACTTTATAGACATCATATTGTGAGAGGGATTGAAATCATTGACTCTTTCATTATATTGGGACCTCCACATACACGCTTCTTGGGCATTCTGTCAAACAGATCACATGTAATATCTGTGTGGTAATACAAAACCAATCTGATATCATTTTCCTTAGTCATTGCAAGAAATAGACATCTCAATACTCGTTTGAGATTGGGGAATGGTTCTTAAGTGATTAAGGCTTTAAAACACCATGGCTTAGAAATATGAAAGTCAGGGTCATTGAAAATGCCATTTCTCATACCACTTGCGAGTGGGTTCATACTATTACCATAGAGCTAACAGAGGATCCCAAGAACCAAGCTGAGTGGTGGATAAATTACAGGGTTGCCAAAGAATATGAACATAAGACATGACCAGTGCTCAATACATTTGGTGTATTAAAACAGATTCGATACCACACAAACAATTATTCTTGGCCATTTTGATAAGTACCCAAACTCGATATATTCCCCTTTTAATTCTTTTTCACGGGCCCTGCATGTTATCGACCATCAAACTGTACATCCCGAAGGGACATGCATCCGGTTCCAAGCCTTGAATGACAACTTGGCACATGGAAGATTAGATAGAGGTGCAGTCTGGTGTCATGTCGTAACTTTACAACATGAATATGAGCTTGTTCCTAGACACCAATTTATTTACATGAGATTTAACCCAGTGTTATATTCACCTTTGAGATGGTTGAAAAGTTCTTATATCCACCCTTTTACTAAAGAGGGGCTTGTATTCCTGGTTCATTCACTACATATAAATTTCTCCTTGAGTGGTTATTCTTCATCTGCTTATTCACATGCAATTGTCACTCGAACAAAAACTTCCAATGAGAAAGTGCTTGATCCTCAGTACCAACTGTGAATCTTTTGTACCAACTGAACTTGATGAAATTTCTTGTGAAGCCATCCGAACTTGGATATGATGATCTTTGCATTTTTTGAACTAAGGAGCATCTCTGAGCCATTAAGAACTGGAACTTAGAGTTGAAGCTTGAAGCTGAACTCCAACATTGACAACTAGTGAACTTTCAAGATGAACCATTTTGAACCCCCTTGAACCATCGTTCAAAGGAGTTCAAGACCCTAAACTGAAAATTTTATTACTGAGTTTCCATATGGGTACTAACATTGGCTCTACAGAGGGACTATTTTTCATGTGAAAGGCAGAGAACCTCAGTATCTCTAGGTAAAAGACAAGTGCCTTAGAAACATTTGGGCAATAGAGTCAGAGAAAAAGGAATGCAGGGAGTTGCTTGCAATGGAGGTGGAGGGGAACAAGGAAAAACATCAAAGCACCTAAACTAACAACAAGCAAAAAAACTTGCACGTTATTCCAACTAAAAATTATGCACACCAAAATATATTTACACATTTACATAGGTAGGAAGAGAACCTACCATGGGGATGAGAAGCCAGAAGAACTTACACAAAACCATCCAGAGGCTGGGAGAAATAGGGGCCTTTCCGTAGCAGCAGCTTGTGCATCAACCAAATACCCCAAAAGCAATACTCTCTAGCAACTTCTTGGATGTTGAACCTCAAGCCAAAGGCATACATAAATATGCTGACCAAGCACTCCTTCCCAAATAGCTATAACCCATCATAGCACTCTTTATCCCCCAAGGATTGATCTTTAATATTCATCAAACTAGATTTCATTTCAAACTGAAAAAAATGAAATGTAAAAACCTCTTTAAGAAAGGGTGCACAAAATCCAGAAATGTTGTCATCAAGACTGACCTTTTTCATATGGCTTTTGACGCCATGGTCAATTTGTGGATAGAGAGATGACTTGTCTAGCATAGGATCAACTCTCAAGTATACGTTCTCTTCATTTCTTTCAAGAATCAAACTTCCATCAAACATGCAACACATCCTATCTTTTTTCTTTCCAAAAGTGCCTTCGCATTTTCTAGCATTACTTCCACAATCCAAATTAGAAAAACCATACATAGAAGGCTGAAAAGAAGATTCATCTATTAGTGTTTCATTTTCAACTTGGTTTGGGTTGATACCTGAGCCATTCTGAGAGAAATTATCTGGTTTAAGCAATGATAGAAAATTGTGTATAGTTTCTTCTTCTTCATTGAGAAGAGCATCATTCAACACCTCAGCCAAGTCACCAATAGGTTGGGAGTTAACTTCATAACCCCTTTTTTCAATAAGAATTTCAGCATGAGAAGCTTCAACAAAAGGTATCTTTACCTCATCACCACCACAAATTTCATTTTCAAACTGACAAGATTCTCCAATGAGCTGATCACTGGTTTCACAATATGACAAAATACTTTCAGTCTTTTCATTAAAAAAAAAGATTCAAAATCTGGTGATATGTTGCTGTCAGATCTTTCACAAATAGACAATTATCACTTTCAAATCTGAAACTTTCTAAATTAGGAGGAAGTAACGATTCAGATGCACCTTTGTCATCTTTATCCATGGGTTCTTGAGTGCCATTGTGATCACCAAAGATTGCATAATTGTGGGAGATGAAGTAAGACAATATTACTGGAGGTTCCTCATCATCGACTGTCAACTCTTCTTTCAACCTTGCCACCTTTCCTTCAGACTTCTTCAGATCCTTGAGTTTGTGGAACCGAGCACAGAGACTTCTCCACAAAAGAGTGCTGGCATGATCATCTTCCAGACCAATATATTCTCTAACAGCCCGAGAGATACTTTCTTTGAAGCTATTCAAGAACTCATGCAACACTTTGTCATGCATTGGATAGATTTCCATAAGGGTAGGATTAGGCCTTTTCTTGATCACGATCTTTCTAGTCTACATGATGAATAATAGAGTCGCCAAGCCTACATATACATATATAATATACAAACTGAGTAAATAAATGTATCACTAGACTTCGATTCTGTCCCTAGTAGAGTCGCCAAAAATCTGTTGGTGAACAGATTTGTCTTTAGAGAAAATGATTACAAATTGACCCTAGATGCCCAAACAAGAAGACTTGATCTGCACTAACAGTTGGGTCACTTCACAATTTGACAATGTGAGCGCCCTCTGAATTATTCAGGTACAACTCCCCTAACAAGATTTGCAAAGAATTCACCTAACTTATGAACTTAGATGCTTTTAATAAAAAAGCATGAAAAGGCAAACAAAACATCTACTCGTAAACATGACACTGATGTGAAGAAACTAACTAACCTCGAAAGGAAATAATAAGTAAATGACACAAAGTTCATTTACCCAATCGTTACATTACAAAAGAAAAGGAGAAAGAAAGATGAATTGTTCTTTCCAAAAACACAAATAACTATAGCTCAAAGTCCAAATGATAATTGTGGCAATAATTATATGTATCAAAACTACATTCCAAGATAACCAAGATAATGCAAAGATTAACATTGATCAAAAAGTTAGCATGCAAACTCAAAGTTTTAATATACTAAGCTTCCTCCTCTAAATACAATAAAATAACATAGATTTTGTTGTCTGAAACATACACAAATCACTATTTGGAAAAATATCTCCCCTCTCGTGCATTACAATTACAAGAAAAAAGATAACCCCTATTTCTGTAGCACAAAGTCTATAGAAAAAGACAACTCCCCTATCTCTCTGATATTTCTAACTATCCCTGATAGCACACAGTCTGCCGAAGCCCCCCCGAAAAGGAAACCCCCTCCTACTCTGTTGTTCACCTCTTTATCATAAAAAATCCTCAGTAGAATATGATTCAGTTTTAATAACTGAATCTTGGAACCCGAGGTTCTCAAACTAATTCTATTTTATCATACTATAGCCCCAACATAATGCTCGTATAGCATGTTTCTTTAAATGCTGACAGGTGGCACTCAAAATATTTTGAAAGTTTCTTAATTTTCCTTCTGCCCAAATTCATCTGATGCCTCAACACATAAATCAAAATATGCACTCAATGGATTTGCATCTGAGTTGTTCACTAGAGAAAATTTAAATTTGTATCATCCTGCTTTTGTGAACATCTCCAATAAATGGGATGCTTCCATCGAGAAGCAATACAATCCATGAACTCCTTTATGAGATGAAGTCCCTGTTTGTATGGTATACTTCGCACCATTTCCAGCTAAATTTTTGGGTTTAGAACTATTTTTCGTAATGTCTTGAATATCTGTCCTCATTTCCATGCTATCCTTAATAATATATTTTTGATCTGTACCATCTATCATTTTTTCTTTACCATCTTCTGTAAAGAACATGGCCTTACGATAGCAATAATTTCCTTTGGTAACTCAAATCCCTTATCGACATCAAATTTATTTACTTGCTCTGTGTCTAATATCTCAATACTGTCTGGAGACTTGAGCCTCTTTTTATCAAGATGTTCTGTCCATATATCCTCATCTGCAGCACAGAGACTTTTTAGACGATATCAATTCCAGGGGAAAAGATTTGGAAGCCCCAAGTTCAAAGCTTGTTGTTCCTCTACCGAGTACTAATTTTCTACCCATGTTTTCATAGCATTCTATTGGCCTGCATGTTGCATATATCACATTTACAAAGATGGTGCTTAAATCATTGTGCTATTGTATGACAGTTAGGTAAATGGTTTTTAAGAAACAAGAGACGATCCTGCAGATCATTCGAGCTTTGCCTTCCACAAGGTTGATGTGCCTCCAGGGTTCTCTATGTATAACAATTCTCACACGGGTGTGAATTTCCCTTTATAGACCTCATATTGCGAGAGGGATTGAAATTGTTGACTCTTTCATTACATTGGGACCTCCACATACACGCTTCTTGGGCATTCTATCAAATAGATCACATGTAATATCTGTACGGTAATACAAAACCAATCTGATATCATTTTCCTTAGTCATTGCAAGAAATAGACATCTCAATACTCATTTGAGATTGGGGAATGGTTGTTAAGTGATTAAGGCTTTAAAACACCGTGGCTCAGAAATATGAAAGTCAGGGTCGTTGAAAATGCCATTTCTCATACCATTCGCGAGCAGGATCATACTATTACCACAGAGCTAAAGGAGGATCGTGAGAACCAAGCTGAGTGGTGGAGAAATTACGGGGTTGCCAAAGAATACGAACATAAGACATGTCCGGTGGTTGATACATTTGGTGTATTAAAACACCATTGATACCACACAAACAATTATTCCTAGCCATTTTGATAAGTACCCAAACTTGATATATTCCCCTTTCAATTCTTTTTCACGGGCCCTGCATATTATTGACCATCAAACTGTACATCCCAAAGGGAAATGCATCCGGTTCCAAGCCTGTGAATGATGGCTTGGCACTTGGAAGATTGGACACAGGTGCAGTCTGATGTCATGTCGTAACTTTACAACATGAATATGAGCTTGTTCCTAGACACCAATTTATTTACACGGGATTTACCCAGTGTTATATTCACCTTTGAGATGGTTGAAAAGTTCTTATATCCACCCTTATACTGAAGAGGGGCTTGTATTCCTGGTTCATTCACTACATATAAATTTTTTCTTGAATGGTTATTCTTCATCTGCTTATTCACATGCAATTGTCGCTCGAACAAAAACTGCCAATGAGAAAGTTCTTGATCCTCGGTACCAACTGTGAATCTTTTGTACCAACTAAACTTGATGAACTTGCCTATGAAGCCATCCGAACCTGGATATGATGATCTTTGCATTTGTTGAACTAAGGAGCATCTCTGAGCCATTAAGAATTGGAACTTAGAGTTGAAGCTTGAAGTTGAACTCCAACATTGACAACTAGTGAACTTGCAAGATGAACCATTTTGAACCACCTTGAACCATCGTTCAAAGGAGTTCAAGACCCTAAACTGAAAATTTTATTACTGGGTTTCCATATGGGTACTAACAAAACCCTTGTTAGAGGTAGAAAATTAAGTGTGGGGATGATTCCCATAATATTTCACTATTGCACTTGGAAATCATACTTATTAGGAGAAATTACAACGTCTCTGAGGTCTGTACCTGGTTAAGAGTACTTATAGTTTAGTTATGAGCTACAATAGTCCTGTTAAAGACTACCATGCTAAGGGATTTAAAAAATCTAGTTAAAGAGATAATTTATTAGAGGATTCTCACTTTAGATCTGTTAGGATCCTATTTACCCTATTAGGAGTGACCCTGTTAAATGATTTTGCTTTCCAATCTATTAGAATCGTAAAGAATGACCTAATATTTGCAATCAATGCATGAAAGATCCAATGAATTCTAGATCAATTACGCTGCTCCAAATACTTTACTATCTCTGTTCTATCTCCAATAATCATCACATACCATCGCAACTTTCTGGAACATTAATTTATTAGCCATTTATATACTTATTCTAGGTCAGTGCTAGAACCCTTGAATGTTTTACAAGTCGGCCCTCAAATCGAACTTATCATTATGAGTGAGCGCACCAAAATCAAAATTAAACATCCTTGATGTTGGCCTAAAATATTACAACTTGAAAACATGTCAGCCCAACACAAACATTTAACCACAACACTGATCTAACCAACAATGTCTACCGGTCCACTATTTGTACTGCTAGTTTCACTTCAATCTTCAATAACTTTTAGAATACTCCAATATAACTAATGTGATCATAGGAATAGATATATAACTTTATATATGTTAAATCTATGACCACACACCTTAACTTGATCATCTACTCTGGAAATAATTCATTATTGCTTGCTTTTTGCACTATCACTGGTTGACTGAACACATGGGCATTCTTTAATATGATCCTTTAGTACTATTGGTAAATCCATTTTCTTGATAGAAACAAAATATGTTTCCAAAAATGACAATACCACAACACACTCATGTGACCAAAACACATATGACCATCAAATGCAAATAAGAATTTCTTGGATGGCATGAGGCATGAAAATGTATGTTTTTCTTTGGTACCCAAGAAGTCTAAGGAGACTATATTGGTAGAAGAACACCATGAGGAAATTACTATATTACTAAATGAATATAAAAACATCATATTAGATAATCTCCCTAATGGATTACCATTAGTAAGAAGTATCAGTCATTGTATAGACTTGATACTAGGAGCTAGTTTTCCTAACAAAGAAGCATATTGGATGACACTAGCAGAAAATGAAGAGATTAAAGGAAAGCACAAGATTTCTTACAGTGAGGATTGATTAGAGAAAGTAAGAATCTATGTGCAGTGCCTATAGTCTTATCACCTAAGAAGGATGGACAATGGAGGATGTGTATCGATTCTAGAGACATCAACCAGATCTTAATCAAGTACCACTTTCCTTTTCCAAGGATGAATGATTTGATGGATTGTTTGAGTGGAGCTAGATATTTCACCAAGATATATATAAAAAGTGGTTATCATTGTATTAGAATCAGGGAAGGTGGTGAGTGGAAAACTACATTCAAGACAAATAAAGGGTTATATGAATGGTTGGTAATGCTTTTTGGATTGTCTAAAGTATTGAGTACTTTCATGAGGTTAATGAATGGAGTCTTGAAGAAATTATTATGTAAGTTTTTCATTATGTATTTGGATGATATCTTGATTTTCAGTAAGAGAAAAGAGGAAAATTTGATGCATGTTAGAAAATTATTGCAGAGGTTAAGAGAAGAGAAGTTGTTAATAAACCTTAATAAGTGTACTTTCATGAAGGATGTGTTAGTATATTTGGGATATATAATATCTATTGAAGGATTGAATATGGATCCTGAGAAGTTGAGAGAAATTGTTGAGTCGCCAACACTGAAGGATGTTGGTGAGGTAAGATCATTTCATCGGTTGTCTACATTTTACCAGAAGTTCATTAGCAACTCTAGTTCAATTTGTTAACTGATGATTGAAACCAAGAGGAGAGATAGAAATGAATTAAAATGGACACATGGAGAAAATGAAGTTTTGAGTTGCTAAAATAGAAGGTGATAGAACAACCCGTATTGGATTTACCTAATTTCAAAAGGTATTCCAAGTAGATTGTGATGCTACTATAAATGCAATTGGAGTTGTCTTAAGTAAAGAAGGGAAACCTATTTCTTATTTCAGTGAAAATTTAAATGAAGCTAAAAGAAAGTATTCAATGTATGATCAAGAATTTTATGCTATAGTCCAAGCAGTGAAGAAATGGAGACACTATTTTCTACCTAAAGAGTTTGTGTTTTATACTGATCATCAAGCATTAAAGTACTTGAGTGGCCAAGGTAAGTTAAATCAAAGACATATGAGATGGGTTGAATTTATATAGAGCTATACATTTGTGTTGAAACATAAGAGTGGCATAAAAAATAGAGTTGTTGATGCTTTGAGTAGGAGAAGGAATTTTTCGACTAAAATGAAAATTGTAGTTTTGGGATTTGATGAATTGAAATAATTATATGAGGATGATCTAGAATTCAATGAACCTTGGAAAGCTTGCAAAGGTCCTATTGCTACATATATAAGTAAGTGGTTAGATTATTTCATTCAAGATGGAATTCTATTCAAAGAAAGTCAGTTGTGTATACTTAGAATTTTTATGAGGGACAACCTTATCAGGGAGAAATAAAGTGGAGGATTGGCATGCCATTTTAGCATTGATAAGATAATAGCTTTGCTAAGTGAGAATTACTTTTGGCTGAAAATTCAGAAGGATGTGTGTAATTTTGTTCATAATTGTAGGGTGTGTCAAGTTTCAAAAGGTAGTAATTAGAATGTGGGATTATATACACCTTTGATAGTACCAACCAGACCTTGGGAGGACATAAACATGGATTTTGTACTGGGTTTACCAAGAACACATAGAGGTCATGATTCAATTTTTGTGGTTTTAGATAGATTTAATAAGATGGCATATTCCATACCATGTAAGAAGACTACAAAGGTAGTGCATATGCAGAACTATTTTTCAAGGAGATTGCAAGATTGCATGGATTACCTAAGACCATAGTTTCAGAACTAGGATAGTAAGTTTGTTGGTTATTTTTGGAGGACACTTTGGAAGTAGATGAAAACTAATTTGAAGTATAGTTCTACTTTTCATCCATGAATTGATGGAAAAAATAAGGTTGTGAGTAGGATTTTAGGTAATTTTCTAAGGTGTTTAGTTGGAGACAAGCCAAGGAATTTGGATTTAGTCTTGTATCAAGAAGAGTTTTTTTTCTATTGAAAATAAGTATCAAGAAAAGTTTACATATAATAGTTCAATAAATAGGAGCATAGGGAAGACACCACTTTAGATCTAGGTCTAATCCTAAAGGAGTAGAATAATTGAGAGACATCAATCATGATGTTAAGAGGAGTACTAAAGGATAATAATTTGCAGAGGTTATAAGATCATTGGATGAAGAAGTTAGACAACATTTAGAGAAAATGAATCAGACTTATAAGAAGAGGGAAGACATAAAGTGAAGACACAATCAATTTAAAGTAGGAGATGAAGTCATGGTATACTTATAGAAGGGCTGATTTCCTATTGGTACTTATAACAAGTTGAGAATGAAGAAATTTGGACCTTGTAAAATCTTGAGGAAATTTGATTTTGGGAATGCATATGAGGTAGAGTTACTTGAAGAAATGGATATATCACCTATATTCAATATTTATGATTTGTATAAGTATAATGAATCATATTTCAATAGTAATGATGGATTAGATATTGAAAAATGATATGCTAAGAAATAGATAGATCAGATAGAGGAGGTTTTGGAAAACAGAGTTGGCAGGACTACAAGAGGTAAGCAGTTATGGAGTATCTTGCCAAGTGGAAGGATAGACCAGTGGAAGATTCTTCATGGATTTCATAGGCTAAGGTTGACCATTTTGGTTTTCCTTTGGCCCTATAAAAGTGAGAGGCTCAATTTTCCATTAACCCTGGGTGTTTGATGCATGAACATCTTGGGTTCGTGGCAAAATTGCATCACCCAAAAATATTCCTTTCAGTTTTTTTCCTATTTTTCAATTTTCTTGGTTTTGGTGGAATTCCTTTTTTTTAGATCATTTAATGTTGTGATCATTAGGGAACCTTATAGACTTCATTTTTTACTCAGGTCTAGGTTCACACCTCGATTGAAGTCTTCACTAGGGAGTTATCTTGGATATAAGTTCAGACCAATGTGTTCTTCATGTTTAACAGTCAGTTGGGCTTTTCGATCTCGCGAAGTCATTTTTCAATCGACGAATCTTGGTAAATCATATTTCAATGTTCTTGGATATTTTTCCAATGTCATTCTTGGATCTCACATCATTTCTACATATTGGTGTTAAGATCTCATGATTTGGGTCCTAACCTATATTTATGTATTACATTTTCTTGTTCTTTGAAAATATAATTGTTCTTGGCTGGCATATGTGTTGCAAAGCTCTATAGATTGAGGCTTATGATATTTTTTAGGGGATTTATTAAAATAAGTCAAACTTGGAGGTTAGCATCATTTTTGAGTCTATAATTATGTTATAATCAAGCATGTGTGTTGAAATCTTGTAATATGCATGTTGCAGGCCAATGTGATGTAAATTCTGATTATAAGATAATATGAAGCTCTGAATGGGCCTATTGTTGTTCCTCATTAATTTTTTAAAGATATGGAATTGAATGTTTTCATTGTTTTGACTCTTTCTGCAAGGATTTGTCAAACTGTAGGAGGTCCTGCTATCCTTGATTGCATCAGGCTTGGGGGAAGGCATATTGTTTGTGAGACTACAAGGGGATCTCATCTCTAAATCATACAAGCTACAATTTACATGCACAAAAAATATTTTTGAATATGATGCCTTGGTAATAGGGCTTCATCAAGATATCACATGGAAAATATCTTTCTTACTTTTTTTTTGTGACTCTTACTTTATTATCAAACAAGTTAATTATGAACACTAGATAAAGGATGATAAACTCCTCCCACATCACAACTTGGTTGAAGACTCAAAGAAACATTTTATAGAGATATTTTTTCAGCATATCCCAAGTGAAAATAACAAAGTGGTTGACACCATGGCCACAATTGCATCTTTAATATTTATGCTAGAACATAGTCCTCAATGCAAGTTTCTCTTTGAGAACCTCATGGTCCATGCCTATGACCAATTCGAGTCTGAGGTGGTATGTGAATTTATTGGTCCTAATTCTCCCTGGTACCAATAAATTTATTCCTATATATTAAATATGGAACCATACCACTTACCCTCACACCTAACCAACATAATACTTTTACCCACCGAATCTCTCTCTATAGTATCCTTGGTGACACCCTTTTCCAAAAACACTTTGATGGAACTCTTCTAACGTGTTTGAACTCAGAGGAAGCACAAAAAACCTAAGAGGAGGCACATCAAGGAATTTTTGGAGCCTAATCTAGTGGACTCACCTTGTAAAATGGTGTAGGAGCACCCCTCCCTAGAAGACATAACATGTAATGTTTTATGGGCCTTAGATGCCTCAAGGATCAATGGATCTATTTCATGCAATAAGGACAAAATTATAATACTAGGAGCTACAAGGTGTTCTTATAAACCTTGTGTCAAACCTAGTCAAAAGTCCATAAATATTTGGTTTTGTTGTTTTTAGGAGTTTTAGATGATTGAAAGTGACAAAGGCTTATAGGTAAACTAGATAGGCTTATAGGTAAGAAGAAGACTCTTATTGGTAAACTAAGTTCTTATCAATACTAAATGAATTTGTTAAGAGCATTGATTTAGTTTGTGGTTATAGAGGGTCATAGGAGATAAAGAACAAAAAAAGTTCTTAATTTGTTATCAAATTTGTAAAAGACAAATTTTCAGTGAAGGATATTACCAAAAAGACTATTGGATACTGATAACATTGTCGACTACTGGTAAGTGTCAATTGTACTCTTGTCAAAAGTTGGTCTTAAGCAATGCCAACAACTCCAGCCATTCAAAATTTAGTTGTGAATAGTGGGAAAGACATATGTATGAAAACATGAATCATGACAGTGGCATATATACATGACATTTTGGTGGCAACAATAAATAAAAATTCTATTTTTATGGTATAAATTAGTGTTTTTCATGCTGTATAAGGTATTGATCGATTGTTGGATGCTATATCCATACATGATTGATTAGAGGTGTATTTTAACATTTTTTTCTAAGTGATAATGTCATTGGAGGGATTGGCTTGAAAGGGGTTCTCTGCAATTTCACTAGACTAGCACCAAACCCTCCTAAAAATTAGGGTTTCCTCAAGATGAGACCCTAACTTGCATTGCCCTCATGAGAATTCAATGAATTTGGGTGTAATTATAGTAGGGGTCATGTAATATATGATTCCATAAGGACAAGCCCAAGGATAATCATTTTTTATTTTTACCACCAAGCCCTAGCCGAGCATCCACTATGTGAATGGTGACAGTTTGAAGGAAATTGGTGTGCAACGATGGTAGGAAGGTTGAATTTTATGCTGGATTCAGGATCTGTGTAGTGAATAGGAATTTTCTATGCACTTGGATAAGTTTGGAAACCCCTTTGTTTATTAGTTTATTCTCTGATCATACCTAATTAGGCCTATTAGGTCTTTGATCACAATGTTGTTTTAAAGATGTCATATTTAGACCAAGATTTGTGTTTCCTAGGGTAGAAGTAAATTCCAAAAAGGTATTTGAATATATGTTTTTTTTTTTTTTTTTTGGGGGGGGGGGGGGTTGGGGTAGTGTGGAATAATTTGGAATTAATTCTCAAAAACTGCTTCTACATACTTAATTGGAATTAGGCCTCCCCACTAGGTCAGATAGGACAGATTATCTTGTGGAGATTTGGGGATCAATTTGATGGTTGATTTAGGTTTATCTGATCCAAAATTTTTTTCCCAAATCCTATTCTTGGCCCTTGGATGGGTGTGGAGTCATTTTCTACAAATTCCTAAGTTTAGGGATCTTATCCCTAAAGAAGGTTTATAGATCAACCTTGCAGAAGCATAACTTAGGTGTTGTGAGTCACTATGATGATGTCAAATAGACATGGAGAGAATTAATTGAGGATCTTAGAAGGTATCCATTGTATACACTAAAAAGTGACTTCATTAATTAATTAAATATTTATTATTTAATTAATATTGACTTGATGAATTAATTAAATATTCATTATTTAATTAATATTTATTTCCTCTATTTATTAAATAAATTATTCAATTTATTTGATAAATTCACTATAGTCTATTCTCCTATCCCAAGTCCTCTAAATAGTCTTATTAAAGTGATTTAATCAATTAAACAATCACTAAATATGACTAAGTCCCCTAGTCCACCTCATCCACCTAGTCACTTGACACATCACCTTGGCTAAAATAATTAATTATTATTAATTATTAATAAATCATTATCCTCACACACACATGGCCTATTTCTAAGGGCTATGTGGTCTCATAAGACTTGGTCTCATGATCACATGTCTTCTCCTAAACCAAGTCAAGAAGCAATCCCTATTCCTAAGGAGCTTCTCAAGCCACCTCAAAGAGTCAAAGGTGACTCATGGGACACTTGTACCAAGAGTCCTCATGAGGAAAAATTCCTTCCCCCTTCCTCTCAATGGTCTTTGTGAGACACTTGACATGTGTCTTTCCATTCCACCTTCTTCTCTTCCATGTTAATGTAGGAGGAACATCCTCCCTATTCTTCCTCTCACATTCCAACTACATCCCCCTTTCTCTCAACCCCTTCAACCAAGTCAATAGTAGCCCTAGGATCTTCCACCTTTCAATCTGCACCCTAGGATTGTGCCACCTAGGCTTGAGTCCTCCAAAAATCTATAAAAGGAGTCTCATTTCCCCTTTGTGAGCTAATATGAAATAGTGATTTTCAAGCATACAAGCATTCTAAACATCCAAGCATTCAAATCTTCAAGCATCCAAGCTATTTTCATATCATTTGCATTTCATCCATTAGGTGCATAGTTAAGCTTTTAAGCCATTTTGCATACAATCCACTCAATCTCCACACTTTGATAGCATATTGGGCAAGGAGCTTCAATTGGAAATATGAGAGCTCAACACATCCAAGAAATCAAGGCTAGGAGGCCAATGGAGACAAGCTACATGGTAGGTGAAGGTAAAGCTTTATTTTAACTTCATTTTAATTGTATTCTTCATTGTAATTTTATTTTAATTGATTTAATAACTTAGATTAGTTAGTACTTCAAAATTGCATACATTTTTGGCGCCCACTGTGGGGCCATCCCCATGAATTTAACATTTAGGTTCTAGTTTTTTCATGTGCAAAATTCTACAGGCTCTTCTTGCACATCCATTCATGATTTTTGTGCATATATCGATTCCTCCTACGTATCCATTCTGCATTCCATCAGACATTTCTCTATCCTCTATCTTTTTAATCTCTCTCCACAACGGTTCTCTTTTTCTACATTTTCATACATTTCTGTTGCACATTTGGTAAAGCTACACATACATCTCATTGCACTGCACAAACATTCACTACTTCAGTGCATCCAAATTCGCTGTGCATTTATTTTCTATTTCTACGCATCCATCGTATGTTTCTGCACATTTGTTATTTCATTTTATAGATTTCTATTTTTCATTTAGCTAATCACTTTAACAATTTTTTGTTTGCTATTGTAGACTTTTAGGCTATTTTGCAGGATGATTCTGAAGACCCCACTTCCAGATTACTGACTGTTTACTTGCAGGTTCTTAAAGGGGTTTGCAAAATAAACCATAATCTCGTTTGGGTTTTAAAACAAGACATGCATTTTATTTTCATGTGTCTTCCTTAGTTTAAGAAATCTGTCTGTTGTGTCTTGCTTTCATAAGCTATTTGTAATCCCAAGATTATAACAATGTATCCTCTCCCCTCACCATTCGTGGATCTTGGGTGTAAGAGAAACTATTATAATTTTTAGAGGGTGGTCTTTGGTGGGAAAAGAGGTACTCACCCCAAGGAATGACCCAACCGGTAATAGGCTAAAGCCAAGCCCTTCCAAACCGGTATATAAAAAATGCCATTGTGATTAGTCTCACAGTGGATAGGTGTGAATCCATTGTGGCAACCAAAATCTCCTCTAGTACCCACGTGGTGCGTTAAAATCCCTACATTATTAAGGGGAAAATCTTACTTTGGAAGGATTGGGAGAGCCCCCTTAATTGGGAAAATGACTTGATCACAACCAACTGAATGGGTGTCCTTACTAAACACCTTTGTATAGTGGCCAAAAACCTTTTATTTGCTGGCTAAAGGGGTCACCCAAGCTCGTGAAGACACCCCACATTACTCATGGTTCATAGTAGAGATAATAGTTCTTTGGGAAGTAATGACCCATTGAATTCGAAACTTGGTGTGCTAGAGAAGTGAGTGCAATGTAAGGAGGAGCCCATGTTTCCAAGTTCCTAGGATGTCTGCTGTGGATTTGTGTGGTTGGATTTTATCCAAGTGGGGATTCAACAGATACTATCCTTGACAACCTTATGAATTGTAAGTGTGTTTGTGTATTCATATTAGATAAAATTAGATTAAATCATTTCTATTTTGTGTGTGTGTGTGTATGCATTTTTACTTTTCCAAAAACAATCATCTGAAAACCAAAATTTCCAAAATTTCAAGTCAAACCATCAAAAAACCAGAACTTGCACATCTGTTACTTTTTGATGTCCATTGATTGAATCCTTCTGCACATTTGTGACTATCATTACACATCTATTCAAATATGCTACACATTTATCTAATTTTTCTGCGCATACACTTGACTACCTGCGTATTTGTTTCTGCGCATACATAACAAAGAGCATTTGTATGGACCTTAGGAAATTCAAAATCACTTTTTTGGATACCCATTATAGTCTTCAATATGATTTTGGAAAAATATTCGATTTTCATAGACCTTTGATCTTTAGTTTGACCATTTTCATTCAAATTCACCATCTTTCTTTCATAAAAATTCCTCAAAATCATTCCAAATCTTCAAAATTTTCCAATTAGTGTTGAATAATTACCTTTCTTATTAGATTTTGATCTTTTTGAGTTTACCATATCAGGATTTATCATCCTCAATCAACAAACTTACCTAGGCTATTATCCTTTGATTCTCTTTGTCACATCATAGTGAGATCCATACCTCCTATAGACTTAGATTATCAAATTGTTACACTTATTTCAACACTTTTATGTCCATTTATATATCTATCTAGTCAAACATATTCTAATCTTTCATCAAAATCTTCCATCCCAACATCATCCTTCACTTTTTATGGTTCAAATTCAATCTCAGAAAATCAAGCAACCAGTTGATCTAGAATCTATAGACAAGATGTAAGGCAATAACAATGATGAAAACCCTTGGTCTGAAATTCCTAAGAAAAACTCAATTTTTACATCAAACCAAGAACCAACATATTAGGATTTAATGCTATGCAAGATGCTAAGTTCTATAATGTCATGGAAAGACTCTTAGACATGGATAAGGAGATGTATTTCCTCATGCTTGCTCAACAAGGAGCAAAACTACCAAGTGATTTTGATGTCTCCACTCTTAAAGAACCACTTATCACAAACAATCAAGAAATCCCTAGTGGTTCTCAAGAGACACATACTCATGGAGCAAAGGAAGACAAACAAAAAAGTGTTTCCCAAAACAATCAAGGACCTCCACCATCTTTGGATCCCGTTTTACAAAAAATCCAGATGCTTCAACAACAAATCCATGACATTCAAAATAGATCATCAACCAAGAAGTACTCCTTAGATGATATATGTCCTTATCCTTTTGATAAATATTTAACAATGATTCCATTCCCTCCTCATTTTGAGGTTCCTAAATTTGACAAATACAAAGGGAATTCAGATCCACAAGACCACATTTGCGAGTTTTGTGCTGCTTGTATCAAAGTCGCTCATAATGACACTTATCTTTTGAGAATATTTCCACACAGTTTAGGAGGACAAGCCATGGAATGGTTCTCCGAACTACCCCCAGGCATCAAATCTTTCAATGAGCTTATTGACAAGTTTGTGACTCATTATTCATATAATATCAAACATGAAGTCACTATGCTTGATCTTTGAAATGCACAACAAAAGAATGGAGAACCTTTCCTTACTTTTTTGCAAAGATGGCATCAATTATTTTCCAAGTATCCACAAATAATTCCTGAACAAGAAAAGATGGATATCTTTGTGCATAACCTTACACAAGAAATGAGCTATAGGTTGCAATTGCAACGTCCTCCAAACTTTAATAAGATCATTGAAAATGGCATCAAAATTGAGGAAGCTATGGTTAGAAAAAGTGAGATTAAGCTTTACTCCAAGGATAATGTTGGATCTTCAAGTTCTAATCCCAATAATAACAACAATGAAAAGTCCAAATTTTGGAACAAAAACAAGAACATTGTCAATGATGGGATTGTTGATAACTGACATGTTAAACCAACACAACCTCTTCTGAATCTCACAAGCAAAGCCAATGCTACTCAACCAACTTATATCAATCAAACTGTAACTCAAAATACCAACAATAATTCATCCAATTTTAGATTACCTTTTATGCCACCTAGAAGAACTTTTACTCCTTTGGGTGAATCGCTTGAATCTGCATTAAGGAAGTTGATCACAAAGAAACTCATTGTACTTCCTGAAACTAGAGATTTTGAACCTAGGGTGAAACCTTCTTGGTGGAATGATAACAATTATTGTGAATTTCATAGAGGGAAAGGTCACAAAACCAATGATTGTCAAAGACTTAAACATGCGATCCAAGACTTGATTGAAAGTGGTGAAATAAGTGTTGATGGACATACCTCAAATGAGTCACATACGACTTTTAAAGATCCACTTCTTGAACATGAAAAAGGAAGTTCTTCCAATGCTAAAGGTGATAATCAAGCCAATTACAATACCACATCCTATATGTATGTTAATCACATTTCTGAAATTCCAATGTGATTACTATCAAAGAAAAGTCTGAGAGTCAACCAATTAATGTTACTACTTGAGCCCAATCTAAGGTTACTCTCCAAGGTGTATCGTCTAAACCTACCAACTCACAAAACAAGTCTGTCTATGTTCCAAAGTACACACCAAATGTTTCCAATCAATACAATCTTTTGGATCAATTGAAGAAAACACTAGCCCAAATATCTATACTAGAGCTTTTGTGTCTTTCATCGTCTCATAAAGATATTCTTGAGAAAGCTCTCCTAGAAACTCATGTTCCTACAAATCTAGATCAAGACCAATTTCAAGCTATGATGGGACATTTGACAACTCCAAATTACCTTTCTTTTACTGATCATGATGATCTAGCCATTAATCAACCACATAATTTTCCACTCCACATAGAAGTCCTTGTACATAATCATAAAATAAAAAAGAGTACTAATAGATGGAGGAGTTGGCTTGAATATATGCACTTTGAAATTAGTCCTTGCATTGGAATTTTCTAAAAATGCTGTAGATCTAAAGAAGAAAATCACAATCAAAGCTTATGATGGAGAAGAGAGGTCATCTAAGGGATCTGTTGTTCTTCCTATCAAAGTAGGTCCTATAGTCAAAGATGTGCTTTTTCAAGTTATTGATATGGATCTCACATATAACATTCTTTTGGGAAGACTTTGGATTCATTCTATGCAAGTTGTGACCTTGACTTATCATAAGTGTTTGAAATTTCCCCATAATGGTCAAGAAATAACCATCAAAGGAGATCCTAATCCTTTCCAGTATTGTAACATTGTGAAGACAACACTTGAGACTTTGGTACCTTATAATCGAGCGGGATCTTCTGCAACAACACCCATTGATCCAAGTGATATAGCATCAACCTCTAAATCTGCTGAGATCAAGACAGACATAAAAGAAAAAAGTATGGGAGAATACACTTTGGGTCAAAAATTTTGTATCACATAATTACCCTTGTCTCCTAAGTCATATGGAGAATCCTTGATTATCAAACAACAATTAGAAGCTCCTTCTACACTTGTTTATGAAACATTTATAAGTGGGGACACTATATCAAAAGAAGCAATTGAGCATAATGCTAACGATTTTCTAAAATAACACAAGAGTGAAGAAGATGTAAAACATGAATATATATGACCTTATGTATATGGTAAAGGATATACTTTGTTGCAAAAGATGGGATACTAAGGCAGTGGACCCATAGGGTTGCAGAGAGGTATAAAACCAATTCTAAAAAATCCAAATTAGCAAAGAGATACCATAGGATTGGGATACAAAGGAGAAGGACCAAAAGAACCTAAAGGCAAAGCAAAGATCACACCTTTTCACAAGACATCTAAAGCTCCTGCATTACAGTTCTAAAAACATGGCATGTATGTAGATCCAGAAAAGCAAAGGATAGCAACATAAATCGTTAATATACTTAGGGATAATCATGATGATGATTCTAACTCTAATGATTATGAATTGGATTCATTATCAGACTATACTAAAGAGATAGGAGTTGATTTTGTCCATACCTATAGTAGTAATTACCATGAGGGGGAGAGTTCAAGGATTGAATCACTAGGATTAGTTCCACATGATACTACTCTTGACGATTGTGAGGAAAGTGAGAATTATCTTGTGATAGATGATTCAGATGAGAGTATGGAAATAGACCTTGTTGATACGATTATAAACCTTGATAAATTCTCTATAAATACCATCTCAGACTTTGAAATTGACCCAAATAATCCAATACCTCTTGTCCATCCTGAGCTTATCGATTGGGATTCTCCCAACCATCCTGAACTTGATGTTTTCCATAACTATGACGCAATTATCATCTATCTTGGAATCAAAGATTATCTACCACTAGGGTATCATAAGTCAAGATTTCCAATAGAAATCAATGGCATGGCTTACTTTGGAGAGTGTGATAATCCTTTCAATCATAAAAATGTAGAAATTATCAATAGATCTAATGGTGAAAACCACTTAGTGGCAATATTAGATCCGAAAAAAGTAAAAAGAAAAGACGTATCTGAGGGTGAAAACCTCTTTGAGGCACCTGAAGATGGAAGGATTGACACTCTCCCCAATTATATGTATCAAGAGAAATCTATAATACTTATTGAACCAACATTACCTCTCAACATTGGAACAGAGGAGTCCTTGCGTATTCTCAAAGTGGCATCATCTTTAACAGAATCAGAGAAAGAAGCTTTTTCCCAGTTTTTCAAAGGGAGACAAGTCAACTTTTCTTGGTCTTATGCTGATATGCCAGGATTGGATCCTAATATTATTATGCATCACTTGTCAATTGCACTGGGAATTAAACTAGTTAAGTAGAAACTCAGAAAGATGCATCCTCATATTGCACTTATGGTTAAAGTAGAATTCAAGAAGCTCCTAGATGTTGGATTTATTCGTGCCATTGATTATGCTGATTGGATTTCAAATATTGTACCAGTATCAAAGCCAGACAAGTCTATCTAGATTTGTATATATTTTCAAGACCTTAACAAAGCTTGTCCTAAAGATGACTTCCCATTGCCTAACATTGATATCATAGTTGATTTGACGACTGGTCATGAGATGTTGTCTCCAATGGATGGTTTTTCTGGCTATAATCATATCAAAATTGTGCCAGAAGACCAAGAGAAGACTACTTTTACATGTCCTTGGGGCATGTACTATTGGAATGTGATGCCTTTTGGGCTCAAGAATGCTGGTGCAACTTATCAGAGGTCTATGACCACAATCTTCCATGACATGATGCATACCATAATGGAAGATTATGTTGATATTCTAGAAAAATCCAAAAATAGAGATGGTCATTTAAGAGTGCTGGATAGAATATTCACCTAGATGGAAAAGTACCAGATTAGACTCAATCCAAAGAAGTGTGCATTCAGGGTTACATCAGGAAAACTGTTAGGTTATATTGTCTCAGCTAAAGGAATAGAAGTTGATCCAGAAAAAGTTAAGGCAAGCATGGAGATGGCTTCCCCTACAAATATCAGTCAGTTACAATCTTTACAAGGACATCTCCAATCAATCAAAAGATTTGTTTCTCAACTAGCAGATATAAGTCATCCCTTTCAACATTTGTTACATAAAGACATTTCATTCAAGTGGGATGATTAGTGTGAGGAATCCTTCACTAAAATCAAGCAATATTTGGCAAATCCTCCTACTCTTATGTCACTGATTCTAGGAAAGCCACTCTTGCTCTATATTTCAGCTACAAAAGTCTCGCTAGGTGCTCTTCTGGCCCAAAAAGATCAAGAAGGAAAGGAAAAAGCTATATTTCATATCAGTCACACCCTTGTGGGATATGAACTTAATTATTCTCCAATTGAAAGAGCATGTCTAGCAGTAGTCTTTGCTTCACACAAATGGTGACATTATATGTTGTCTCATTCTATCAAGCTTATTGCAAAGATTGATCCTTTGAGATATCTTTTGAGCAATAAAACATTAACAAGAAGATTGGCTAAGTGGGTTATGTTACTTAGTAAATTTGATATTGAGTATGTGGATAAGAAGGCCATCAAAGGACAAGTCATTATAGATCAATTGGCTGAGGCACCACTGACAGATGATTAACCTATACATATAGAATTTCTAGATGCACACATCTTGACATTATCTACATAGACATGGAAGTTTTACTTTGATGGATCATATACTCAGCATGGTTCAGGAGCTGGAGTGCTATTTGTTACACCACAAGGATATACAATACCAAAGTCTTACAAGTTACTTTTTCCTTGTACAAATAATGTAGCTAAGTACGAAGCTTTGATGATTGGGTTGAAAATGGCTCTGCAATGGAAAATCATTGAATTGAATGTCTATGGAGACTCTCAACTGATTATCAATCAAGTTACTAATGAATACCAGACCAAGGATGACAAGTTGTTACCATATAAATGTATGGTGGATGACTTTAAGTAATATTTTTCAATCATCACCTTTGAGAAAATTCCAAGGCATGATAACAAGGCTGTAGACACTATGGCTACAATTGCTTCTTTATTTGATGCAGAAGATACAAAAGCCCGTTTTGAGTTCTTAGTGGAATCCTTGACTTATCCCGCATACGATGATCCTAATACAAGTATCATATGTCATATTATTGGACAAGATTCCTCGACTTATGGAAAAATATATTTCTATCCGAAAGACAATACCATTCCACCTGACATATCCAAAAACAAAAAATGAACCTTTTTACGTCAAGCCTCCCGCTATATCCTAATATCTGACACCCTGTATTGATGAGGTCTTGACGGTATTATCTTACGGTGTCTTGAACACAATGAAGCTCAAACTACCTTATGAGACGTTCATGAGGGTATTTGTGGGACACATTCGAGTGGTACTTCCTTGGCTAAGAAGCCCATGTGTATGGGTTACTATTGGCCTACTATGGAGATGAATTCCTTTCACTTTGCTAGGAAATGCAAGAAATGTCAGATACATGGGAATCTTATTCATGCACTAGGACAACAACTACATCCTTTTACAACCACATTTCCATTTAGTCAATGGGGAGTCGACCTTGTAGGTGTAATTCACCCTCCATCTTCCAATGACCATAAGTACATTATCACTCCAACTGAGTATTTTACCAAGTGGATTGAAGCCGTTCCATTGATTACTGACATTGGCAATAAAATTTCCATGTTTATCCTCAATTATATTATTTGCAGATATGGTATCCCTATGCATCTTATTATAGATCATGGGAAGAAATTCCAAAATCAATACATGGATGAACTATGTGAGAAATTCATCATCACACACCACTATTCCACCATTTATTATCCCTAGGGTAATGGCCAAGCTGAGGCGTCTAATAAAACCGTTGTCAAGATCCTTCAAAAGATTGTCAATGACGCTGGCCATGACTGGCATGTCCAATTGAATCCTACCTTATGGGCTTATCACACTTCCATCCGTACTCCCATTGGAGCCACACCGTATTCCCTTGTCTATGGCTCTGAAGCTATTCTACCTGTTGAGGTCGAGTTACCTTCTCTTCATGTATCCCTAAAAGATTTAATTCCAGATGAAGAGTACAGGGTGGCACGACTAACTGAATTGGAATTTCTAGATGAACGTTGTCAAAGAGCCTTTGATCATTTGAAGGTCTATCAATAGAGGATGTCCTATCAGTACAACAGTAAAGTGAAACCCAAAGACTTTCAGGTGGGTAATCTAGTCCTTCGCGAGAATCCCAAAAATCAGTAGCATCATGAGAAGAAGGGTAAGTTTGAACCCAACTGGTTAGGTCCTTTTGTGATTATAGTAGTCTATGGCTTTGGGGCTTATCAGTTGTCTACATCTGAGGGAGATCTCTTGGATGAGCCTCTTAACAACATGCACCTCAAGAAGTTCTATGCTTAAAATCCCAATGCAAGGGGTATGTATATAGATAAAAACAAAAAAAAAATTCATAAAATCTCAAAATACAAAAATACAAAAAAATCAAAAGAAAATTGCAATAAAAACATGTGGTGAAGACTTGGAAACAAGCACCATTTGTGACAAGTTAGATCCTCTCTCTATTAGGATTATTCTAACGTGTCCACTCATTGTATATACCCATAATAAAATGGTTCGTCAATCATCATTTCTGCCATGTATATATCATAATAAAATGACCAATTCATAGCATGTTATCCACTGTATATATCCATAATAAAACCCACCATAGCTTGGTCTATTGTCTTGGTCTTCATCCTAGTCTTGTTGTGTCCTTCTTCACCTATAATAAGTTAGTCCATCACCTAGCTGGGGGCATGTCATTGACCTAGTTTGGGAAGTGGATCTATGATAGTCACAACTCCTAGAGGATAGAATGGAGTATTTTCACCAGACAAGAAAACACAATCAAACGTTCTTACATAATGATAGCCTCATCATGACTCATAATCTATGATCTATCTTTCAAAATGTGACCGCTTATCTATACATTTGAAATGGCTATACATCAACCAAACTTATCAATACACCTAACACTATCTTTTGGCAAAGAAATGTATGTTCATGATAGGCATGTTAGAATGATTTTTTGTAGATTATGCATTCATATATGGGTTTCATTGTTATCATGTTTCCTATTGCATTTTGGGATATCTTTGATATGAGTTTAAAACTCCCATAGGTCATTGATTAGAATGGCTGGGATGGGGCATGATATTTTCTTTGATTGCTGTTTGTGGGATATTTTCCAATGAAGTCAAAGGAATAAGTAATTGGGGTGTCTGTGTGTAAGTTCCTTCATCAGTTTAATAAGCATTGACACATACAGTTCATGTTGTTATGCAAATGCTATTAATGGTGATACGCCACACATACCTCGACTCCAAATATTTTTTCCCTGATAGAGGGTAGAATATTCATTTTCTGTTATGCAAATGAAACTCAGGTCATCTTGGTTTAATTATACCTAGATGCTTGTCAGGTTTTCTATATTAAACTCCATGCAAGAAGTGCTCAGGTCATCCTAGTTTAATTATACCATGATGCTTGCATTCCTTTGCAACATAACTAGCTCAATGATGATAATCAAATTCCATTTATAATGAAGCTCTAAGATGTTTTGTGAAGTTGTGGAGATATTCATTTCATATTTCATTTTGCATTACATTTAAAAGATCCTGTTGCATATTAGTGCTCCTTTTATAGGGTTTAGTAGGTTATCTTGCTTCTAAGTCCACCTATTTTCCTTGTCCATTCTTCTCAAGTCAGACACATTGTTATTTAAGTTGATGACATTTGGGTATAAAAAATATAGATTTCATCTTGCATTTTAAAATTTTGCATATTCCTGTAATACCCCAGAAATGGACTATAGGTTCATTAACCTCCTACATCTTCAAATTGAACGAAATCAACATCAAAGTCCTAACTAAGGCACATCTGCGCATTATCAAATCCTAATTGATTATCTTAAAATCTACATTGGAGAATATTCCTAGCAATATTCTTATTTATCCTAATTATCTTTGATTTAATGATTATTTGGCGATAAATCTTATTTATCCTAAAGTTTGATTAATTGAATATTCTAAATATTTAATTAATTAGATTTAATACTGCCACTTAATTATTTAATTAAATTTAATTCTATTTATTCCTAAATTATGTTATTTAATTTTGACAATAAATCAAAAATCTTATGACTAATTGATTAAATTCTTATTTAATTAATTAATGTCAATTGTCAATATTTAATAATATAGTTTTAGAATAAAAGTTTGATTTAATAATTGATTAATCCATAAATCAATTATTTTAATTCAAAAATTAGTTCACTTGAGAATAAATCACTTTATTTTTAAATAAATTTATAATTAAACCATGCACAATCAGAAAAGCAGGCAACTATAAATTAACAATCAATTTTAAAATTGAAACTCAACATCTGATGATGAGTTGAAATTTAATCTAAACTCTATTTTGAGTTAAACACTGCTTTTGCATGATTTTTGTGAGTTAATTATCTCTAATTTCCTGATAACTCAAAAATCAACCTGAGTTTATCAAGAGTGATTTATGGATTTTCTCATGCATCCTCAAGCCTTGGATTTCTATAAAATCAAGGCTCAGCTCTTCATAATTATCAACACTCAAATTTGCACAATTACTCTGGCGAATTGGCAATTGAAGGATTAAACACTTGCGACAGGCGATTTGTGAGATCTTTCATAGTTGATCATAGTTTTTGCATAGTTTTCATATCATAGTATTCATATTCATTCATATCATTCTTAGATTAAATCTGCATTCAATTTCATTCATCGAGTTTAGATTCATACAGTTTTTCATATTTTTGCACAGAAAATAAAAAAATATAGGTTAATCTGCATTCATATAGTCTTTCATTCTTTTGCATTCAAATCCTTCATTTAGGTGTTGCATTGTCACTGATCTCGACCTAATCTAAGAACACCATACTCACACCTACTAGAAGGTAGTAAATCATCTGGTTAGCTTAGTTTCATTTATCTGCAGATTTTGATTAAGCTAACCTCTAATGTTTTATTGAAGTGTTGTGTCCACAGCTAGGTACAATTTTCACACACATTTCTGGTGCCCACCATGGGGCCCTGAAATGGGTTTCCATCTCTTCTATTTCAATTTCTATCTATTTTCCGTTCAATCTTGCCATTTTATTCTCTGTCCATACATTTTTTGTACGAGTTTTGTCAGAAACTCATACCCGAAGCTACTGGTTGTTGTACGACAGTTGAGGATTCTAAGGCTCATTTTAGCAACTATAGATTATCATTTGAGACCTAAATTATCATTTGGAAAGACACCCATTGTCGTATGAGTTTTCAGACTGTCATCTGGGAGGTAACCCACTGTCGTACGAGTTTTGGTACCAGGATTCAATTGTCATTTCAGAATTTTAGGCAATTTTTTAGATTTAGACTAATTACTAACTCTAACAATTGAACTTTGTTGTTTCTGATTGATCTTTGTTGATTTTGATTGGGAAAAGTGAAACTAAATTGATAAAATAGGTAAAATCTACTAAGCACATTGCAAGGAATTTAGGTATTCTCCTATGATCTGATAACACTTCAATTTGGATTAAAACAAACTCTCACATGTCAAGCTTGTGTGACTTTTCTTGCTTTGATATCATAAACGTCATTTTGGGCTATAAAATGAACATAGATTTGCTTTCTGAATATTTGTTACACATAGTAAATAGGCCTTATGAACACTATTTTTGGATGATCTTGAGAGATTGGGATTCTTTTGCTTGTTCACGCATGCGAAGCTCTTCTTAACGAAGGATCCCCTTGTAGGTAGGGAGGATATTGAGGTTGTCTTGCGTTCTACTATATTTTTGAGTCTTCAACTTTTGATTGATACATTCTCTCTCTAGAGAGATTGATAGACCATAAGCAGTTGACATCATAGATCTTTGTGAGATAATTTTAGTCTTAGCGTGTCAGATTAATCTGTCTACTTTGTTTTGGTGAAGAGAAGAGGTTAGGGGATTATGCTCTACTTCCTTTTTGGATAGTACCAGAAACCCAGATCCTTGAATCTGATCTAGTCCCCCTGTGGTATCTTTTGTGAGTCACCTTCAGAGAGGGTTAACCATAGTGGACATTCCCTTAATTGGGTCAACCACATGGATGGAACCTCAAGCGGTAATAGCCATTTTCACCGTGGTAGCAGCAACCACTATATAAATGTCCTTATGGAGGAAATCTTCACAAGTGTGGTCTCTTGTTGGGCTGTTAGATCTCTCTAGTAGATCCCGATTGATTAAATTCTTAAACTATGTCAAAACCTCAGTGCAACTGGATTGGAGTTCACCCTCTTGAGATCACAAAAGTTGTAGAGTCAGACCATTACTATAAACCTTAGCGAGGCCTATTTTTCATTTTCTACGAATATGTGCATTATTGAATTTTTTTTTGGAACATACACAAATAGCACTCCTAGGGATTAGCATATTAAGTCACTATTGCTTGTTCATGTGCACGATTGCTTTTTCCCTTGTTCATTGTTTTCAGATGATTGCCTGTTTCCCTTGCTTTCTGTTTTGCGTGCTTGATATCTACTTGGTTATTTGAGATAGACTATCACACATAGATCTTCAAAATTGGACAGAAAACTTTGCCAACAATCTGAAATTGAAAGCCTAAAAATTGCAAAATTTGAAGCAAAATTCCTCTCTGGAGTCAAAAGTCATCCCACAGTCTCAGATTGTCGTACGAGTCTTGAGCAAAAGTCATTTTAGAACCCCTGTATTGTCGTACATGAGTTAGTACTATGTTGTATGAGTGTTGTCACCAGAAATCAAAAGAACATTATCCCTGGCAGCAATTATTGTACGAGTCTTGTCAATTATCATTTGAGAGCATACCCAGTGTCATACGAGCCCGCAAAAACTTGTTTGAGAATTTTCAAAAAGTTGTTAGAGACTTGTCAAATTTGTTAGAAATCCAATTTTTATAGCCTATTTCTAGATTCTGTCAAAACATTCACTGTGTCAGGAACATAGCAGAAACTAGAATGAATTCGATCATTTACCTAAAGTGGTCTCCTAAGTCTGATTTAGTCTTTTGATTTATCACTTTGAATCTTTTTCATCTTGTGTCAAAACCTTGTCAAAATTATCTCCAAATTCAGTCTTCTTACAAAACGGCTAAGTGTTGTGAGCTTGTGCTTGCCATCTTTTGGGCATCTACCCATACTACTGTGGCATAATATCCTTCATTTATGTTCGATCTAATATTCAATCAATCCAATCTTGACAAGGTTGCATCATTCGATCTTCTTGAATCAAGTCATTCTTCAGTTGTCTTCATCTTGCTCTCTTGCTTCACCCAAGGTTAATGGTGAAAACTCGAGCTTCATCACACAAGAAATCTGAAGAAGCATCTCATACCTTACCTTTGTCTACTCATGTGGGTCCAACCTTTGATGAACTCTACAATTCAGGTCTTTACCAAGATGACGGTCTTGGCAATCTTCGATTAAAAACTGGTTATATCCCCCCTCCTCCATCAATCCAAGGAGTTAATACACAATCTCTACATCAATCTATTCTAGGGAGTCCAAAAACTCCTAACATGTCTCACAAAGGGACACATCATGGATCTCAAGGAAATCACTCTCAACATGGTGTGGATCAAGAACCTACACCTTCTGAAATTGCTCGATATCAAAATGATAATGACTTCAAGAAAATGATGAGGCATTTCTTGAAGGAAGACAGAGAAACATACTTTCTAGAACTAGCTCGTCAAGGGGCTAAACTTCTTCCCAACTTTAATGTTGAAGATATCAGTACACATGAGGAAGAAACTCCAATCACAGCTATGATGAAATAGTTTCATGCCATGCAAGTCAAACTTAACAAACTTGAAAAAGAAAAGGAACCTAAAGAGTTCTCCATGGAGGCTCTATGCCCTTTTCCATTTGATAAAGACTTGTACATGCTGCCATTCCCTAAAAGAGTGGAGGTACCTAAGTATGATAAGTATGATGAAAACTCTGATCCTCAAGATCATGTCAGAGAATTCTGTACTCAATCTATGGAGTTCATGCATGAACCAACCTACTTAATGCATCTTTTCCCTCGATCTCTAGGAGGGTCAGCCATTCATTGGTTCTAAAAAATGCCCCCAACTATCAAAATTTTTAAGGAGTTAATCAAACTGTTCTATCAACAATGCTCCTACAATATCCAGTATCCGGTCACCATGATCGACATCTACAATTTGAAATAGAACTTAGGAGAACCATTCCTAACTTTTCTCAAATGATGGAGGAAAAAGTTTTCTCTATATGCTAGGCCCATTCCAGAAACTAAGAAGTTGGAAATCTTCATCAACAATCTTGTTCCATAACTTAACTACCATTTGCAAATGCAAAATCACACATCCTTTGATAAAATGGTAGGAAATGTAATCAAAATTGAGAAAGTACTTGTACAAAAAGGAGACATATCACTTCAAAAGGACAAGTATGAATCTGGATCTAGTTCTAAAGACAAAGGCAAAAATTGGAACAAGAATAAAGGTATTTTCATAGATAGTGTTGTTGATAATATTTGTGCCCCATCTAAGGCACCTTCTTTCAATCTCACTGTCGGCACCCAAGCCATCAAAGATTCTGAAGCTAAAACATTAGAATCAAACAAGAAGCCATTTGCTTACAAACCTTGGGCTACATATCCTAATCACAAATTCACTCCTCTTGGAGAGTCCTTGGAATCTACCATGAAAACTCTGTTGGCTAACAACATCATTTACTTGCCTAAGATCTGACCATTTGATCCTGAACCTAAACCAAAATGGTGGAAAGAGACCAATTTATGTGACTTCCATCATAATAAGGGTCATAAAACTAATAAAAACATACACTTGAAACACCTCATACAAGACAAGATTGATAATGGACAAATCACGATTGACAATCATAAAAGAAATAATGATCATATAGCATTCACGGAGCCATTTTTGAAACATGGTAAAGAAGATTCTTCTTCTTAGCCTAATATGGGTGCTAAAGTCAATTATGCCTACTTTGGAAATAATGCTATCATCAATATGGTTGAACCATGCCTATCTAAGTATTGCAATGTCATCACAATTGTAAGAAAAGATAGAAAATCAATCAGCTAACACAGTTACTCAATCACAAGCTCAGGCACATCTACTAGGACAAATCCCAGAGTCATTAAATGTCCCTAAGATGCCTTTCAATCTCTCTTCCACTTCTAAGTAGAAGGCTACATCTAAATCTTCAAATCCTAAAGACATGAGGCCTACATCATACAATATTATCGAACAACTCTAGCATACAAATGCAAAAATCTCCATGTTTGAGTTGCTTCGGATATCTCCAGCTCATAGAGCCATTCTAGAAAAAGCTTTGCTCAGATCTAATGTTCCTAACAATCTTGATTTAGATAGATTCCAAACTATGGTTGATCATCTAACATCTCCATAGTATATCTCATTTTCAGAGGAAGATGATAATTGCTTAAGTCATCCGCATAACTAGCCCTTGCACATTGAAGTCTTGATCCAAAACCATCATGTCAAATGCGTGTTGATAGATGGAGGCACTGGTCTCAATATTTGTTCTTACAGCTTGATCACACAATTGGGATTCTCTGAAGCCACCATTGATCCTAAGAAGAAGATAACTATCAAAGCATATGATGAGCAAAAAAGATCTTCCAAGGGAAATATTGTCTTATCTATCATAACAAGACCCGTTATCAGAGACACCATATGTTAAGTTCTTGATCTACATTTGGCTTACAACATCGTTCTAGGAAGACCCTGGATACATGAAATGAGAGCTATTCCTTCTACATACCATCAAAGTGTGAAGTTTCCTTATGAAGGAGTAGAGGTGACAATTCCAGTGGACCTATACACAACTTGCAATGCATTGAAAGAAAGTGCTGATAAACTTGTTCCTAATAACAAAGAATCTTCCACTAAGGAAATAGACATTGTTTCAACATCCAAAATGGAAGACATTGCTAAATAAGTCAAAATCAAAGACAATGGTATGGGAGAATACACAATGAAATTTTTTTTATCTCTCACATCTCTCCCGTTGTCCCTTAAATCTTATGGGCAACCATCTGACAAAGTAAAACCTACAGCTAAAGAATCCCAAGTCATATTCAATGGAAGCTTTGTCACAGAACAAGTATCTAAACAAGAGTTTGAGGAAGAAGAAGTCATGCTTGCATGGTTATACAAGGATGAGTCTCAATCCCAATTAGTCTAGAAATGTGACTCCACTTCAAGAAAAATTCCTTAGAAGTCATATGGACCAGGGGACAAATTGATCACAAAAATGGGATATACTAGAAAAGGACCTCTAGGACTACAAGGTAAGGGTCTTCTATCACCTCTTGACCACCATGGCTGCACAAACAAGGATACAATAGGTCTAGGATATAAGAAGAAGCCTTTCTATCTTAGTAAGAATTGCCCACATGTCTTAGAACAGATTGAGCCATCCACAACAAATCAAACAAAGGAAGAAACAACTAGACAATCTAACAGTGATGATTCTGACACAACCACTAAGGAGCTCATTCCTTATGAGCATTTTCCTAAAGAAATAAAAGACCTCCTTGAAGTTGAAGATGATCCAATAAAAAGAATCAATGTAGTAGAAACACAAGAACCTACTATAGAACAAGAGACAGTTGCACCACAAGAACCAGCTAATCTCGAAGGTAATCAAACAGACAAAGAAGAAGTTGGTAGTTATTTTGAAACAAATTCCCATGAGTATGAATTAAAATCAAAATCTGAGGGTAACCCTTCTTGGGGCATTCATCCTGACTTTACACACATCCTCACATTTCCTAGAGGCATAGATGAGGAATCAAATGACTATGAATGGGGAGTCATTCTAGAGGAAGATGAGCTTATCACAGAAAAACATATTGACATTGTTCACCAATATGCACCTAAAACCAACGTAAGTCTAGAGCGAAATAATAAACTTAACGAGTCTGATCCACTGATGGCTGAAGTGGACTCCCAGAATGACATTGAGCCTATTCACAAATTGAACATTTTGAGTTATAATATCACCTTCAAACTTGAGAGTCAGGTTAGGACCAATGATGACAGATCCATATCCATAAACACTATTTCCCAATCTTTCACCACTTTGACTATCCAACATCCCAAACTTCTTGACCAAACCTCCATGAATCCGAGCCAAGGTGTTTATACCTTTCCAAATGACTATGCCCTTGCTTGCTACCTCAATGTAGTTGAGCCTATGATGACTTCCATCAGTGAATTGAGTGTTAGCATGACAGAGTCAGACATCAAGTATCTTAGTCAAAAGAATAAAAGTAAAAATAAAAAGAAAAGGAGTTCTGAGGGTGAAAACCACTTTGTGGCAGTCTCAGAACCTACAAAAGTAAAAATAAAAGACATATCCAAAGGTGAAAACCTCTCTGAGGTGCCTAAGGATGAGATATTTGATGTCCTTCTGAGTCATTTATAGGATAGATCTCCAGTTCTAATTGAGCTCACTTAATCTATCAACTTGGGAACAACAAAATAACCACAGTTGATTCATGTAGCACAATCCTTATCAGAAGAAGAAAAGAAAAAATTTACCACATTCTTAACTGAAAAGAAGATCAACTTTGCATGGAAATATTCAGATATGTTAGGGTTGGATCCTGATCTTATAATGCACCATTTATCTATAGCTCCAGGGGTCAAACCTATTAAGAAAAAATTAAGAAAGATGCATCCACATGTTGCACTCTTGGTCAAAGCTAAATTAGAGAAACTACTAAAAGCCGGATTCATCTATGTTATTGACTATGCTGAATGGATCTCTAATATTGTACCTATTTCTAAACCAGATAAATCAATCAGAGTGTGCACAAATTTTAGAGATGTAAACAAAGCATGCCCTAAGGATGATTTTCCATTACCTAACATTGATATGATAGTGGACATGACTGTGGGCTTTGAGATGTATTCTTTGATGGATGGTTTTTCTAGATACAACCAAATAAAAATTGCTTGAGAAGATCAAGAGAAAACTACTTTCACATGTGCGTGGGGTACCTTCTATTGGAATGTCATGCCATTTGGTCTTAAGAATGCTGGTGCTACATATCAGAGAGCTATGACATCTATCTTTCATGACATGATGCATCAAACTATGGAGGATTATGTTGATGATACTTTAGCAAAATCTATGATAAGATCTGAACATCTAAATGATTTGAGAAAAATACTAGATCGAATGGAGAAGTTTAGTCTTAGACTGAACCCTAAGAAGTGTGCTTTTGGTGTCACTTCTGGAAAGCTCTTGGGCTACATTCTTTCAAAGAAAGGAATTGAAGTAGATCCAGCTAAGGTCAAAGCTATCATGGAGATGCAACCTCCCAAGAATATTAGTCAAATGAGAACATTACAAGGGAGGGTACAATCTATTAGACACTTCATATCTCAACTAGTAAACATATCACAACCTTTCACAAAGACATTACATAAAGGTGTGACCTTTGCATGGAATGAGGAATGTGAAAAGAACTTTAATCATATCAAGAAATATCTATCAAATCCTCCTATTTTGATGCCTCCTATTCAAGGGAAGCCATTTATCTTATATGTCTCTGCCATAGATACATCACTGGGGGTATTACTAGCACAACGTGATGAGAACAAGAAGGAAAGAGCTATATACTATATCAGTAGAACATTGGTAGCAAATGAGAAGAACTATTCAATGATTGAGAAAGCTTATCTAGCTATGATCTTTGCATCACAGAAACTGAGATATTACATGTTGTGTGTGTGAAAATTGTACCTGATCTGTAGACACAACACTTCAGTAAAACATTAGAGGTTAGCAATAATCATGCAAAATTGAAATCTAATCTAACCAAGTGATCTACTGCCTTCTAATAGGTGCGAGATCGATGTTCTTAGATTGCTATCGAGATCAGTGACCTAGACGACACCTAAATGAAGGATTTGAATGCAATTGATCTAGATATGAATTGAATGCAATTAAGCTATTTTTTTGGATTTTAGATGCAATAAGAATGATAAAAACTTGATATGAAATCTAATCTATATGAAATTGATCTGCTAAAATGATCTAACAATGATATGAAAAAGAATCTAAATGAATGTAAAAAAAACAAATTGATCTCACAATAGCCTTGATTCGCAATAAGCTTTGATTCTCCCAATTCTAATTCTCCAACGTGATTGTGCAAAAAATATGAGATGCTTTGAGATGAGCTGAGGCTTTAATTTTATAGAAATCCAAGGCTTTGGAGGTGCATGGAAAAAAGCCATAAATCATTCAGATTAACTTAGCTTGATTTTTGAGTTATCTGATAATAAAGATAATTTAATTCACAAGAACATGCAAATCATGCAAAAATAGCTTTTTAACTCAAATTAGACTTTAGATCAATTTTAAAACTCAAAAATAATGTTGAGTTCCAAAAAGTCAATAACTTGCATTGATTTTCCAATTTGGAGTTTAACTGCTCTTTGATTGTGCACATGGATAATTATGAATTAATAAATAAATAAAGTGATTTATGCTCAACTTAACTGATTTTTGAAAATAAATAATTGATTTATGGGTTAATCAATTATTTAATCAAACTTTTATTAAAAATTATATTGTTAAATAGTGACAACTTGCTTTAATTAATTAAATAAAAATTTAATCAATTATTCATAGGATATTGGATTTATTGTCAAAATTAAATAATACAATTAATAATAGATAGAATTAAATTTAATTACACAATTAAGTGGAAAGATATTAAATCTAATTAATTAAATATGAAAATATTCAATTAATCAAACTTAGGATAAATGTGATTTATCGCCAAATAATCATTAAATTAAAGATAATTAAGATAATTAGGAATATTGCTAGGAATATTCCCCAATGCAGAATTTAAGATAATCAATTATGATTCGATGATGTTTAGATGTGCCTTAGATTAGGACTTCGATGTTGATTTCATTTGATTTGTAGATGTAGGAGGTTAATGAACTTATAGCCCATTTTTGGGGTATTACACATGTTAGCTCTGTTAGGAATGAATGCAAAGTGTATTGGCAGTCATTCTGTACCAATTGTTGTTGCATTCATGACTTGGATTGTCATTGATGTCAACACAGTGATATTCTGGATATTAGCAGGAAAGTAGGTACAGTTTTGTTTTGCACACATGTTGTATTGTAGATTGGATTTTGCACAGTTGATGGTATGTTCTTTGGTGTGTTATTAACCTATGGTTAACAGCACAAAAAGAAATTCATTCATTTGTAAGAGTTATGAGCATTTTGGTGAAAGTAATGTTTAGACAGTGTTTCTGTGTAGCGATGTTCAGAAATCGGAGGATATCTCTTAGCTGGGATGGAATCTAATTTTTCACAGTTAAAGGGATGTTGGAGACTCATTAATGATGATGTAGTTCATAGCACAAACTTTGAGGATATGTTTGGAGAAAGTTACAGTAACTGGAAGCCGATAATTTTATGTGAATTTTGTGTGTAGCGTGTAGAATTTATTATTTTGTAATTGAGGACTGACTCATTTGTAATTATTTGAGTTTGGTATATAAGAAGGAATTTTTTCCTTATTTTAATGTGTACTATGAAGAGTGTGATGCGAATATATGCATGAATTGAAGAAAAGAGCTAATTCAGTGATGAAGGAAGACTTGTGAGTACAGAGATCTGGAATTGTGATCTTGTGTAGCAGAGAGTGCAGTTTTGGCACAGTGTGAAGGAGGTAATATATTTCATATTATTCTATTGAATAATTCTAAGATCTTTTAGACAATGGGTTCAGAGATCTTTCTTTGAAGCTATTTGGGCAGTGGGTCCTTCTGTCTTCCATAAACTCTTAACCGGGTTAGAATCTTTTAACAGGGATTCAAAATATCCTAACAAGGATTTATATGTACTGAATGTATTTCATAAGACTCCTAACAGGGTCCATCATCTAACAAGGAACTTTCATATTAGTGCATCATTTTGTGGGCATCATTCCCATCGGGGTTTACTCTTTTCAAGAGGTTCCCTATTTAACATATCTTGTGTTATTGTGCAATTGTGTATGATTATCTTTCTATGGTTGATCAGTACATTGATTATATTGTTTAAAGTAGTTGAATGGATAAATTATCTGATAACTGATTCACCCCCCCCCTCTCACTTATCTTGGGGATCTTTACTTTCTAACAATTGGTATCAGAGCAACAGGTCCTTGAAAGAAAAGTTTAACAACTTAAGGAGATCCATGGAGAATTTTAGAAAAGAAAGCCCTAAGTTTGATGGAGTAAATTTTGATAGCTGGAAAGAAAAGATGAAGACACATCTATTGTGTTTAGGACCAAGTTATTGGTTGATTACAAAGAATGAGAAGACTATCATTGAGGAAGACAATCTATAGGCAGGAACTAAAGATGAACTAGATCTATTCATGTGTAACATACTTACAAGAGAAGCACTTTTATCAGCACTACCAGAGAATGAATATAGTCAGGTAAGATGTTTGAAAACATCTCATGCAATTTTGAAAGCTTTACATTCTACTTTTGAAGGTGATGAACATGCAAAGAAGGCTAGATTACATAATTGGATTTGTGCATTTGAAGATATCAGAATGATGGAAGATGAATCTATTAGAAGTTATATTGGTAGGATGTCTGAGATTGTGATAGGAATAAAGTTTTGTGGAGGTGATAAGACAAAGAATGAAGTGATATGGAAAATTCTGAGAACTTTGACACCAGTATTCAAGCAGACAATGCAGATGATTGAACAAGTGATACCTTGTACATCGAACTTTTCAAGAGAGACTCTTCTTGGAAGATTAGAAACAACAGAGATGAACTTGAGATTATCAGGAGAGCTACCTAGAATGGAAACAACATTCAGTGCTCTTAGCATTAGACCTACAAGAAGTACTAGTGTGAATGGAGATTATGCCAGCAGTAGCAGATCTGAGGAAGATAAGAAGATTGAAGAAGGTATTGCATTACTTGTAAAAAGAGAACCAGATGGTAAGAAAATCTTTAAATGTTGGACTTGTCAAGAATATGGTCATTTTGCATCTAAATGTCCTAAAAGAGTTAAGAAGTATAGAAGCAACTTTAAACTTAGGAGATCTAAAGAATGTTATTATGCAAATGATGAAGATTTTGAAGCAGGAATTGAAAAACATTTAAGTGACAGTGATAATGATAACTTTGAGGAAATAGGATTTGTAGCAATTAAAGAAGAAAGTTCTGAATTTGATAAAAGGGAAGAAAAAGCATTAGTTTCACAAGTTGAAAAGAAATCTGATTGGATTATAGACAGTGGTTGTTCACATCATATGACTGGAGATAAAAGAAAGTTTGTTAAGTTAGATAATTATGATGGAGGAATTGTTAGGGTTGGTAACAATGCACCTTGTTTGATTAAGGGTATAGGATCTATTACTCTTGATGGAAAGACTAACACTGATGATGTTTACTTTGTTGATGGACTAAGACATAATCTACTAAGTGTTGGACAATTCGCTGATAAGGGTTATCAAGTTTGGTTTTTTGAGAAAACTAGTGTGATAAAAGATAAAGATGGAAATCTGATTGGAAAAAGATCTAGAACTAGAGGTAATGTATTTCAGTTGAATCCTACTAAGATGACATGTTTGATAACTAGGATTGATGACAGTTGGTTATGACATAAAAGGTTTTGTCATATAAACTTTGATAATATTGTCAAGGTGAGAACTACACTTGCGGTAAGAGATTTACCTAGAATTATGAAACCTACTAACATGATTTGTAAAGAATGTATGATGGCAAAGCAGAAAAGGAGTTCATTTCCCAATAAGAAGTTCACATCGGCAGAGAAGTTGGAGATTGTTCATACAAACTTAAGTGGTCCTACTAGGACTAGAGGATTCTATGGTGAAAGGTATTTTATGATTCTTGTTGATGATTTTACAAGAATGATGTGGATTGCATTTTTGAAAGAAAAATATGAAACATTTGATAAGTTTAAGATCATGAAAAGAAAAATTGAGAATGAATCTGGAATGAAGATTAAGTGTCTAAGATCTGATAGAGGTGGTGAATTTACATCTAGAGAGTTTAACACTTTTTGTGAAATGAATGGTATTAAGAGACAACTTTCAGCCCCTAGAACACCAGAACAAAATGGTATTGCAGAAAGAAAAAACAGGTCAATAACTCAAGCAGCAAGAGCTATGTTGTTTGAAAATGATTTGGCTAAATTTTTTTGGAGAGAATCAGTGAACACAATAGTATACACTATGAATAGAGTACAAATCAGAGTAGATACAAACAAGAAACCTTATGAATTATGGTTTGGACATACACCCTCAGTTAAGTATTTTATAATTTTTGGAAGTAAATGTTATATAAAGAGAGATGATGATATAGGAAAGTTTGATCCTAGAAGTGATGAAAGAATATTTCTTGGATATTCTTTAAAAAGCAAAGCATATAGATGTTATAACAAAAGAATTAAGACTATTGTTGAAAATACAAATGTAAAAGTTGATGAGAAGTTTAAAATTCAGGAAAGAATGCTTGATTATGAATCTGATGGAGAAGCACAACCTCAACCTAACATTGAAAATGCAGAATTATTTTTTGAAACTAATAGTGATTTGTTGAATGAAAGTCATGCTGAAGAAGACAAAGAAGAAAACAAAGAAGAAAATAGAGAAGAAAACAAAGAAGAAAGCAGAGAAGAATCTATAGTCGGAACAAGATCAGTAACTATGACACCTAACAGGTATACTTCAAGACATCACCCTGTTAAGAAAGTTATTGGAAGTTTAGATAGAGGAGTTTTGACTCAAAATAAGGTACATTTATGTTTGATTTCTCAAATTGAACCTAAGACTACTAATGAATCTTGTGAAGATGAACATTGGATCAATGCTATGAAAGAAGAACTAGAGCAGATTGAAAAAAAAGGGACATGGGAATTGGTCCCTAGACCTGAAGACAAGAATGTGATTGGAACAAAGTGGGTATTCAGAAACAAGATGAATGAACAAGGAGAAGTGATAAGAAACAAAGCAAGATTGGTATGTAAAGGATATTCACAACAAGAAGGAATTGACTATGAAGAAACTTTTGCACCTGTGGCCAGACTTGAAGCAGTGAGAATGTTTCTAGCATATGCAACTTACAAGAAATTCAGAGTGTATTAGATGGATGTGAAGTCAACATTTTTGAATGGTGAATTGGAAGAAGAAGTCTACATTGAGCAGCCTAAAGGTTTTCCTTTGACACAAGAAGGAGATATGGTGTGTAAGTTAAAGAAAGCTTTATATGGATTAAAACAAACACCTAGAACCTAGTATGCAAGATTGGATAAGTATTTATTGAAATTGGGATTTATAAAAGGAACAACAGATAGTAACTTATACACAAAAGAAATTGAGAATGGTTTGTTGGTTATAGTTATATTTGTTGATGATATTATCTTTGGAGTAGAAGATGAAGCTAGTGAAAAATTTGCAGATGAAATGAAGACTGAATTTGAGATGAGCATGATTGGAGAAATGAAATATTTTTTGGGATTACAGATAACACAAAACAAGGAAGGTATATTTGTAAGTTAGACTAAGTATTTAAATGAATTATTGAAAAGATTTGGAATGGAAGATTCTAAACCTGTTGGAACACCTATGGTAACTGGACATAAGTTATCTAGCAAAGATGAGACACCAGCAGTTGAGCAGAAAAAGTACAGATCTATGATTGGAGGATTGCAGTACTTGACTCATACAAGACCTGATATAGCACATTTAGTGGGGATTGTAGCAAGATTTCAAGCAGAACCTAGAGAATCACATTATGCAGTAGTAAAGAGGATACTAAGATATCTGAAAGGAACAATGGATTATGGATTATGGTATGAGAATTTTGATGATTTTACCTTATGTGCCTATACTGATGCAGATTGGGGAGGCAGTATTGATGAAAAGAAAAGCACCAGTGGTGGAGCCTTTTTTCTTGGAGGCAAATTGGTCTCTTGGCTAAGTAAGAAGCAGAATTGTACTTCACAAAGCACAACAGAAGCAGAATATGTTGCATCAGCAAATAATTGTAATTAGATTATTTGGATGAAGCAGATGTTGAAAGATATTGGAATAAAGTTTGATGAGCCTATTGTTATACATTGTGATAACGTGAGTACAATGAGTATGTCAAAAAATCTTGTTTGACATTCTAAGACTAAACATATTGAGATCAAGTATCATGTTGTAAGAGAGAAAGTTGCAGAAAAAGAAGATTGGAGTACATAAGTACAAAGGAGAAAATAGTAGATATATTTACAAAGCCTTTACCTAAGGATACATTTGTGTATCTGAGAGGTATGCTTGGGGTTATGCCCCAACCTATTTTTGAGAATTGATGCAGACGATTGCATCCGTCCAGTGGTATATGAGCCCTATCTTTCTTCTGGATTGGATGTTGGAACTTCCTCTATGGGGGAGTTTATGAGCTGAGTCATGAGGACTCTTGTTATTGTATTTTTCTGAAAAGTGTCTTTTGACATTAAGTTTTTGTTGAATTAGTGATTAAATTTCTATCATTGATGTCAATGGGGGAGAGATATACATGAAAAACATTGTGGATTGTATGAGAGAGCTGAATAGGAAAATGAAGCAAGATTTGATTTGATATTTTGCAGTGATGTTGCAGTATTGGATTTTTGGAACATTGGATGTTTTTCATCTATGTTTCCATCAATGCCAATGGGGAGATTGTTAGGAATGAATGCAAAGTGTATTGGCAGTCATTCTATAGAAATTGTTGTTGCATTCAGGACTTGGATTGTCATTGATGTCAACACAGTGATATTTTAAATATTAGCAGGAAAGAAGGTACAATTTTGTTTTATGCACATGTTGTATTGCAGATTGGCTTTTGCGTAGTTGATGGTATGTTATTTGGTGTGTTATTAACCTATGGTTAATAGTGCAAAAAAAAATTTATTCATTTGTAAAAGTTATGAGCATTTTGGTGAAAGCAGTGTTTAGACAGTGTTTCTGTGTAGAGATGTTCAGAAATCGGAGGATATCTCTTAGCTGGGATGGAATCTAATTTTGAAGAGTTAAAGGGATGTTGGAGACTCATTAATGATGACATGGTTCATAGTGAAAACTTTGAGGATATGTTTGGAGAAAGTTACAGTAACTGGATGCCGACAGTTTTATGTGAATTCTGTGTGTAGCATGTAGAATTTATTATTTTGTAATTGAGGACTGACTCATTTGTAATTATTTGAGTTTGGTATATAAGAAGGAATGTTTTCCTTATTTTAATGTGTACTATGAAGAGTGTGATGTGAATATATGCATGAAGTGAAGAAAAGAGCTAATTCAGTGATGAAGGAAGACTTGTGAGTACAGAGATCTGGAATTGTGATCTTGTGTAGCAGAGAGTGCAGTTTTGGCACAGTGTGAAGGAGGTAATATATTTCATATTATTTTGTTGAATAATTCTAAGATCTTTTGGACAGTGGGTTCAAAGATCTTGCCTTGAAGCTGTTTGGGCAGTGGGTCCTTTTGTCTTCCATAAACTCTTAACCGGGTTAGAATCTTTTAACAGGGATTCAAAATCTCCTAACAGGGATTTATATGTACTGAATGTATTTCATAAGACTCCAAATAGGGTCCATCCTCTAACAAGGAACTTTCATATTAGTGCATCATTTTGTGGGCATCATTCCCATCAGGGTTTACTCTTTTGAAGAGGTTCCCTATTTAACATATCTTGTGTTATTGTGCAATTGTGTATGATTATCTTTCTATGGTTGATCAGTACATTGATTATATTGTTTAAAGTAGTTGAATGGATAAATTATCTAATAACTGATTCATCCCCCCCCTCTCAGTTATCTTGAGGATCTTTACTTTCTAACAAGCTCATACCACACATTTGGTAGCTAAGATTGATCCACTAAAGTACCTACTAAGCAAAGCCGCCCTCACAGGTAGATTAGCTAAATGGGTGATGTTATTAAGAGAATTTGACATTGAATATGTTGAAAGAAAAACTATTAAGGGTCAAGTCATTGCTGATCAACTGGCTGACGCATGATTGTTTGATGATACACAAATGCAAATGGAATTCCCAGATTCCTCTATCATGAATCTTTCTTCTAGAGCATGGCAATTATTCTTTGACGGCTCCTATACATAGAATGGATCTTGAGTAGGTATATTTTTCATCACTCCTCAAGGATACTCAATCCCTAAAGCATTTAGAATCGAGTTTCCTTGAACAAACAATATTGCTAAATATGAAGCCCTTCTTAATGGCACAAAGATAGAAATTGAGTGGAAAGTAACAGAACTACACATTCATGGAGACTCACAACTTGTAATACACCAAGTCAATGATGTGTACCAAATGAAAGATGGAAAATTGATCCCATACAAGAGAATGGTAGATGATCTAAAGAAATATTTCATATCTATCACATTTGAACAGATTCCTAGAACAGAGAACAAGGCTTCCGATGCAATGGTAACGCTATCTACTTTATTACAGAAGCCTGAACATGAGCTATGCTGCGAGTTCCTATGGAAGCACTATCTTATCCTGCATATGATTTCCCTAAAACTTGCATGATTTGCACTGTTGTTGGTCATTATTCATCCCGATACAAAAACCTTTTCTCCTATCTCCAAGATCAAATCATTCCTGATACCTTCAACCACCATGATAAATGATACCTTATCTACAATATAGCCCAGTATGTCATCATTGGTCATGATATGTACAAACGAGGTCTAGATGGTACACTCCCTAGATGTTTAGAATGGGAAGAGTCTCAACATGCATTAGAGGAAGTCCATGAAGGTATATGTGGGTCACACTTGAATGGTTTAACACTAGCTCAAAAACTTATTAGGGCTAGGTACTATTGGCCTAAAATGGAAAAGGGGCTATCAAGTTTGCTAAGAATTGTCAAAAGTGCCAAGTACATGGTAACTTAATTCATGCACCAAGGAGAGATCTGATTCCCTTTACTACACAATGTCCTTTTCACCAATGGGCATTTGATCTTATAGGATCCATACATCCTCATTCTTCTAATGGACATACGCATATTATTACAGCTACAGATTATTTCAAAAAATGGGTAAAAGCAATTCCTTTGACTCAAGCAAATGGCAAACAAATTTCAATATTCATCTTGAACTACATCATATGTCAGTATGGTATTCCACATTCTATAGTCATAGTTAATGGTGGACAATTCAAGAACATAGACTTAGATGATCTATGTGCCAAATTCAAGATTACACAATATTGGTCATCAATCTACTATCCTCAAGGGAATGGACAAGAAGAGGCTTCAAATAAGAATCTATTGAAAATCTTGCACCCAATAGTTAATAAAATAGGAAGAGACTGGCATCTCATGATCAATCTATCTCTCTGGGCTTACAGAATAAGTATCAGAACACCCACTGGGGCTACACCATTCACTTTAGTTTATGGGTTTGAAGCGGTACTGCCTATTGAGGTTGAAATTCCATCACTAAGAATAAGAATGCATGGTCTAGTAACTGATGATGACTACATAGTGTCTAGGTTGCAAGAACTTGAACTACTAGATGAGTGCAGACAAGTAGCATATGATCATCTCAGAGTATATCAGAAGAGAATGTCTAGAGGTTACAACAAGAAAGTTAGACACAAAGAATTTCAGGTTGGCGATCTAGTCTTGAGAGAGAATCCTAAAAATCAATCAGATAGAGAATACAAAGGGAAGTTTGAACCCAACTGGCTAGGTCCCTTTGTAATAACTACTACTTTTGGCTTTGGAGCCTATCAACTCTCTATGACTAAAGGAGAATAGCTTTGAGAACCAATCAACGTTCTCCATCTAAAGAAATTCTACGCCTAAGGCATTTAGTCTATGGTAAAATGTCCTGAAAAAATCTTAAAAATAAGAAAAAGTCCTGAAAAAAAGATCATCGTTGTGAAAATCTAGCAAATAGGCACCTTGATGTATCACAAAAAAATAAAAAAATATCAAAAGTACAAAAAAAATAAAAATGAAAAATACAACAAAATGAGAAAAAGAAAAAGTGCCTTGGTGAAAACCTGGAAACAGGCACCTTGGTAGCAAAAATAGAATCTCTGCCAAGATGGTGAAAACCTGGCAAACAGGTGCCACTTGTTTCAAAATGCTCCATCTATCAGCGCAATCTTGGTCCTTCCTAGCTTTCAGTCCTGCTTTAGTTTGTACATATCTCCCGGTTTGGTTCTGCATTCCTATTTTTAATAAGTCAGTCTATACACCAATCTGTAGATAGCCTCTGTATCCTATCAATGCTCAAACTTGGGGGCAATCAAAGTCATATCCTACGACCTCCAATATATCCTAGATGTATCATATCTAGTCAAGGTCCTTTGAAGCTTCATCCGAGTCAGTCAAGTCTGTCTCCTATCCAAAAAGGATTTTGCATCTACAACAACGCAATCAAACACAAACTGAAAACAACCTATGCTTTTACATGCTTTTATCTCCTTGTATGCTTACTGATTCGCATTGAGATTTTTACATATTGTGTCCCTTTGAGCTGTTTGATGATGTCCTTTACCGAATTTAGAGAGTGATGACTGGGGGCATAATCTTTTCTTTATTTTTTGCTTGTATGTGAAAATATAACAATATTGGAAATTCTGGATTGAAATGGCGTCCATCTATAAGAGCCTCTATCTCGTATTGGATGGCCATGTGTACCTCGACCATTGATACCTATAAAATTCAAGGAAGTTTGATCTAAATATTATCTTTTTGAGAAAGTTCTTACTTCTATTGTGAAACATGATCTTACCTAAGGATGTGAACGATAAAGGGTCACTATGGGTAATTCACACTGGATTTAGAATGATCTCTTGACTGCTTGATGTGTTTGTTCCACAAGGTGTATTCTGGTCATCATGACATCTATGTTTTGATGCTTATACAAATTGCTATATCAAAATGGACATGATATTCAGGTCATCCTGGTCTTTATGCCTTGGTGCTTATATCTAATTCGACATTTCGAAAACAAAATCAATATTCATATGTCCATGGTTGTCTAGCCAGTGGGCATTGTATTGATTCTTGTGCATACAAATCAATATTCATATGTCTATAGTTTCATAACTAGTGGGCATTGTATTGATTTATCTGGTTACCTAAAAAGTTCAATGATGACAACAAATCGACACATGATCAGTGACTAGGTCCTAGGTCTTAGGATTGCATTTCATTTTGCATGTCATTTTTCACTTTGCACTTTGCATGATTGCATGATCTCGCAAATTGTTTAACACACTTGAATGTTTAAACAATCCTTCAAAACTAAACTTAAACTTGACATGAAGAGCTGAATCTCACATAAAGGTTTCCTCACAGAACCACAAGCAGTCACCATCCTGGGTTAGACATTCTTTTTGACATAAGACTGAGTACTTGTCTTCATCAATACCTGCAAAGAATATCATGTTTATCATTGCATTTTCATATCATAATCATTTCATCTACTGCATTTACATTGCATACATGTGCATAATCAAAATCATACATACATTTTTCCATAATCAATTACATTTGCATAACATCCATACATAAAGAAATCATTGCATTGCATAAATCCATACATACATTCTACACTACTCATAGCATTTACATCACATGATATCATCATAAATCAAAACATGACAAGTACAAATGAAGTCATAACCAAAATCATGATCTCATATCATATAACTCGAACTAGTCAAGGGTGCACTAGTAGCACAAAGTACAAAAGAATGAACTCATGTGAGCTATTAGAAGTCAGAACAATATACATGAAAAAAAGAGCAAAAATATCAAAATATCTAGACAGATCATCTATTTGCCTGATCCTCTTTATCTAGTGGAGGTGGTGGTGGTTCATCAGGCACTGCCTCAGCTCTGGGTGCCCTGGCTCCCTCTGATGCTATCATATATTGAGAGTATGTGGGTACTCTCTGAGTAGAAGGAACAACCACATAGTAAGTAGAAATGTAATAGGCAGCTTCTAGAGGTCTGATGTGTCACCTCTATCTGTAATCTCATGTTCTCCTCTCGGAGCTCGGACCACTGTCTATCTACCTTAGTGAATCACTCCTCCCAATGAACACTCTGTACCTTTAGGTCCCTGACTTGTAATCTAAGTCATCTAATGACCTCTTCAGGAGTCTGTGGTACACTAGGATCTACATCTACTATAGGCATATCAGTATCTCCAACTGCCTACTCAGTAGTCTCTACTCTTTGTGCCTTGTGGCGTCTAACCTTAGCTCCTAGATCAAAACTAGTATCAACATAAGTAGGATCCAGACCGGCCCCTACATATTGCTCTACTCCAAGTACCTCCTATGCACTACCAACACTATTTAGAGTACCACTCTCTCCTCTAGTCAATCTCCTCTATAAAACTATACGTCTTCCTACTGAAGAACTAGAGGGATGAGGTGGTCTCATCTGTCCAGATGGTCTCTGTGGAGGTGTAAAAACTTTTCTTAGCCTCAGAGGTGTAGGCTGGGGCATCGACACCTGTGCACCTATACATCTCTACCCTCTACCCATCGGAGCCCCTGCCACATCCATAGCCTCCTCCATGGAGGGTATCAACTCTGTCGGATCTAAAAACCTGTATATGGGATGCTCTGCAAGCCATCCAATGAAACTGTCTGTCACCCTAGCATTTGGAATATCTACTCGGTAATCCCAATCTTTGCCGACTATACCACTGTACTCCTGTGTACAGAGAGCATAGGACAATCGAGGGCCCCATCCTAATCCAAGCTCTCTTAGTATCCATGCATACACAGTGTGCTCATGTGGTGCATCCTGAATGATGTCATACTGCCTCCACACTCTGGTAATAAGAAAGCTCTCAATAACTATAGTGGATCTCCCAATCAATACTTGATTCTAGAAGAAATAGCTGAACTACTCCTGTGTAGTAGGCCAGGCCTCAATCTGTAGGTACCGTGTGTGAATTTTGTACCTAGCTATAGACACAAGACTTTAGTAAAACATTAGAGGTTAGTTAAAATCAAAATCATGCAGTGAAATGGAAACTAATCTAACCAGGTGATTTACTGCCTTCTAGTAGATGCGAGTATGTATTCTCATATTGGACCAAGATCATTGACCTTGATGACACCTAAATGAAGGATTTGAATGCAGAATCTAGATATGAGATGAATGCAAATTAATCTATATTTTTGGTTTCTCCGTGCAATAAGATGAAAATAAATTAATATGAATCTATTCTAGATGAAAAAATGATATGCAAATTAAGCTACAATGAATTGCAAATAAGATTGATCTCACAAAAGTTGTTGATTTGCAAAGAAGCTTCAATTCTTCAAATGTCCATTTGCCAACGTGATTGTGCAAAATTCGTGTATTGATTTTGGCAGAGTAAGTATGCAAACTTGTAAGATGAATTATGAAGAGCTGAGGCCTTAATTTATAGAAATCCAGGGCTTTGGAGGTGCATGGAAAAAGCCATAAATCACTCAGGTTGATTTTTGAGTCAACAAGGAATTAAAGATAGTTAACTCACAAAAAATCATGCAAAAACAACCTTTTGATTTAAATCAGAAGTTGAGATCAACATTTAACTCAAGAGAGAGTTGAGTTTATTTTGAAAACAACTTGAATTGATTTTCTAATTTAAAGTTCAACTACTTTTTGGATGTGCATAATTAATTATGAATTAAATAAATAAATAAAGTGATTTATCCTCAACTTAACTGATTTTAAAAATATAACAATTGATTTATGGGTTAATCAATTATTAAATCAAACTTTTATTCCAAAAACTATATTATTAAATTTGACAGTTGACATTAATTAATTAAATAAGAATTTAATCAATTAGTCATAGGATATTTGATTTATTGTCAAAATTTAAATAATACAATTTAGGAATAAATATAATTAAATCTAATTAAATAATTAAGTGGCATAATTAAATCTAATTAATTAATTATTCAGAATATTTAATTAATCAAACTTTAGGATAAATTAGCTTTATCGCCAAATAATCATTAAATTAAAGATAATTAGATAAATTAGGAATATTGCTAGGAATATTCCCTGATGCAAAATTTAAGATAATCAATTAGGATTCGATGATGTTCAGATGTGCCTTAGGTTAGGACTTTGATGTCGATTTCATTCGATTTGTAGATGTAGGAGGTTAATGAACCTATAGCCCATTTTTGGGGTATTACAGGTACGGATGCCAGATAACGTATGTGCTATAATCTAGGTAGCATCTCCAATACTCTGTATGACCCATGCATACCTGTGTAACATATCCAGAGAAAACATATATCACTGGCTCTTGTGGTTGGCGCTACGTCTGACATACTGGTCTACAAACTGGGATATGCTCCTAGGACCATATCTTAAGAACCAACGCACCAGAAGCAAAAGACTTGCCCTCCTGATAAATGATCTCGTGCATCTTAGAGAACATGTGCGCCAACATACACTGACCCCAACCCAAATCAGAAGGAGTGGCCATCAATCATGCAACCATCAGGGCCCAGCCCATCAAAAGATCATTCTACCAACGATCAGACATGATAATGCCTCCTATCATACGAGCTATGATGCACTTTAATCTATGGGTCTGCTCATAGCGCTGCATAAAGTCTCCCAAGATATCGAACCAGTGAGATGTGTATCATCTCCAAACAAATGTCTGAAGGCATGTAATCCAGAGTTCCCCAAACTCACATAATTTGGATGAGGACCATGGAATGGAATGCTCAAAATCTTGTACATGTCCTCTGGTGTAACAATAATCTCTCCTGTAGGGAGATGAAAGGTCTAGGTCTCGGAATGAAACCTCTCAATCAAAGTGGTTAGTAGTTTGTGGTTCACCCTAATCTTGGGCAACCAAATTAGATACTCGAAACCACAAGTAGCAAGGTGTACCCTCATAGGGTCTAGAAGAGACACACATAATTTCTATGTCATGGGATGAGAGATGCGTATATGAACATCAGGATATATGACCTACATGGAATAGAAATAGGGAATCGTATCAGTACTTTGGTTGAAAAATAGGCTAACAGTATAGAAATTCAAAAGTTCACTATCTCAGAAGGTACATTAAATGCTCACCAATTAGCCTAAGGAATCAGAAAATCAAAATTTTTGACCTAAAGAGGAGTTTTAAGCTCACTGTTTTCCATACGACAATGCAGTATCGCATCCAAACTCATATGAGTTTGAGTAGGGTCTCATACGACAAACCATGGTTATACGACTTTCTATGTCTTATTGTACGCCATATGAGGGACCCGATGAAATGTTGTATGACTCTTGGGTCCCTACGTGTTTCTGGTGGTTATGATACGAAAATCTACAAGAGTTGAAAAATTGTACGAGTCATGGAGGATAGTTGTACAAGTTTCCATGCATGCGAGAATTGAAAATTAAAAATGTACGAAAAATGACCTAAAAATGCTACAAACATGCAAAAATGGAATTTACAAAGAGGCACAGAGGTCCACTTACAGGATGTCCATATTGTGGAGGCTGCTGATGTCTCCGATTGCACTCAAATCGGTGGGAAGAGACATGTACCTTCATCTTAGCCATTTTCTTGCTCAGAGGGATCCACAAGGTTTCAAAAGTCAAAAGTGAATGATGAATTGAAAATGACCTTTTTGGCCTTTATATAGCTTTTGACCTAATTTTCAAAAGTGCTCCATTTTCCATGAAAATTACATCCCTGGCTAATTTCGACGTTCTGAAACCATTTTCGAGATCAAAATCAAAATTTAAGATTATTTACTATGTCAAAATCATGATTTAAAATTTTCAAACCTAGGACAGTGGACTGCTTGCATAATCAACCTTCAATCATTACAGAAATCTAGAATTCAACTTAACTGATTATCTTACATCAAACTATTAAAATTTCAACTTGGTCACCCATGGTCAACTCATGGTCAAACCTAGTCAAACTTGGTCTCTAGGACCCCCAAACGATGCAGAACGTGTTCTTGAACGTGTACAACAACTTCTCAAATCAATTAACATGCTTCTAAACCATTCAAACTAACTTTTCTTGTCAGATTTCAATTTTAATCCCGAAGGGGGCATGGTATTGCATATCAATCAAATCTATAAATCAAATTTCTTTCCTCAATGATCAAGAAAACAACCACATCTAGTTACTGATTCATCAAAAGACCTTGTTGCTTGGGGCAAATCTATCATCTCTTGGGGCATATCAGATTCATCGAGATCCATATCAATCTGGTATCCTAAATCTATCTTGTAAACTGTATCAACTTTTCGTAACCATCGGTTCATTAGCATCATTTCCTTGGTTCTTCATAATTGATGGGTTCAGGATGTGATACCAATATGATTTTTTTGGGACAATCAGGTCTGGAATCGATCACTCACTTCTTCACAATCATAAGGTTCAAAATTAGGCATTTTGGCTTTTTTTCGTAATCACCGATTCATCATTGCTATAGTTAACATTATCTTTGGTCAATCAGGACCTATATCCTACATCTTCAAATCTTTCAATTGGTTAATCTTTCAAATCAGTTTCATACATCTTTATCATGCACAGATTATTCTTTGAACCACTACGCTTCACACAGTGATTCAAAGAGGGGCAAAATGTAATACCCCAAAAATGGGCTATAGGTTCATTAACCTCCTACATCTTCAAATCGAACGAAATCAACATCAAAGTCCTAACCTAAGGCACATCTGCGCATTATCAAATCGTAATTGATTATCTTAAAATCTGCATTGGAGAATATTCCTAGCAATATTCTTATTTATCCTAATTATCTTTGATTTAATGATTATTTGGTGATAAATCTTATTTATCCTAAAGTTTGATTAATTGAATATTCTGAATATTTAATTAATTAGATTTAATACTGCCACTTAATTATTTAATTTAATTTAATTCTATTTATTCCTAAATTATGTTATTTAATTTTGACAATAAATAAAAAATCTTATGATTAATTGATTACATTTTTATTTAATTAAATAATGTCAATTGTCAATATTTAATAATATAGTTTTAGAATAAAAGTTTGATTTAATAATTGATTAACCCATAAATCAATTGTTTTAATTCAAAAATCAGTTAAGTTGAGAATAAATCACTTTATTTTTAAATTAATTTATAATTAAATCATGCACAATCAGAAAAGCAGGCAACTAGAAATTAACAATCAATTTTAAAATTGAAACTCAACATCTGATGATGAGTTGAAATTTAATCTAAATTCTATTTTGAGTTAAACACTGCTTTTGCATGATTTTTGTGAGTTAATTATCTCTGATTTCTTGATAACTCAAAAATCAACCTGAGTTTATCAAGAGTGATTTATGGCTTTTCTCTTGCATCCTCAAGCCCTAGATTTCTATAAAATCAAGGCTCAATTCTTCATAATTATCAACACTCAAATTTGCACAATTACTTTGGCAAATTGGCGATTGAAGGATTAAACACTTGCGACAGGCGATTTGTGAGATCTTTCATAGTTGATCATAGTTTTTGCATAGTTTTCATATCATAGTATTCATATTCATTCATATCATTCTTAGATTAAATCTGCATTCAATTTCATTCATCTAGTTTAGATTCATATAGTTTTTCATATTTTTGCACAGAAAATAAAAAAATATAGGTTAATCTGCATTCATACAGTCTTTCATTCTTTTGCATTCAAATCCTTTGTTTAGGTATTGCATTGTCACAGATCTTGGCCTAATCTGAGAACACCATACTCGCACCTACTAGAAGGCAGTAAATCATCTAGTTAGCTTAGTTTCATTTATCTGTAGATTTCAATTTTGCTAACCTCTAATGTTTTATTGAAGTGTTGTGTCCACAGCTAGGTACAATTTTCACAGACACAATTCCATCTTCATTATCACACTTGATCATTTTGCATAGTTCATTATGAATTTGTCATTTTTGTTAGGTTTCTAGGTAACCATTGTATATTAACATGCATATTTTGATCATTTAAAGTAACATTTCATCATAGCTATCATCTCATCACTTTTTAATTATCATGTTATAGGTTATTACATTAGAATTTGTCCAACTCTTTTGTGATTTCATAAGGTACACTATTTCCACAATTTCATTCATTACATACAATATCATTGATCATATCATTCATTTGTTATTCATTACATGTATTCTCATTTGCTCATTTATTATCCAGTATTTATATCCATCCATATTCATTATCTTTGTTTAAATCATTAACACTCATTCATTGCATTTGAAATACATGGCATTAAATAAATAACCATTTAAGAAATACATTTATATAAACATCATCATCACATGATAAATCATTAACCATTATGCATTCGCATGAAAGTCAACCACTTGCATTAAAGAACATAAAAACTATGCATATCAAACTAAATCATCAAATCTTGCATATGTCAGTACTCACATGTGTCTATATATCATCATAAGAAGTACATCATAAAAAGTAATCATAATAGAACTACATCATGCATAAATAGTCCATCACATAGAGTCCATAAAAAATAAATCAAATGTCCAGTGGTATCTCATAAAATGATAATGTGTCCAAAACTATCCATCTAGTCATAAACATAATGAAAAATACTGATACAATGGTGCTACAGATATAAAAGTGTATACATAGTATCTAAGAGCCATTGCCTTTGGACTCAGTTTGTCAATGTTTGTGGGATGAAATAAATGGTCCTAGGGCTCCTAGATCTCCTGAACCTATGGGAGGTCTCAGAGGACGTGATGATGCCCCTTCGCTACCAATCAGTCCATGCCTATGCTACACAACTATCCTAACTGCATATGAGTTCTCTCTAAAACTCTTGATCCATTGATCCCTAGGAACAACCTGTCTGTAGGCATTCTTCCAGTAGGTGATCTCCCTACTGGCTTGTATCATTAGCTATAGGCTTTCTACGTGTGGTCCCAATGCCTCTGTAGACTCCAGCTCATCCAGTAAAGTCTTAGCCTCCCCTAGTTGCTCTATGGTGATGTTTCACTCATGTTTGACCTCTGCAACCTTGCCTTCTAATATCTTGAACTATCTATCCAGTCTTGGAACAAGGTCTGCATGTACCTATACTATTTCTAGTATGACTAGCAATGCATCAATATCAATGTCTTCCTCCTCTGCAACGTCCCTCTATAAGTAGGGATCTTGGCCCTCGATATCCATCTCTGCCTACACATCTTGTATCCCAATAGCTAGCATTTGTATATCCTATCCTCTAATATCAAGCATCTACTCATCTTGTATATCCACCTGTATCTACCTGCCCTGTACCACTCTCTCCTGGCCAAGTACATCACCTACCTCATCCTATAGAGGTACCTGTGCCTGTACTACTGGATCTCCCTGTATAGGGGCAACTGCTAGTATCTGTACTAGGGCACCTACAGGAATCTATGCTAGTGGCTATTGCCACACCTATCTCACAGGGGGTGGCATCAACCCCCATAGTTGTACACCTCCACCTCTCATTCAAGGCCCAAGTCTAGCACCCCTCCCTTCATTGGGACCACCATCACCGCCATCATTACCATCATCACCATCACCACCTCTACCTCTCCCTCGGCCTCTCTGCCTATCTTAGCATCTCTCTCTAGCATCCCTCTTTGGTGGCCTCTCTATCAGATTAGTCAATCTCAGGAATGGATGATCCATGAGGTGCCTCTCATAGTCTACCATCATCCCTGGGTCTACGACCCCCTGTCTCATAGACCATGCCTGAAACAACATGTCTAAGAACTCTTGTCGAGCACTCTCAAAAGATACCATCATTCACCATTCCTGTCTCTCCTAATGAGTATGAGTGAACTCTGTCACAGCCTAAGGAATCCCTTGGATCCTGCCAAACTATCGCAGGCCCTGGCTAACAACCCGTCTCTCTATAATGCAGGGATTCCTCTCTATCAACCATCAGGACTCAAAATAGTATCCAAGCTGATGCTCATCCTCCCATGGCTCACACCCAAGGTAGGGTCTCCAGATCACCATATCAATAGTATCAAATGTGTACCACCAAAACTCTAGACATCCTAGCTTATGTTGAGACTGGATAGATGCATAAAGAAATATATATGACTATCCAACACCTCAGAATCTCATGGCTGTAGTCTGTGTAACCAAAATATACTCCCATGCCCATATATGGAGCAACATCACACCAGCTAATAATGATGCACTGCTATGATATACCACCTGATGAAGATCATGATAAAGATGCGCTAACAATCACACCCCCAAGAAAAATGGGTCCCCTCGTCCATCATCCTCTGTAATGTTCAGCCCCATCCAACTGTGAAGCCATGCGATCTATGGTCTAGGTAGATGAAGCCTCTGATAGCTCCAGCCAAAATAAAAGGAAGTGGCTCATAGAAATCAACCATGTCCTCCCAGCTAATCTTCACCTCATCAATGTCATCATCACTGAACACCACTCTGCACTCTACCAAACTGCCGTGTTGATCATACTGCACCAGCTCTCTGATAATCGGTAGCTGTAGGATGCAAACACATCCTCCAATGTGACTGCCATCTCTCATGTAGGGAGATGAAAGGTACTCATCTCCAAGTTCCTTCTCTTAGCTAATGTCATCAGCCTCCCCAGGTTCACCTGAATCTTGGGCGTATAAATGATGTGATACAATCCTGTTGCCCCAATCAGAATCCTGTCAGTCTCTGATAGTGCTGGCCTCAGATTCTGAGTCATGAGATATCTCTCCTAGGACATCAGACTGTCTATAATATCCTCCTATCATAATCATCAAACAATCAAACTATCAGATTTCAATCAAACTGATTTGTCTATCTATCTTATCCTATCAATCGAACATATGTTTATCACATGTTCCAACAGGTAATTCTATCAATTATCTACACTTAGGAAGGTTAACTAGGGACCATGCTATGATGTTACCTATCTTGATAAACAATTGATCAAATACCAAGCTGACAGATAATATCGGCTTTTCAATATCAAGTTTGACCTAATTGACACTCTATGTTTCTAAATTCTATCCTCTAGCATGAATGCACAACATAGAAAAGTGTTTGCGCAGAATCCCCTAGCATTTGTGTAGAAATCACATATGTGCAACTAACCTAAACATTTGCGCAACCACATGTGAAAAATGCACTGAACTACGTTTGCACACATTTAGTTCATACATGTGCCACCAAATTTTCCTCTAGCACAAATACGCAGGTACCCCACATGTATGCATAGAACTAGTAGTTTGCTATACAAATGTTACTAGTTGCTGCACATACATGCACCACAACTGTGCATTCATTCTTTGCCTAAGAACAAATTTTTTCCTATCCTAACCTACAAATTGATCTAACCTAAACATGTTAAAAATCACATCAAATCATCAAAAATTCACAAATTGACTAAGCAAGATGAATCACCTACCGACTCTCCTGAATCTGGGGGCCTCTAGAAGCGCCCGACCCTCTCAAAGCGGTGATTTGACAACAAGAATGACATCTTCTTAGCTCTTGTCTTCTCTCTCGCAAGCTCCAATCTCCAAATGACAAGTGTACACAATGACCCTATTGTGGACCCCTTGGCCCTATATATAGCTTGTGGACCCATTTTGCTTGGTGTGTGGACCCTACCTATCAAACCTTTTCTAATTCACCCCATTTTACCCACATTTCTTCTGCATCCTTTCGTGAGATTGATTGTCAATAAAAAACATAATAATGAAAAAAAATAAAATAAAATAATTTTTTGTCAATCAATCTCTCGAGGGGGCATGCATAGGTCATTTGTGACATTGTCTAGGGCAGGGGAAAAATGCTTGATTATTTTTCTTTGAAACAATGCGACCAACACATTATTTCAAAGAGGGGCAAAATGTATACACTAAAAAGTGACTTCATTAATTAATTAAATATTTATTATTTAATTAATATTGACTTGATGAATTAATTGAATATTCATTATTTAATTAATATTTATTTCCACTATTTATTAAATAATAGGGAAAGATGAAGAAAATTTAGAGGAGGGAGAGGAAAATTTCAAAGAGGGTCAATATCTAGACCTCAAGGAGAGTTAAATGTTGGTGAATCCAACTAGCAAGGAGAAGGTGATAGTAGAGGAGGATTTAGAGGAAGGAGATCAAACCACAAAGGTATATTTTGGAGAATGAACAATGGACCCCTAAGGTGTTATAATTGTGACCAAGTGGGTCACCCTACCCACAGATGTCTAGACAAAGTAGATTCAAACATTCAAGGTGATAGAAGGACCCAATTGATCCAAGAGGATGCACAAAGTGTCAATTCACCAAAAAAGGGATTTAGATCTAGAAGAAGGGGAGTGTATAATGATGAGGATGACTTTATTAAAGGTCCCTTCAACATAAGAACTACCACAAAGGAAGGCCATCTTCAAAACAAATTGCAAGAGCCACGGTAATGTCTGCAAACTTATAATTGATTCTAGTTCTATAAAAAATTCAATGTCTAAAGAAATGGTTGAAAAAATAAACTTGAACAAGATCTCTCACCCCTATCCTTATAAGGTATAATGTCTTACTAAGGGACAACAAACACTAGTTGATGAGCAGGCTCGAGTAGATTTCTCTCTAGGAGAATACAAATACAAGGTGTTTTGTGATGTTGTAGAGATGGATGCATGCCATCTACTCCTAGGTTTCCCTTATCAATATGACCTCAAGGATCAACATGATGGGATGAAAAACACATATACTATCAACAAGGATGGCCATAGCTATATAATGAAACCATTGTCTGATCCAAAATCTAAAAAATAGAAGGAACCAATAATCATATTAGTAGGAAGAAAATAAATATTTCAAACCATTAAGGAGGCAGATGTGGGGTATTCTTTGGTACTGAAGCCTAAGGTGAAAGAGGAGAAGGAAAAAATTGAGGAAGTGCCCAAGGAAGTGAGTAGTTTGTTGGATGAATACAAAGGTGTGGTTGCAGACAACCTACCCAATGCCCTCCCACCCTTGAGAGAGGTAAGTCACCATATTGATCTAATCCCTAGTGCCTCCTTACCAAAGAAAGCAACATACAAAATGACTCCTGGCCAGAATGAAAAAATAGCAAGGTAGGTGCATGAACTATTAGATAAAGGTTTGATTCAAAGGAGCCTAATCCAATGTGTAGTACCTAGTGTGCTAGCACCAAAGAAGGGTGGAAAATGGAGACTCTGAATGAACTCCAAGACTATAAATAGAATCAAAATTAGGTACAGGTACCTAATTCCCAAAATTAAGGACCCATTGGATCAATTAGGGGGTGCTTGCTACTTTTCCAAAATAGACATTAAATCAGGCTATAATCAAATCAGAATAAGGCCTGGAGATGAGTGGAAAACAACTTTTAAGACCACTAAAGGGTGGTGGCTTGTGATTCCATTTGGTCTTAGCAATGCACCTAGTACATTTATGAGGCTCATGAATGAAGTATTTTGTGACTTTAATGGTAAATTTATTGTCATATATTTGGATGATATTCTTGTTTACATCAGGTCCAAGGAGAAACATTTAGACCATCTAAATGAAGTTCTCAAAAGGCTTCATGAACAAAAACTAATGGTAAATTTAGAGAAATGTATTTTTATGTAGAAAGAACTCATATATATTGGTTTCAAAATGAACAATAAAAATGGATCTACTGAAGGTAGATGCCATTTTGAACTAGCCAAGTTGAAATAATGTAGGATATTTTAGAAGTTTCCATGGGCTAGCCACATTCTATAGAAAATTTATCAAAACCTTCAGTCAGATCTGTGCTCCAATGTTGGTTACAATAAATGGAGGTAAGAAAAAAAAGCTTGTATGAGGTAAGAAAAAAAAGCTTGTATGGACCACTAAAGGTGATGAATCTTTTGAGTACCTTGAGAATAGGGTTGCATAATTTTCCATTCTTGTTATTCCTAATTTTTACAAACTATTTACTATGGAATTGAATACAAGCAATTTAGCCATTAGTGCAGTACTCAGCCAAGAGGGTAGAACTATTGCATTTTTCTCAAAGAAGTTAAATGAAGAAAAGAAAAATTATAACACATATGATTTGGAACTTTATGTGATGGTCCAAGCCCTCAAAAAGTGGAGACACTACCTTTTTACAAAGGAGTTTATTGTGTTTACAAATAATCATGCCCTAAGTTTCTTGAATGGCCAAGTGAACCTAAATAATAGGCACATGAAATGGGTAGAGTAGTTACAAGCCTACACTTTCTCCATAAAACACAAGAAAGGCCAATAAAACAAGGTGGATGATGCTCTTAGTAGGAGAGTAAATTTGGTGTAGGAGATACAAATACATAGCATAGGGATTGATGCATTGGAGTACTTTTATAAAGATGATACATATTTTGGAGAAATTTATCAAGTTTGCACCACATTTTCTGATGCTTATAATACATTATATTCTGATTATTTGATTCAAAATAGTTTTTTGTACAAAGGGGGATAGTTGTGTATTCTAAATTGTTTAATGGGAAGTAATTTTATCAAGGAAAAATATTGTGGCACCATTGGTGGTCATTTTGGTATTGATAAAACCCTTGAACTAGTCAGAAGATATTACCACTAGCCTAAAATGTAGAATGAAATCAAAAAATTTGTGGAGTCTTGTGCTAATTGTCAAAGATAAAAGGGATTTAGTAAAAATTAAGGCCTCTACCAACCCTTTACAATACCATCAAGGCCATGGGAAAGTGTGAGAATGGATTTAGTAATGGGGTTACTTAGAACAAGACAAGGATTTGATATCATTTTTGTAATTGTGGATAGATTCAGTAAGATGGCACATTTTGTCTCATGCAAGTCCACCAATGATGCCTCACACATTTCCAAATGTTCTTCAAAGAAGTGGTCAGAATACATGGCTTTCCTTCATCATTTGTGTCTGATAGGGATGTGAAGTTTCAAGGTCACTTTTGGAGGACCCTTCTGAAGAAACTTGGCACAAACCTTTCCTTCAGCTTAGCTTACCATCCTCAAATATATGGACAGACTAAATTAATAAATAGATCCCTAGATAATCTCTTAAGATGCCTAACCAACCAATATGCACAGTCATGGGATTTCATTCTCCCACAGAAAGAATTTTCTTTCAATGAAACTATTAAAAGAAGCAAAGTAAAAACCCCTTTTTAGATCAATTATGGATCACATCCTAGAGGAGTTATGAAGTTGAGGGATCTGCCTAATGACTTCAAAGTTAGTGCATAAGGAGAAGACCTAGCAGAATTAATCAAACATGTCCATGAGAAGGTTAAGAAAATTTTGGAAACCAACACACAAAAATACAAAACGCAAGTTGATCAGAAGAGAATAGTTGTAGCCTTCAAAGTGGGTGATAAAGTATGAGCATACATGAAGATCAAAAGGAAGACTTCTAAAAGGATAGAATACCAAGTTTTAGATGAGGAAGATAAGATCTTGTCAAATAATTCACAAAATTTGGGATAATTCTTACAAGATATCCCTGCCTCGTAGAATTGATATTTCTCCTATTTCTAATGTTAGTGATCTCACTCCATTCAAGGCTGATGTAGGTTATAACTCTTCTTTATAGGATGATGATGGTGAATAGGTTGAATGGATCAAATACCTTTCACCTAGTCAACTAGTACATTTGGAGAGGATCTTGGATACCAAAGTCATCAAACAAACAAGGAGACATACTTACAAACACTATCTAATCAAATGGAAAGGATTACCTTAAGTAGATGCAACCTGGATGGATGAAAAAAACATAGAAAATCATGGAACCACATTGCAAGAGCTACTCTTAAGTAGGAACTTGAGTTCTAAACAACATGGGAGTATGATGCATGATCACCCCTCCATAGAAGACATAACATAATGTTTTATGGGCCTTAAATGCCTCAAGGATCAATGGAGTCATTTCATGTAATAAGGATAAAATTGTAAGACCAGGAGCCACAAGGTGTTCTTATAAACCTTGGGTCAAACTGTTAGAATAACTGAGAGGGGGGTGAATCAGTTATCCATAGTCCCAAATCAAAATGTATAATCCAAAAAAATTTACTTAAACTCTTGCAGCTCGGTAACATAAAATACTATATTGTCTGTGCTTTTACCGATTACCAGTCAATAACAAATAATGATTACCGATCAAATCCAACATGTAAAATGTAAAGTATGATAACAAGAAATCACCACAATGAACACATAACACAAAATATTTAACGTGGAAACCTTGTGAAGGGAAAACCCACTTGGGATTGGCAACCCAAAAATGTTCACTCTTTTGAAGTGAGATCGGTGAAGACCCAACCCTATTAAAGGTTACAAACACACTATGAGGTGTGACCTTTTTAGAGGATTTTAGACCAACCATTATCATCCAAATAGCATTCATTGTGGGGTTGACAGGATAATAATGTTCATTCTATGAATGAAACATATAAGACTTTCAAGTCCATTCTGTTAGGAGATTTCTCTGTTTACAATGGTTAAAATATAACAGCAGTTGATTTGATTACAATAAAACTTCAATTGCAGATGTTCCAATCTATGTTAAGTGCATTCAAATCCTCTGATCAATATAGATCAATTTTGTATCAACAACAATCAATGACTTACTGTCGCTCAGTAATAGCTTTCTGATGCTTGGTAAACTTTGTAGTTTGATTCTCCTTAACCAGTTTGATCAGGCATACATGAAGCTTGTTCATGCGATAGTTCTATAGTCTCCTTCTTCTGGCATAAGTTTCATAATGAAACCTTAGTCTCTTAAATAGACAAGTAAACCATTTTCTTCTCCTCCATAAGAATTTGCCGCTTATTCTCCTTCATCCATTTTTTTTGCTTAAACCTTCCTCGGCTAATGTGCCAGTAACATGTTTTAATTTCATCTTTTAGATATTCCTTGAATTATGCTAGCCATTGATCTTCATAACAAATATTATCTCCATCTCTGATTTTGATGTACTTTACAACTCATCAATCCTTAATGGATAAACTAATCATTTAGTTCCTTTTCTCCTGCTCGGTTAACAAAGAAATGTGTCAGTGAACAAAAGCTCAATTTACACTGTGCTCGGTATACACTACACTTCTCAGTGTATACTGTGATGCTTCATCAACCGACCACACTACCTTGTGTCTTTTAGTTCTTTTCCTCATCATAGATGAATGAAACATAATCAAGTCAATAACATAGGGTCATAGACTCATCAAAAAGTTACAAAATGTATTCCTTATCCTCATCTATCATATACATCTTCCTCATGTAGATATTTTTGTTCTTCATCTCTCTTACTCCTTTTCTACAGATGTTTTAGGTATTGTAACTTACAAAATAAGTGTTGTCAAACTAGTTGACATCAATGGCAACATATTATTGATTTAATCATATTACATATCTAATCAGCAACTCGGTGATCTCTAATCATAGATCTTCAATTAGGTTCTAAATCAGTTGTAGTTCATCAATCTCTCCCTTTGGCATTGATGGCAACTCAAGTAATATGAGATATACCATACACATACCAAACATGTATTCTACAACTTTGTGAACAAATGCTGTACAAGCTCTCCCTAGCTTAATATGTTTAATCACTATGTTACTTAATAACATTACCAATGCAGCTTTGACATTATGCAAATATGATCTCTTCATGTCTCGGATTCCTTCTTCTATTCTTAGTAACTCATCTTCACTTCTCTCCCTTTCTTTTAGTTTGTCTCTCCCTTAGATAGATGTTTTAGTGTTCTCATTGGTGTATATTTTTTCATATTGTTTATCTTTCCCTTTGACAATAATGACAAAGAGACAAATAAACATACAGCTCTGTAGTAGCCATGTAACTCTCTGTTGTCTAGTGCATACTCTATATCTCTGTATAATGATATGCCGATCTATTCTAGTTCTCCAAACTTTTCACAACCTTAGACATGATCCAAAGTGTGAACTATGCTACATCAACATGTATGATCTTCTGATAAGATTAGGATGATGCAACAGCCAGATCACATTAGTGACCGGTAGATAGGGGACAGACCCCAAGTCTAGTCCTCAAGTATTCAAATGTATCCTTCGGTAGAGGCTTCATAAATATGTCTGCAAGTTGTTCTTTTGATGTAACAAACTCTAGCTTAACTTGCTTCTCCTGTACTTGTTCTCTTAAGTAGTGATACTTAATAGATATATGCTTTGTTTTAGAGTGCATCACTGAATCATTTGAAATGTTTATTGCACTTGTGTTATCACAATATATAATCACCAGCTCAGTGATTATCTCATTCATACCTTCCAATACTTGCTTAATATATGCAATATTTGAATAGTTTGTAGTAGCAACAACATACTCTGCTTCTGCTGTAGACTAAGAAATGCAAGCCTGCTTCTTACTTGTCCATGTAACAAGTCTTTCACCAAAGAAAAATGCTCCTTTGGTGGTACTTTTTCCATCATCCACATTTCCAGCCCAATCAATGTTGGTATAGACTCTAAGTTTAAATTTTCTTGCCTTAGGATACTATAATCCATAATCTTCTATTCTCTCCAGGTATCTTAAGATTCTCTTTGTAGTAACCATGTGTGACTCTCTAGGGTTTGCAAAAAATCTTACAACAATTCCCATAGCATGTGCTATGTCTGGTCTACTGTGCACTATATACATTAACTTACCCATCATTGATTGGTACAATGTCTAGTTCACCTCTGTAGTTTCATCTTCCTTGGTCAGTTTACATCCAGTAGCCATCGGTGTTCCCATAGGTTTAGCATATTCCATGCCAAATGTCTTCAATACTTCCTTGATATATTTGGATTGTGTGGTGAATATACCATCATTCTGCTGAATCACTTGTAGTCCAAGAAAGAACTTAATCTCTCCAAACATAGACATTTCAAATTCACTTCTTATTTCATCAGCAAATGACTTACAGATTTGATCTTGTCATGCAAATATTATGTCATCCACAAATATTTTAGCAATAAGAATAGTATCATCAGTGTCTCCTTTCATATACAAATTGTTGTTCTCACTTGTTCTAACAAATCCAATACTTAACAAATAAGTATGCAGCCTCTCATATCAGGCTCTAAGTGCTTGCTTCAAACCATATAAAGCTTTATGTAATCTACATACCATATCTTTGTTTTCTGGATCAACGAACCCTTCAGGTTGTTCTATGTAGACTTCTTTTTCAAGTATTCTATTAAAAAATGCTGACTTGACATCCATTTGGTAAACTTTAAAATTTTTGTGTGCAGCATATGCAAGTAACATTCTGACTCCTAATCTAGCAACAGGTGCAAATGTTTCACCATAGTCAATTCCTTCCTCCTGTGCATATCCTTTGCATACTAGTCTAGATTTATTCCTTGTTACCTCTCCATTCTCATTTTGCTTGTTCCTGAATATCCACTTAGTACTGATAACATTCTTATCTTTAGGTCTGGGTACTAAGGTCCAGGTTTTTTTCTTCTCTATTTTTTCTATTTCCTCTTTCATTGCATTAACCCATTCTTCATTTTCCAATGCAAATTTTACATTCTTCGGTTCATAATCACAAACTAGACATGTACCTTATCTTGCTTTACTCCTTTGCATGCCAGCTTGTCTGTCTCCAATGATTTATGTCTCAAGATGGCGTCTTCTAACAAAACTCACCAGTATCCAATTTCTTCTTTTTTGTTCATCCTATGTAGGTTCATTTGCTTGCTCAGTAGGTCCTTCCTACTCATCGGTTTCTCTTTCCTGTTCCTCGGTGTTGTTTTCCTGCAGACCGGTTGTCACTATTTGCGGCTTTGGTAGATACTCAGGTTGTTCAATGTAAGTGAATCTACTATAGTCTTCTAGTTCCTTTCTACTTTCCTCTATATTCTTATCATCAAACTCATCAACTCGAACATTAGTACTTTCAATCATTTTATTATTTACTCTGTTCAGACACTTGTATGCTTTACTTTTACTAGAATATCCTAGAAATATCCCTTCATCACCTTTTGAGTCAAAATTTCCATTTCTTTCATCTTTCAAAATAAAACATTTGCTTCCAAAAATTTTGAAATAACTTACAGTGGGTTTGTGTCCAAACCATAACTCATAGGGTGTCTTATTAGTGTCTTTCTTCAGTTGTACTTGGTTTAGCACATAAACAACAGTGCTAACAGCTTCCCTCTAGTATGTCTGAGAAACATTCTTTTCTATCATTAATGTCCTTGCGCAGTCAACAATTGACCTATTCCTCCTTTCAACAATGCCATTCTATTGTGGTGTCCTCGGTGCAGAGACCTGTCTTTTAATACCATGCTCATTACAAAAATTAGTAAATTCATCAGAGATAAATTCACCTCCTCTATCATATCTTAAGCATTTCAAATCTTTACCAGTCTCTTTTTCTACTTTTTCTTTATACCACTTGAACATCTTGAATGCCTCAGATTTTTCTTTCAAGAACATGACAGTCATCAACCTAGTATAATCATCAACAAAAAGAATAAAATATATGTCTCCATAGTAACTCTAAGTTCTCATAGGACCACATAGGTCGGTATGCACTAACTCAAGTATCTTCTTTGTTGACTAATCTTTTCTTTTAAAACTAGATTTAGTCATTTTACCTTTCTAACATTCATGACACATAACATGATCAAGCTTAGATAAGTTAGGTAGACCTCTAACTCTTTTCTTTTTACTGATCTTAATCATGTTATCAAAATTCACATGACATAACCTTTTATGCCACAACCATGCATCTTCATCTTTCATCATTAAACAACAAGACTGATCATTATCAAGATAAAATAGATTACCTCTAGATTGTGTACCAGTTCCAACAAGTCTTCCTCCATCATCAAATATCTTCACCTTTTTTCTCTCAAAAGCAACTCGGTGGCCTGAATTGTTTAGTTGTGCCACACTTAGCAAATTATAGTTCAATCCTTTTACCCAATAAGCATTTTCACATTTTAATCTATCATTTATCATCAGGGATCCTTTACCTCTTACCATATAGGGTGCATCATTTCCCATTCTTACAGATCATCCATTGTATTCATCAAGATAATCAAATTTTTCTTCATCACTAGTCATGTGATGTGTACAACCACTATCTATAATCCATGTATCATTCTTATTAACCTTAGAGAAAAGTGCTGTCTCTACATACCTTTCATCTTCTTTGGAATCATCCTTCATTGCCACAAATACAACCTCCACATCATCATCAGTGTTGGTATCGGTCATATCTTCTTCCTCAGCAATGTAGCATATATTCTTGCCTTTGTCATTATTGTCTCGGTTGTCTCTGTTGTAGTGTCGATAGCATCTATTTTTTTCTTCTCCCATAGCTTCCTTCAGATTGGTCTTTGGTTCTTTCATCATCTTTTTTGTGTGGACATCTAGCAGCAATGTGGCCAATTTTTTTACAGTTAAAGCATACTAAAGGTAATTTACCTCTATACCTTCCTTTTCCTTTAGGTAACCTTCTGGCCATAAGAGCTTCAAGTTCATCAAGCTCATCATTAGTATTTCTATCACTATCATCATTCTTATTTCTAGACTTACCAATATTCAGAGAAGTCATAAAAGTGGATTCAACATTCGATACAACACTATTATCATAATTGTTCATTTCAAATGTTGTAAGCTTTCCAATCAGATTATCAAGAGTGAGTGTGTTGTTAAGTGTTGACCTATTTTCATGAATTGTAGATATTCTGATGGCATAGATAGGCAATAAGGTCCTTAGAATTTTTCTTACCATAGTGTCTTCATCAATCACTCCATTCGATGCTCTAATAGCGTGAACTACCTCCTTTATTCTATTTGTGTACTGCACAATATTTTCACCTTCTTTCATCTTCATGTCATCGAATCTTCCTCTTAAGCTTTCAGCTCTTGCTCTCTTGACATTCACATCACCACTATAAACTTGAGCAAGTTTATCCCACATCTGCTTAGCAGTAGTACAGTCCTTGATGTCTTCAAATTTGGCATCTGAACAAGCAACATCAATCTCCATCATAGTAACATTATGTTCATGCCTATCCCTTATTTGATCAAGGGTCAAGGGACCATTGGGTGGTGCAAGGAATCCATTCTCCATCAGATCTAGGGCATAATTCCCAATCTTGGATATATGCAGCTTCATTCAACTTTGCCATATTGTGAAGTTATCTTTGTTTAGCTTTTGCACTTCCCTCTTAAACATTTTGAGACCTTTGTGCTGAAGTCCTTAAAACTCTGTTCCAAGAAACCAATGCTCTGATACCAATTGTTAGAATAACTGAGAGGGGGGTGAATTAGTTATCCATAGTCCCAAATCAAAATTTATAATCCAAAACAATTTACTTAAACTTTTGCAGCTCGGTAACATAAAATACTATACTGTTTGTGCTTTTACCAATTACCAGTCAATAAAAAATAATGATTACCGATCAAATCCAACATGTAATATGTAAAGTATGATAACAAACAATCACCACAATGAACACATAACACAAAAGATTTAATGTGGAAACCCTGTGAAGGGAAAAACCACCTGGGACCGGCAACCCAAAAATGTTCACTCTTCTAAAGTGAGGTTGGTGAAGACCCAACCCTATTAAAGGTTACAAACACACTGTGAGGTGTGACCTTGTTAGAAGATTTTAGACCAACCGTTATCGTTCAACCAGCATTCACTATGGGGTTGATAGGATAACAATGTTGATTCTATGAATGAAACATATAAGACTTTCAAGTCCACTCTGTTAAGAGATTTATCTGTTTACAATGGTTAAAATGTAACAACAGTTGATCTGATTACAATACAAATTCAATTGTAGATGTTCAGATCTATGTTAAGCTCATTGAAATCCTTTGATCAATATATCAATTCGGTATCAACAACAATCAATGACTTAATGTCACTCGGTAATAGTTTTTTGACGCTCGATAAAATCTACAGTTCGGTTCTCCTTAACTAGTTTGATCAGGCATACATGAAGCTTGTTCATGCGATAGTTCTGTAGTCTCCTTCTTCTAGCATAAGTTTCATAATGAAACCTTAGTCTATTAAATAGACAAGTAAACCATTTTCTTCTCCTCCATAATATTTTTCCACTTACTCTCCTTCATCTATTTTGCCGCTTAAACCTTCCTCGGCTGATCTGCTAGTAAAACATTTTGATTTCATCTTTTAGATCTTCCTTGAATTATGCTATCCATTGATCTTCATAACAAACATTATCTCCATCTCTAATTTTGATGTACTTTACAACTCATCAATCCTTAACGGCTAAACTAATCATTTAGTTCCTTTTCTCCTGCTCGGTTAACAAAGAAATGTGTTGGTGAACACAAGCTCAGTTTATACTGTGCTTGGTATACAATACACTGCTTGGTGTATACTATGATGCTTCATCAACCGACCACACTACCTTGTGTCTTTCAATTCTTTTCCTCATCATAGATGAATGAAACATAATCAAGTCAACAACATAGGGTCATAGACTCACCAGCAAGTTACACAATGTATTCCTTATCCTCATCTATCATATACATCTTCCTCATGTAGATATTTTTGTTCTTCATCTCTCTTACTCCTTTTTTATAGATGTTTTAGGTATTGTAACTTACAAAATAAGTGCTATCAAACTAGTTGACATCAATGACAACATATTACTAATTTAATCATATTACATATCTAATCAGCAACTTGGTGATCACTAATCATAGATCTTCAATTAGGTACTGAATTGGTTGTAGTTCATCACAAACCTATTCGAAGGTCCAAAAATGTTTTTTTTTATTTTGGGAGTTCTCGATGACAAATCTTCAATTAGGTTTTGAATCAGTTGTAGTTCATCACAAACCTGGTCAAAGGTCCAAAAATGTTTTTTTTTTTGGGAGTTCTAGATGATTGGAAGTGACAAAGGCTTATAGCTAAACTGGACAAGCTTATAGGAAAGAAGAAGACTCTTATCGGTAAACTAAGCTCTTATAGATATTGAATGAATTTATTAAGAGTGTTGATTCAGTTTGTGGTCATAGAGGTTCATAGGAGATAAATAACAAAAATTTATTAAGTTGTTATCAAATTTGTAAATGACATCTTGTCGGTGAAGGATGTTACTAAAAAGACTATCGACTACCGGTAAGGTTGTCAGCCATATTGTTAGAATTTAATCTTTCCTTGGTTATTTATGTATTTAATAGGATAAACCAAGGTATCCTAATGTATTTTGTCCTCTAGTCCAAGTGGGAGGACATGTCATATTTTTAATTCCTTTAATAAGGGAAATAGATATTCCTCCTTAAGAGGAATCTCACATTTGTCTCACACACAAGTATGAATGTGGCACTCATTCACATAGGCAGTTACATGCAAACTCATTCACTCATCTCTATTTAAAGAGATATTTCTCCACACACTTGACATCAATTTCTCACATTTCTCTCACACAATTTCTATCCTCTTGTAGTTGTATCATATTGTATTGAGCTACTTGCTCATTTTCTTTCTCTCTCTCTCTCTAGGCTTTTCATGCCTCATTCATAATTCACAAGGGGTTTTCTTTTCTTTCCCCTTTCAAATTCTTGTCTCCTCCTTTCTTATTTTTTGGTGTATGCTCTTAACTCTTGCACTAATTCATGGTAATTTTCCTTACTCCTTGCTCTTGGATTAAACAATTTCCTGCAAATCCATATTTTGTTCTTTATCATTTTAACATGGTATCAGAGTAGGTTGGTTTAATCTCATTTTGAGTGTATAGGTGAAGGAGCTACCATATTTTGGAGCACTCCAAATTGGAGACTCTTGAGAGAGATTTTACTAATATTTTTTGTCTAATCCATTTAAGTTAAAAAATCAAAATTTTTTATGGGTTTGGCTGGTTTACCACCAAACCCGGTTTATATAGTTGGTTAATTTTTTAATTACGTAACTAATGCAAATTCATTGTTATCAAAATATCAATATTTTATCCTTATTTTGGTTTGTGTAGGTTATATTATCTTAAATTATTTTAAAGTAATTTATATATATAGTTCTCATTAATTTGTTTTTTTAATCTTCCTAAGTTTGTCTCTAACTCTTATTTTTTTGGATTCATTATATATCTCATAGTAAATATTTTTTAATACCTTATTTGATAAAGTAATTACTTCATTTTCTCTCTTCCGGGTATAATATTAAAATTTTGCTTATTATATTCTATATCAATATGATTTTTATATTTTTGGTTAGCTTTCTCTATATTTCTGTTCATATTTGCATAATATTCAGTTTCAAATTGTAATTATTAGTTTCTAATCTTAGTTCTTGCAGGCATTTTTTTTTGGATTATCATCATTTGCATGCACTGTTATTGGTTTTATTCAATTTTTTAATCATTTTTTTTCCTAAATTATAGGAATCGTTGCTTTTTCCTGTCTTTGTTTTCTACATACTTTTTAAATTTCCTTTAGTGGTATTCTTTATTTTTTTTGCTTGAGTTGGTTCTTCTTTCCTTGCATGCGTTTCTTGCTATTAACTGCTTCTGAATTTCTCTCCTGGTTATTCCCTTTGGTTTTTTCCCTTTGCATGCTTGCTTTGTACATGATCTTGTTTCTTGGAAGAGTTGTAACTCTTTTAAAATTTTTGGTTATTACAACATCTACAGATTCAAAAGATTTCAGGCATCTGATTGAAGCAAAAAAACCATTGTTAGATACTGGTTTTTTCTTTAATCTTTTGTTTTGCTATTAAACTGCTGTAGGAACTTCATCTGCGCTTCATACTGGTTTCAAATTAAGCCTTTTTTGCTGCTATTTTTTTGTAAAGACCTGGTGCTATATTACTGTCTTTTGTTTTAAAAAAAATAAATTGATTCTCATACTGATCTAGTTTCATATTAAAGGTAGGGATCTTGTGCTACAGGAACCTTTGTTCTTTGCATGCACTGTTTAGTTAGTATAGAGGTTTGTTCTTTGTTGCATGTTTTTTTTTTTATTAAAATAGTGTATCGCATCATCTTTATTAATATCTTTTAGTAGTTACTGTAGCACCGCATTGTAACTCATTTCTGTTATCGATTTAATCTAGTTTGCATGGTAGTGCTATAGGAAGCATTATGCTATAGGAATCATTAATCTAGTTTATGTGCTACAGGAACCTCTGTTCTGCAGGGATCTATAGATTATGCTACAAGAATCATTGATCTAGTTTATGTGCTACAGGAACACTGTGCTGCAGGAATCAATAGATTTATTTTTTTCATTATATTAATTTGTACTAGCAACTCATTTTTTTTTCAATAGATTCAATTCTTTTTTCAGCTCAAGTTCTTTATTAAGGGTTTTGTTTAGATTCAATTCGATTTAGCTAACAGTTTCTTGCAGGTTTTTTTTAGGTTTAAGGTTTATAACCTTTTTTTAAATTTTTTTTATTCTCTTCATTTCAGTATATGGTTAATTCTCAATTTTTTTTGGAAATTAATCATATAATCTCTTTCTATATAGAATCTTTTTTATTTAAAAGTGTAATCTTTTTTGCTTTCACTTTTTTGTAGCTCTAAAATTTTTCTCTCTATTCTCAGTATTATTTACATTAAAGGTTTTAGCGCTAAGTTTTTTTAACTTTTGCATAGGCTAGCTGTGATTCCAATTAGTTTGTTAGCTCAATTTTTAAAATTAAAGTCTTAGATTCAATATTTATTCTAGTTTCTATCCTAGTATCTTTTTTAACATTTACTTGTAGGTTTGAAATCTATTAAGTTTCCTAACATCTATTTTGCAGGTTCATTGTTTCTTTTACATGCATTAGTTTTCGAGCAACTCTCATTGTTATCTTTTAATCCATAATAGATTAACCGAGATCTATTTGCTCTTGTAGGCCTTAAGTTTATTTTTTTAAAAGGGTTTTTTTTTTTTGCTTTTTCCTTGCATTTCTCTATGGAAAAAGCTGATATAGCTTTCTGCTATTGCATGCAAGATCAGTTAGATTAAATCTTGTTCTTTCCTACTCTCTGTTTCTCTTTTTTTTTTGTCTGAGCTCTATTAAAAGTTTCATTTCAAATTTAACTGTTTCATTATGACTACCCTGATGCCAGAAATTAAATTAACCAGTACCAACTACCATGCATGGAAAATTCACATGACTTTCATACTTAGACTTAGACACATTTTAGATATTTCCACTAATGCTAGTTCAAAACCAGCAACCACTGCTTCTCAAGCTGACCAAGATGCTTGACAAACTAAAAATGAGGAAGCACTTGGTTTAATTGGAATCTCCTTAAGTCCTGAATTGTATGTTCTAATTTCATCTTGTTTAGAAGCCCATCAGGCTTGGGACATCCTGAAAAACACCTATGATAGTGCAGATGAGACTTGTAAAATCTAGCTTCAAGAGCAACTTGAAGATCTCAGGTATACAGATTTCAACTCTGTTGATGATTTTTTACTTAAATTTGATTCCATTAAAGTTTTATTAACTGGGTTACAAGTAAATTTATCTGATTTAAGGATAATTCACATAATAATTCATAAATGTTTACCTAGGTAGTTTCAACAATTTATTACTAATATTTATTCTCAATTAGCTATTCCTTCTTTAGCAACTCAATTAACTTATGTTATTTTTCAAAATATGTTGTGTCAAGAGGAAGCTAAATTAATTCAATTTGGCATACTTAAATCTCACGAACATGTGTATGTCTCTCAATCTCATAATAATAATAGATCTTCTCATAATAATTCAAATAACAATCAAAATCATCAAAGATCTAACAATTCAAATAATAATCAAAATCATCAAAGACCTAACAATACTAATACTTCAAATAATAACCACAATTATCAAAGATCTAATAATAATAATAATTCCAATAACTATCATAATAATAATAATCATTCTAATAGGCCTTATTGCACATATTGTGGTAAAGATGGTCATTTGATTCATAACTGTTTTAAGAAACAAAAAGATGATCAATGTAATTCTCAAAATTACTCAAATAACAAACCTAATGGTAATCAATCCCGTTTTGCTTTTACTGTCAATTTTAATGCTTCTAAACCTCTTGAATGGATTGTAGATAGTGGTGCATCTCAACATGTTACATCTCATAAGGAAGTCTTTGATTCTTTGCAACCTGATTCTTTGAATATTCCTGTTTCCTTAGCTGATAATCATTACTGTCAAGTTGAAGGAACTGGTAATATTTCTGTTCCAAATGGCAAATTACATGATGTGCTTTATGTTCCTGATTTGAAAGCTAACCTTATTTTTGTTCCTCAATTATGTCAAGATTATAAGGTTGAGTTTCATAAAAAGAATTATCGTATCATTGATCCTAACACTGATCAGATAGTTGCTAATGCTAAATTAGATATTGATAATCTCTTTAAATTTCACCAATTTTCCTCTCCTAGATACTCTTTACTTACTACTGTTCATTTTCATATTTGGCATGAGAGTCTAGGACATTTAAATTCTGATTATATCTCGTTAATGCAAAAAGAAAATATGGTAGGTGGGCTGCCTAAATTTACTACTTCTAAGTTTGATTGCCATGGATGTATGAGTGGTAAAATGCATAGAGATTCTTTTCCTCATAAATCATCTTGGAGAGCTAATAATAAATTAGTTTTGATTCATAGTGATCTTTTAGGTCCTATGGAAAATACTTCTCTATCAGGCTCTAAATATGCTTTAACTTTTGTTGATGATTATTCTTGTAGAACTTGGATTTATTTCTTACATAGTAAAGATCAAGTCCTTGATACTTTTTCTAAATTTCATGTGTTTGAAGAAAGACAAAGTGGTTGTAAAATTTAGATTCTTAGGACTGATAATGGTACTGAATATGTGAATCATGCTTTTCATTCTTAAGATCTTTTGGTATCAAACATGAGCTTACTATTCCTTATACACCAGAACAGAATGGTGTGGCAGAACGGAAGCATAGAACAATAGTAGAAATGGCTAGATGTTTTTTACATGCTAGAAATATAGATTATAAATTTTGGCTTGAAGCTATGGCATGTGCTACCTATATTCTTAATAGAACTCCTACTAAGGCCCTTCCCAATAAAACACCTGAAGAAGTTTGGTCAGGAAGAAAACCCAATTTGTCTCATTTATGAATTTTTGGGTCCACTGCTTATGTTCACACAGCTAAAGAGAAAAGGAAAAATTTAAATCCTAAATCCTCACCTCATATTTTTGTTGGCTATTCTCAAAATACTAAAGGTTATAGAGTTTATGATCCTCTTACTAATAAAGTTCAAATAGCTAGAGATGTTTGCATTGCTGAAAATGGTGTTCATGACTGTTCTCAAATTTTAGATTCTGATTTTACTCACAGCAACATTGTTCTTGTGGAGGACCAACCTCCTTCTCTCAACCCTATTCCTTAGGTTTCTATTTCTGCACCTTCTGTTTCTGCTCCTAAAGTTTCGGTTCCTTCTGTTTCAGCTCATGATAATACTAATAAATAGGATAATCCTGAACAAATAGATAGTAATGATACTCCCTCTAATGATTTTGTTCCTTCTAGTAGTAGCAGTGATGATGATGATGATGCTAATAATATGTTTACTCCTCCTAGTAATATTTCTATTAATTCTAGAAGAAATCCTAAATGGTTTAAAGATTTACTTAATGAAGGTGATGATTACATTGCTAGAATGGGTGGACTTAAACCTAGAAGAATAAATTACTGCAATTATGCTCTTATGTCTTCTCTATCTAATTCTAATGATCCTCAAACTTTTGTTGAAGCTAAAAATCAACCTCATTGGCAAACTGCTATGCAAGAAGAATATGACTCTTTAATTTCTAATAATACTTGGGATTTAGTTACTTTACCTCATGGTAAGAATTTGGTTTCTTGTAAATGGTTATATAAAACTAAGTTAAACTCCAATAATGAAATTAGTAAATTTAAGGCTAGATTAGTTGCACGTGGTTTTTCTCAAATTGAAGGAATAGACTATAAAGAAACATTTGCTCCTGTTGCTAAAATGCCTACCATTAAAGTTGTTCTTGCTTTAGCTGCTAAAATGAATTGGCCTATTCACCAAATGGATGTTAAAAGTGCTTTTTTGAATGGTGATCTACATGAAGAAATCTATATGTCTCAACCTCCTGATTTTATTCAACAAGGTAATGAACATTTAGTCTGCAAACTAAAGAAGTCTATTTATGGTTTAAAACAATCTTCTAGAGAGTGGTATTCCAAAATTAATGCTTTCTTTATTTCTCAAGGTTTTGAAAGAAGTAAAAATGATCATAACTTGTATATTAAGCATAGTGAAGATAACATTATTATTATCATTCTGTATGTTGATGATTTGATTCTTACTTCCAGCTCTAACCATTTAATTTCTGATATTAAATTTCAACTCAATCAAAAATTTCAAATGACAGATTTAGGATTGTTACATTATTTCTTAGGAATACAAATTTGGCAAACCTCTAAAGGTATTTTTATATCTCAAAGTAAATATACTAAAGATCTTCTAGATAGATTTCATATGAATGATGCTTATCCTATTTCAATTCCATGTGATTTAGGAACTAAATTAATGGTAGATATGGAATCTCCTTTTATTGATGCTACTCCCTATAGTGAACTTGTAGGCAGTCTAATTTATTTAACTCTTACTAGACCTGATTTATCTTTTAGTGTTGGTTTAGTTTCCAGATTTATGTCAAAACCCCAACAAACTCATTTCAAAATTGCTAAAAGAATATTACGTTATATTAAAGGTACTATTAACCTAGGAATATTTTATGATGAAAATTCTGATTTCTCTTTAAAAGTTTTTACTGATTCAGATCTAGGTGGAGACCCCAATGATGGGAAATCTACTTTTGGATATTGTTTTTCTCTTGGTTTAGGTTCTATCTCTTGGAAAAGTAAAAAAGAACAATCTGTGTCCCTATGCTCTACTGAAGCAGAATATAAAAGTTGTACTCATGCCTCTAAAGAAGCTTTATGGCTTAGAAGAATACTTGAAGATTTGGGTCTACCTCAACAAGAACCTACACCTTTGTATTGTGACAATCAAAGTGCAATAGCATTGGCAAAGAATCCAGTTTACCATGCAAAGTCCGAGCACATTTCTCTCCACCACCACTTCATTAGAGAACACATTGCAGAAAAGAAAGTTTCCCTCATTCATTGCAAGGGTGAAGATCAAGTTGCAGATATTTTAACAAAGCCTCTTTCTAGAGAGAAATTTGAATTTCATTGTCATAATTTGGGTTTGATATCCCTTGATGTAATTACCCCAAGTAAAGATTAAAGGGGGGTGTTAGAATTTAATCTTTCCTTGGTTATTTATGTATTTAATAGGATAAACCAAGGTATCCTAATGTATTTTTTCCTCTAGTCCAAGTGGGAGGACATGTCATATTTGTAATTCTTTTAATAAGGAAAATAGATATTCCTCCTTAAGAGGAATCTCACATTTGTCTCACACACAAGTATGAATGTGGCACTCATTCACATAAGGAGTTACATGCAAAATCCTTCACTCATCTCTACTTAAAGAGATATTTCTCCACACACTTGACATCAATTTCTCACATTTCTCTCACACAATTTCTATCCTCTTGTAGTTCTATCATATTGTATTGAGATACTTGCTCATTCTCTCTCTCTCTCTCTCTCTCTCTCTCTCTCTCTCTCTCTCTCTTTAGGCTTTTCATGCCTCATTCATAATTCAAAAGGGGTTTTCTTTGCTTTCCCCTTTCAAATTATTGTCTCCTCCTTGCTTATTTTTTGGTGTATGCTCCTAGTTCTTGCACTAATTTATGGTAATTTTCCTTACTCCTTGCTCTTGGATTAAACAATTTTCTGCAAATCCATATTTTGTTCTTTATCATTTTAACATATATTCTTGTGAAAAGTTGGTCTTAACCAACCCCAATGGATCCAACCATTCAAAATTTAGTTTTGATCACTGGGAAAGAAATATATGTATGCAAACATGGAATAACAATGATAGTGGAAGATGTACATGAATTTTTGGTGGTAACAAGAAATAAAAATTCTATTTTTCAGGTGTAAATCAGTGTTTTTCATATTGTATAAGGTGTTGATCAATTTTTGGATGCTATATCCATACATGATTGATTATAGGCATGTTTTAACATTAATTTCTAGGTGGTAATATTGCTGGAGGGACTAGCTTGAAGGGGTTCTCTACAATTTCATCAGACTAGCACCAAACCCTCCTACAAATCAGGGTTTCCTCAAGATGGGACCCTAACTTGAATTTCCCTCATGAGAATCTAATGAATTTGGGTGTAATTAAAGTAGGGGTAATGTACTATATGATTCTAGAAGGAAAAGAATAGGGATAAGCATTTGATATTTTTACCACCAAGCCCTAGCTGAGCATCCACTATGTGCTCGGTGATAGTTTGAAGGAAATTGGTTTGAAATGATGGTAGGAAGGTTGAATTTTATGTGGGATTTGGGATCCCTATAGTTAATAGGACTTTTAAATGTCCTTGGATAAGTTTGGAGACCCCTTTGTTTATTAGTCGCTTCTCTAATCAAACCTAATTAGGCCTATTAGGTCTTTGATCACAATGTTGTTTTCGAGATGTCATATTGAGACCAAGATCTATGTTTCCAAGGGTAGAAGTAAATTCAAAAATGGTATCTGAATATATGATTTGTTTTTGGGGTAGTGTGGAAGAATTTGGAATTAAGTCTAAAAGACTATCTGGACAGACCTAATTGGAATTAGGCCACCCCACTAGGTCAGATAGGACAAATTGTCTTATGAAGTTTTGGGGATCAATTTGAAGGTTGATTTGTGTTTCTATAATCCAAAAAAACTTGTCCAAATCCTTTTCTTGGCCCTTGGATGGTTGTGGAGTCATTTTCTACAAATTCTTAAGTTTAGGGATCTTATCCCTAAATCAGGTTTATGGATCAAACTTGTGGAATCTTAACTTGGGTATTGTGAGTCACTATGAGTCAAATGAACATGAAAAGAATTATTTGAGGATATTAGAATGGATCAATATTTTTGGATTGCTTCCTATTCAAGTTGGAAAACCTTTATAGGAGATTGGGCTCCCTTTCCATTTCTTGTTGTAGCCTTTGCATAAAGTTGTATCAGACTGTAGGAAAGGCCTAAGAGAAGTGTTGTGTGATCATGTACACATAAAAGTAAGAGGGAGAAGAGGCTCCAAGGATGCCTCCAAAGATAATTTTTTTTTGAACTTGCCACGATAGTGCAAGATTTGAGAACAAAGATAAGAAGTTTGCAAGGCAAAATTGATCAGAGGGGAGAAAGGTACTTTGAGGGAGAAGAAAGGGGATAAGAAGAGGAGACCCTAAATTAGAAAGAAGAAGAGGAGGTTACTACAGATCAAAGATACCTTGTGAATTCCCTCAAATCTGTGGCTAGGAGAACCAAATACATTAAATTAGATCTGCCTATGTTTAGTGGGAAGATGGATCTTGACTTGGTCATGGAATAGATTGATGCATTGGATAGTTTCTTTGAGTGTGATGAGATCCTTGAGAATCAGAGGGTCAAAGTAGAAAATCAAAGATGAAAGGTACGACATTGACTTGGTGAAACTTCATCCAAGGAGAAAGGGTGAAGCAGGAGAAGAATATGATATCCTCTTTGAAATTAATGGTTGATAAGGTCAAGGAGGCCTATATAACCAATGAATATGAAATAAAAATTCACAAGAAAAGACAAAACCTAAGAAAAAAATAAGTAGATGTCGGTAGTTACATTGAAAATTTTTAAAGGCTTTGTTTGAAGTTTAAGAAAATGGAGAGTGAGAGTGAGAAGTTGGCTAGATACCGAAATGGACTAAGAATGAAAATTCAAGATGAGTTGAACCTCTACAACCCTGAGAATGTCCAAAAATATTGTCAGTTGGAATTAGAAGTAGAAGAAAAGATAAGGAGAAAACCATACCAAAATAATAGAGGAAGAGGAAGAAACTTTAGAGGAAGAGGAAACTTTCAAAGAGGGTCAAGCTCTAGACCTCAAGGAGAGTTAAATGCTAGTGAATCCAGTTAGCGAGGAGAAGGTGGCAGTAGAGGAGGATTTAGAGGAAGGAGATCAAACCAAAGATTCAAATTTGGGGGAAAGACTTGTTGGTGTTTCAAAACAGCTTATGCTCTTAGGTTGCCAATATACCCTCAGATAGATTTTAGGATAGGTAAGTTCCAAAATGTAGAAGGATCTTAGGGCAACTGGACCAATTATAGGGACAAGACTGCCCTCTTCACTTCTAGCTTTGCAAAACCAAGGTGGGTGCACCTAACCCAGTGAAAACTATACTTTACACACCAAAGACTGGGTTTGAATAACAGATTGACAGTAAGAAAGTACTAAATGTTAACCACACATTCATTGACTCTCCATTACTATTGGGTAACACAACCACACAACCAAAGACCTAAAGCTTAGAAAGGTTATTGATTTTAAGACTTGGAATGTAATAACTTCAATCAATGTATGTTAACAAGAGAAACACTCATTTAGGCCAGTGCCTCATCCATTGGGCAAGATTTCTTAGACACAAAGACACATAGATTTGAGAATATCTGAGAATTAATAGCCATAAATAAATTTATCCTAATCTTTACTACTTACAAAACATCCTTACATAGACAAGGGCAAACTCATATCCCATTTAGAGCATTGTTTAATCCAATCCTAGATCAGAACTCAAGAATGGAGATACATACATAAAAACAATATGTAATGAGCTAGAAAACTCAGAGCTTACTTAACTTGACACAAAGGAGAGATAAGAATTAGGTATTTATATTAAGTATGATGAATTCCTTCTGTGTATACAATGAATCACAAGACACCCTGCTTCCAAACTATAGCTTAGACTTGCAAATTTCTTCTTTCATCAACAAACACTGAATCAAAAAACTATTACAAACCCTTGGGACCAGAAACTCGGGACTGATTTTGAACTTTGAAATTGGTGTCATGCCCATCGAAAACTAGACTAAATCACACCCATTTTTTTTTTATAAAATGAATAGTTTGATCTAAAATAATGTTGCAGGTTAACAGGGTGATCTTTGGCAAAAGTTCTCAAAGGCTCCGAAAAATCAAATTAGTTAACCAAGAACGGTCTCCACAAGGACACTAGTAGTTAAAGTTATAATCAAGTTCAATAGGGATAGAACGAACACTTCTCGATTGCATAGGGTGATACCAACAAGGTCTATCCAAGGACACCTAATTAGGTTAATCCAATCATTATTTGTATTTTAAGAGTGACCCTTTTCAAAGAATTAACTATAAATTATCTACTCATGATTAGGTCACCCTTCTAGTTATTACTAGATTACAACCTAGGAGAGTCTAATTCTCATAATTTATTTTATCAATGTTACCAAAAGGTTTTCAATGATAGGAGGTCTTGATAAATTGAAATAACATACAATTCATTGTTTTAGCAATCACGTAGGTTATTAGGGTCAAAAGAACATTGTCTAGAAAATCCTTTAAATGATGTTCTTATAAATATTGATTATCGATTTTGATATGCTTAACTAACATCATCTTGTTATATTAAAGTTATAAGATAATGTATATTGATCCAAAATATGTCAAGTTATAACAACCAATTAAATGATGATTATAATTATAAGAGATGTATCTTAATAAACTAATTATCAAATATCAAATAATTAATGTGATTATTAACCAATTAATAAAATTATATTATCATTAGATAATATATTTAATGAATAATAATAATTTAATAATATATATTAATTAATAAATAATTATAATATAATAACCAATTAATAATAAATTAACTAATTATTATATTATAATATATTAATTATTAATACATATATATTAAATAGATACTACAATAAAATTTTACTAAAACAAACTTATAATTCAAATAAAATAATAAAAATTCATGAAGGAATTATCCAATGTTAAGCAACTTAATCCTCAAAGTAAAATTAACCTAAACTAACTACTAATCTAAACTTCCCTTAATTCCTAGCTAAAACACCTTTTTCCCATTCTAAGTTCACGTGCCAAGAGAGGGGGGGGAAAAGTCAAACCCCATACTATGTCTAGAGGGGCGCATAATAAGGAAAGAGGAGTGTTAATGAAGGAATCGTGGAGGAGTAAAGTTAGGGGGGTCCACTTAAGTATTCAAACACATAACCAATGCAAACAATGAAAAACAATCCCCAAACCTTGCGCAAGTTTCAAGGGGGGAGAAAAGATGGGGACATGGGGGTTTGGGCCCCACCCCAAACCAATACACTAAGTCTGAAGAGTACTCACGCAGGCTAGGAAGAAGGAGCTTTGCTATGGAAAACCACATTGAAAAAGTATTAAATGCAGCCAAGGACACTTGATAGAAAGTGCATTGGCCAATGGAACAAAGATAATAATTGCTATGACAGACCCTTCCATCTCCTGCGCCACTTTTTTGGGGATGAAATAAAAAAAAGTAAGGAATTATTATGTTTATTATAATTTTATTGAATTTTGTTGACTTGGAAAAGGCATGTATATATTATATTATATATTGCATTTCACTATGTACAAGAAGATAATTTATATACTAAAGTAATGACTGTGGCAATGGAATTTGTATGGGAAATTTTCCCATACAAATTCCAGAGACCTGTAGGTCTCAATTGCCAATTTTCTTTGCTTTGTATTTACTAATAACTTGTTTGTGATTTCAACTTATTTTTCAACTCTTCACTTGATTTAAATTTGATAATATGCTTATTTTTAGATGAGGAGATTAGTATTTGTATAGGTTACTCTTTAGTACTAAATTTTCAATTTATGTTTGCATATTAAACTAGTGATTTTCTCTTCAAAATAACAAGACAAGCTCACAATTTATTTGCATGGATAAAAGGATGTGAAACAGAGATTGATTTTTTTTTGAAAACAATACATTTACATACAATGATCCTAGAGCAAGATTTATAACATAATGAAAGCTCTCTTTTCATCTCAATTTTCATCTCAATAACCTTCATTGTAATACATCATAAATAGCATTTAGCAAGAAGGAAATCTATTCTTTTTTCTTAATAACAACTACATCTTTTCATTACTATCTCAAAGAGAAACTTCAAGGAAACAACATTTGATATTCCTATTCAATGCTTTGAGAGACTTATTTGAAAACACTTTATTCTACAATCCTTGTTTTCATAAGAACATGATTATACCATTTCATAAGTGAAACTATCAACAAGATTTACAAAACACTTCCTCACAATACATTACAACAACACTTGATTCAATACATGACTTGGAGAGTGAAACTCCATTACAAAACAATTTACAACCTTTACATAATTTCCACAAACACATAGGACCAATAGTGCCATTCCTTCCAATCCTGCAAAAGCAACCTGAAAGAAACAAGTCAAAAGAAACCATGGTACTCTCCTCCCTACCATAGGTCCAAATAGATGGACCACCGCCGAGCTAGGGGAGTTCAAGCCAACCGGGTGACAAAACATACACATTCCTCCTTACATTTACTTCCACATGATCATTTACTCAACAACTTCAATTGAAACCACAAAAAAAAACACTACAATACATAATAAGAAAGCTTCCCAACCCATGGCTTTCACAAGAGGCTTAACCACAAGCCTTCAATGGGTGAAGGTGGACCAAGTACTCCTTTGGGAGAAAAAGGGCCTACAAATAAACATGCCTTCAACAAGGCTCAATATACAAAATACTCTTCATTGGCACACATGGCCAAGATCACAAAACAACCACCTTATGCCCCCCAAATTTTAAGCAAGACCCATCCATGGAGCCCATACATCCATGGTGCATTACCCTCTTTACACATGAGGGACTCTCCACCATTGGAGCTGTCCATTGAACCCCTTCACCCTCAAGGATTTCTCTTCCCATCCCATGGGTGAGTGAGTCCTTGCACAACCCCAAAAATCTTGACTCCACACAACACAAAGAGCACAAAAACAAGAAAATCAAACAAGCTTAAGAGAGCATGAATCACTTAGACTCCAAAACAAACTTCAAAAGAACAACAAGATTCACAAGCATAAACTCTCAAGAATACAACACTGGAACTCATACAATACACCAATACATATCTTCTCCAATACTTGCATTAACAAAACATTAAGCAAATGAGTAAGTGAGCCACCAACCTTGGTACAAGCTAATGAGTCAAGTATTGGGAGTGTCTCCTATATCCAAGCTCTCTTCTCTATCCTACTCCAAGCTCCTTAGTTGTCTCCAAAATTGGAGAGTGGGTGATTAGGGAGCACCCCCCAAGTTTTCCACTAAAATAGGCTCTTCACCTTCTCCCATGCCCTTGGGTGTAGTGGGAGTTTCCTATTGGATGATCTAACCAAGGTCTTCCAACTTTCCCTAAATGGAACTCTAAAAAGTGAATGGGGAAGAGTAATGGAAGCTTTTTGACTCAAGAGTTCCCATGTGACTTTGGGATTTTCGCAAATTTTCAAAAAGTCACTTTTGGAGGGCTTCCGAAGGTGCTCCTAGGGTGTCCTATGGTTAAAAGGGTCCCTTACCCATAGGTATAACCCATGGGCCTTCCATTTTATGAAAAGAAACCTTCTTGGAGTCAATTTGACCCCTCAAAACCCAACCCCAAGGTGAAATTCGAAATTCAAAGTGATGTGACCAACTATTGGTGTTCTAACCAAGTTGAGGTATGGGGAAGACCAACTTGTACTAGGTTGGATGGTGACATTCATCCTCTCCATGTGGACTCTTTCCAACTCACATCACAAGAACATGTGTCAATTGACACTACAATACCATACACATAATTACTTAGCAAGTCCACTAAACAATGTAACAACATAAAACATTTACTCTTTTAAATACATTCATAATCATTTCACTTCACAAAATAAAATACATTACAAAGGCCTTGTATCCCTTTGGGACACAACCTTGGTGTCACGGGAATAGTACAAATATGTTGGCTTGACTCCCCCTAATCCATGGTTTATACCTGCACACTTGAGACGAACATCAGTAGTCCCGAGAAATAATAATACCAATGAAAAGTGCAAAACTCAAACATAACGCAATTAACTATCAAGGTATTATATCATCACATTAAATCATTTATCAATTTCATCCATACCTAACATTAGGCACAATTAGGAATTCATCATTTCCTAAGCTACTAATTTCCAACAGAATTCACATTTACTTATAATAGAACAATGGCCCTGATATTTACAGTCTAAGATACTCAACTTTTAAAATATGCATACTAACATCAATAGATCAAGGTTCATCTTTACAACACAACATCATAATAATAAAGGCTACACATTCTTCTATAACATAACTAGTAATCACCACATAGTTCATTTATTTTCATCTATCGCTTAATTCAATAATATCTTGGTACTCAAATAATTGCATTAGTCTTTCACATTATAGCTAAACCAATTTTGCATAATTTGACATCATTATTCAATTGCATAATTCATCATCATTATTCAATTGTATCCCTAATCATTGTAATACTCAATTCAAAGGAGTCTAATCTCATTCGAATATTTTTACAACATTCATCTTACTAACTCATCCAAAACATTATCCTAAACATGAAAGCCATCTGGCTCAATCCACCTATATTATGTTAACATGGAAATTAAATCAAATTCGGTGATTCCTTCATAGTAGGGTTGCAATTTCTTTAGGTCTAATTTATCTCGAAATTAAGTAACTAACATCAAGATCATAACACTTCTTATAAGCCATTCTTAGTCATATAATTCAATTATTTCTTTTATTGTGCCCTTGGCACTCAAGGTACACTTATTGTTCTTAATTTAAGTTACAACTTATTTGCCCATTAACTTTTCCCTTTCGAATAATCTCTGAGTTCCTATCTTTCACTTTTAGTCTATTTACATTATAGAAAATATAAAATTTATAATACACCAATATCCGTATTCAATTTTTATTTTTATTCTTTTTTTATTTTTTGTTCCCTTAAGAGATTAGATTGAAGGCTTGATAACGGGGACAGGGCCCCACAAGGATTTTCTAGAACATCCAACTATACTAAACCTTATCTTTTTATAATAAAATCCAGGTGCATCTCATAGTCTCAACATGCAGTCCTAGCACCTAAAATCCATCAGGGTGATCCAACTATCAGAGGGAAAACATGAGGGGTCTTACAATTGGAACCCCTTTTAAAATCAACAATTCAACATTATATAATCCTAGTTACCTTGGAATCCTAAAAAAGTTAGGATTCAACAAGCTACAGATAACTAGGGTAAGGGTTAGGGTTTCCACCCACCAAAACAATTCAAAAGATCAGAATTCAATACATTGGAGGGAAAACCAAGCAACCCTGAGCGATCAGACCTAAAAATCAGTCTTCATTTATGGTAATTCTTCTAGAATTGTATTGAAGACCATCAATCTACCATGTTTGTCAACCTGATCAGACACCTACAACATGCCTTGAGCAAGAAAACCCATTCCCTCATGGTACACAACTCTCTGCAAATAATCATCAAACTCACTGGACCACATTGCAACAACCGGCACCACCAATCTAATCAAATCCAGCTGGTAAAACATTAAAAACCAATCCTTTCTGTTGTTGGAAACCCTCTAAAATATTTTAATTCAAACTATAATTGTTACTTCCATGGCGCCAGCAATATATCAACGATCATAATTCAAATCTGGATCAACTTTAAGTCATGACCGTTCGATCCCTTTTTTCACGGGCTTTATGACTCAACCTTTTAATATGACCCTAGTCACATTTAGCGAACCAATGACTAAAGGATTTTGCCCATTCGTAGAAAACTTTATACCTTTGCCAAATGATTTAGCTACTACGCGAATGCTTGTTCGTTGAATCGCCAATTGGTTTGGAACATCGCCATTTTTTCTTCGCGAATGAGCGAAGCCTTTTGAACTTTATCAGAACCACCAAATGAATTTAGGTGAACTGCTAAACCTTAGACCCCCGCCTGGGAGATTGGACGGCTATCGCATGATCTCAAGGGCTTGGAAGATTCCATGAGATCATGCACCGACCGTCAATCATGAATCTTCTGACTGAGATACTGGACCCACCTGACAACAGATCTAGCTCACTAACACACCGACCAATAGGAGACCACCATTTCAGCACCCTCTGATAGTGGACCCGCCCATTTTGAAAGGCTACGTCATAAAGTAGAATCAATGACTAGCGTAAGTTTGCAAGCCTCTGACAAATTCCATGAGAACTTATGCTTGCCGTTAGATCAAAAGGGAAAGAAAAGCTGGGCCCACTGATAGATTCAAACTCATCGCTCAGAAACCAATAATTGTTTGACACATCGGCTTCCACTCTGACACTAGGTGCACATGTATCATCGTTAATGAAGGAAGCCTAGCATTTCACGAATCAGCTACTAAAGAGGAAAAAAGCTGCACACGAAGTCGCTTAAAGATAACTAGGAATCAGCTACTAAAGAGGAAAAAAGCCACACACGGAGTCGCTTAAAGATAACTAGTAACTGCCAGACAATGAGATATTATGCGAACACAGTGTCCTCTCACTCGCCGAATGCAAATGCTAACCATCGAAAGACTTAGTGAATTAGTGATTGATTGAGAAATAAAATGCACACATGCTTAGAAGGGGACTTAAGTGGCCTGAAAAGGTAATGACAAATTAGAACAGGGCCAAGGCATTTTTAGGGTTTTTCACTATAACGACTAGAAATTCAAAAAAAAAAGAACCAAGGGCTTTCAAACCAGAGACAAGGAAAATAGACACATAGGCCAGGAAAAAGGGTATGCAGCCATGAAAATTTTTATAGGTGCTAATAGTGGGTCATACTTGGGGACGTGTATCTTTTGTAGATACAACGAGCAAGCTAGAATCTCCTAGAAGAGCAGACCAACTCAAAATTTTGACCCAAAAAGAAAAAATAGACCACTACACAAGGGAAAACCTAAACTACTGCTCATGGAAAAGATACTCTAGGAGAAGTAAAACTTTAGGAATTGTCCATGAACATGTAATTCCAAAGTACCACTAGTTAAATCCTTTAGGACATAAGAATTTGTCCCCCATTTTCTCTCAATAAGATAAGGTCCCAACGAAATAGGGTCAAATTTTCCATGCTTCCCCTTATCTTCCAATCTTGCATTCCACATCAGGACAAGGTCATCAACTTCAAAACTCCTTTGAGTAGCCATTTTATCAAACAAATTCTTACATTGTCTCTACAATGTTTCATTTCTTTCATGTGCATCTCTCCTTACCTCTTCCAACTGGATCAGCTCATCCATTCTTGCTCTCATCTCATCATTCAAGTCCTCATCATATGCTTGAATAAACTTATACATATGCAATAGATTATTTTGAGGCAATCTAGCACTTATTCCATATACCAAATCAAATGGAGCACAACCTATGGCCTTTTTTACAGTTACCCTGTTAGCCCATAGTGCCCACCATAACTTTGAGTCCTAGGCTTTCTTATTCTTGTCCAACACTCTCTTGAGAATCTTATCAGAATTTTGTTACTGGACTCAGCCTGACCATTTCCTTGTGGATGATATGGGGAAGAAAATGAAATGTGTATCCCATATTGCTGACAAAAATCACTAAAATCCTATGATCTAAAACACATTGCATTATCAACCACAATAACCTCTGGGTAATCAAACTTGGTAAGGATGTTCTGCATCATAAAATCTACTACCACTTTGCTAGTAGCCTTTCTAGTAGGGATAGCTTCAACCCACTTGGTAAAATAGTCTGTTGCCACTAGTATGTAAGAATGTCCACCACTAGACTTTCTTGGAACTTCTCCAATAAAATCTATACCCCACTTCTAGAAAGGAGCCTGAATTGCAACAGGTCGGAGTGGCAAATTTCCATTAAACTTCAACTTTCTAGAAAATCTCTGACATGCATCACATTTTCTTACAAACTAATGTGTATCCTTAAAAATTGTAGGCCACCAAAATCCAGACCTAAGGATCTTGTGAGCTATGGTCTTTTCCATATAGTGTCCTCCACAAACACCTTGGTGCACTTCCTTTAACAGAGCTTCAGATCTCTCATGGTCTATGCACTTTAGCAATACTCCTTCATTGCTTCTCCACCACAACTTACCATGTATAATGGCATACCTTGTAGATTGCAACTTGATATTTCTCCTTTTATTTTCATCCATCTCAGGGGGAAGGACCAATTTTTGCAAGTAACCAATAACATCTTTGTACTAGCCACAATAATCCATATCACAAATATATGGCCTTTGTTCTTCTTCTAACACATTTACATGATTTGCAATTAAATTGCTTTGTGCCATTAATTTTGCAAGACCTAAGCCTCTTACCAACTTTGTAATCTGGATATCAATATTAAATGCTTGGATCCTATTGATCCATCTACATCTTTTCCCTGAAACTTCTTGTTGCACCAATATATCCTTAACTGCAGCACTAGGAACATAAGAAACCACCTTAGCTCCCACAAGGTAACATCTAAAAGCCTTGACTACTTTAACTAAGGCATAAGCCTATTTCTTAGTAATATCATATTTTAATTTTGCTACTTGTAGGGATTTTCTAAAGAATGATATAGGTTGTTCATATCCATCTGAATTCTTCTACAATAAAACTACTGCAACTGTATGACAAGAAGCAAAAGAAAATATCTACATGGGCTTACCATAATCAGGTGTCCTCAAAACTAGAGCATCCTTGATGGCCTTTTTGATACTTCTGAAAGACTCATCTACTTCTTCATTCCATTCAATCTTTTCTTCTTTTTTCAACATTGTAGAGATAGGGATATTGATTTCTGCAAAATTTGTAACAAATCTCCTTAGAAAGTTTACCTGCCCAGAGAAGGATTGTATTGCTTTAACATTTTTAGGTGGTGAAATCTTGTCTATAACCATAACCCTTTCAGGGTCAATTCTCACTCCATCCTTGGACACAATATGTCCTAAGAGCCTGCCTTCCACAACACCAAAGGAACACTTCTTTGGATTCAAAGAAATCCCATACTCCAAGGCGCTAATAAATTTTTTCTCAAGATGTTCACAATGCTGACTTTCCTTATCTGAATATGCTATGAGGTCATCCTGATATACCACTAGAAATTTTTTTATGAAGTCTGCAAAGGCCACATCTATAGCTCTTTGAAAATTAGCTCCTGCATTATTCAGACCAAAAGGTATTCTAACATAAACATATGTTCCCCAAGGGGTAGTGAATGCGGTCTTGAAATGTTCTGACTCCTTGACCATGACTTGATTATATCTAGAGAAACCATCCATCATAGACATTAACTCTGATCTAGTAACCTTCTGCAACATATTTTCCATATTAGGCAAACCATAATTGTCCTTCAAAGAATTGACATTCAAGTTCCTAAAATCAACACATAACCTAATGTCACCATTCTTTTTTCTGACTGGAACCAATTTTGACACCCGCGTAGAATGTCTGATAGGCTTGATGATGCCAGCATCCATCATCCTTTTGAGTTCATCTTGCATTTTTGGTGCTAAGGTAGGATTCATGGGCCTTAATTTTTGCCTAAAAGGTTTAGTACCTTCCTTCAATGGTATCTCATGTTGGAATAGATCCTCTCTATAGGCTTTCAAATCATCATAAGACCATGCAAAGACATGTCTAAATCTTTTGAGAAGATCGATTAGATTATTCCTAGTTCTTTGGGACAAACATTTACCTATATAAAATTTTTTAGGTATTTGACTTGTTCCTAAATTTACTTCCTCCAAATCATTTATCTTATCAACAAATTTAGGAAAACAAGTCAAATCTTTATCATCAAATGTCCTCTCAAGAGCAACCAATCCCCTTGGGATCTTATTTAACCTTAATTGCAAAACTTCCTTCCCAAGAAAATTTTCTTTTCCATTTCTGATATCAACATAAGTGCTGAAATCCATCTCCTGACCATCAAAATGAGAATCACATTGCAAAAACCTTAGTATATCCTGATCATCAAAAAATACCTGCCAATTCTCAACATTGTCTGGGATATAAGGCCTAGACTTGAACTCAATTTTGGATATCCCTGCAAAAGTAATATCCTCTGGCCTTAGTGCTATGTTTGCCAATAAGTCAGCCATCCTATTTTGGCTTCTATCCACCCAATCAATACCAAAGGCACTGAAACCTTCAATTTCATCCCTAACATCATTTCTATATTGTTTCAGCTTTTGATTCTTTGATGCATACCTCGATCTAATCTGAGAAATTATTAACTCAGAGTCACCAATCACCCTAAGATGTTTGATTCCATGTTTTGATTCTTGTCTCAAACCAATCAGTAGGGCCTCATATTCAGCAACATTATTTGTGCAAAGGAACAGGAGAGTGAAAGAAAACTTGAAAGTCTTACCACTTGGGGATATCAATAGCACTCCTAATCTGGCACCTTCCTTTGAATTTCCTCCATCAAAATACAGAGTCCACAAGACATTACCTTCTACCATGTTATTTTCATCATCAGCCAGAAGGACAGGCTTGACCTTTTCTTGCACCTCTCTCTCCTGAACTTGGAAAGAACCAATGTTAGTGTCAACAAAACAATTCATATTGTCATCTTCATCCTCCTCAATCATATGTGGGGTTCTAGTTTCCCTTGAAACTTTTACACTTTCTCCTCCAATGCTAAAAGTAGCAAAAGACAAGTCACACTAAATACTTCCTCCCATAGAAGCACTCCACCTTCTAGACAATAGCATCCCATATTGAGGAGGAATATCAACTACTAGAACACTCATAGTTAGATGCTTGTTAGGAAATGCTACTAATTTATAAGGCAAAGCCTTAATGGTACCAATAATTGGTACTTCTCTTGAGTCCATAGCTTGGCATCTCCCATGAGGTGTATCAACCTTTAGTCCCAGTGATTTCATGATTTCTATAGGCATGACAGTGTTTGATGCTCCAGAATCAATCATGCAATTCTTCAATAATTTGCCATTTATCATAAGGGACAAGAAAAAAGGATCAACTGTCCCTGGTGCAGCATTTACAACATTTGCATTCAAAAATATGTGAGGGATCTTAGAGACAATTTCTTCATTTTTGCTGTCAGGTGTGTCATCTAAAGAAGCCACATGCTTATCACACCTACTCATTTCTTGGACCTTTATTGAAGAAGTGCCATTCACCCAATCCAAGGCCTTGACCTTGTGCTCTTCTATTCTCATCATTTCCAAAAGTGGAACTTTGACAGTTATTTGTGAAAGCAATTTAGTCATATCAATGGGAACATATGTATGGTTGCCCATGTCTTCCTTAATCTCAGTGACATCTTTATCCTCCTTTTGGACAGTCAAGTCAGATTTACCCTTTTGCACAAATTCATCTCCCTTCTAAGGTATGGGAACAACTAATTCTGATGTTTTTACTTTACCCTTAGGTATTGCAGTAGGCCCACTCCTCTTTTTAATTTTAACCTGACTGACAACACCAACACCTTTCTCCTTTTCCTTAGGCTGTTGTGTACTCCTTTTTGAATTCTTGATAAACATACTACCCGATTTACCAGCTGTCTTCCAATTGTCCTATTTCCCAAATTGTAATTGCTCTTGGCTTGAGTGACCATGTCTATAGTGATTTGAGCAATTTCCTCATCAGAGGGTCTCCTTAAGGAAACACGTTCCTCACACTTCACCGCACCACATCCAACATCATCAAATTCTTCTTCCTCATCATCAGTAGAGTCAACCTCATCCCATGCATGTGAAGAAGTCATTGCACAACCACTCTTATCATATCGCTTATCTTGTTATTGGTTCTCAAATAGATTTAGAGAAATAACACAATGCTCTGGACTATGAGGAGATTGACAAGTAGTACACCATGGGATATCATCATTCATGTTAAGTAAATTTCTTTGCAAAGGATCAGGAATCCTATCATCAGGCATATCCCTTTTAACTAGAAAAATGGGCTTGCCATCCTTCCACTGAGTATTGTACAGGTAATTTTGCATTCTTGGTTGCTTGCTAAAATTACTTGAAACAGGCCGATCATTTGTTGCAACCTTATTATTTTTTTTTTCATTGGGTTTTAAATCCTCTAAAGCACTTAGAATCTACTTTAGATTATCCTCCTCCTTTGGCTTAAAATTAGCAGACCTTCCCATCTCTTTCTTATTTTACACTTGAGGCCTATAATCATCTCTTCTCCCTAATTTTCTTGATATTCTTTTATTACTTTCTATGTTGATAGCCAACTTGTAAGCCTCCCCAAGATTTCTAGGGTTCTTATCCCTTAAAAGGTACCCCATCTTTGTATCAAAAGAATTTAAGTATGTCACAAGACAAACTCTATCATCTAATCTGATAAATTGCAGGAGCCTATGCATAGCCTTTTGGAATCTTATATTAAATTCAAGGACCTCTTCATTCTGATTTTTCTTTATGTTATTAAATTCATTCAAAATAAAACCCTCATTTGTTTTATCTCCATAATGCTCCTTGAAACAATTCTTAAATTCATTCCAAGATCCTATACTAGCGTGGGGCAATCCTTTAAACCAGTCCCTAGCATCCTTGGTCAGAGATTGTACAAATAACTTTATTACAACATCATCAGGCTCAACGTTATAATCATCTATTATATCCATAAATTTTTTTAGATGTTCCTCACATGTGATGACATTATTCCCAGCAAACCTTGGGAGCTTCTTTCTAATTTCATCAGGAATTACATTAGGATAACCGAGAATACCAAAAAAGATAAATTGTTTGTACCTTTCATGAACATGAACTCCTTGAGGTGGGTCCATTCCTTGAGATGTAGATGTCCTTGTGTTTGAACCGGTAGGAATTTTAGCAACACCTAGAATGCCATTTGTTTCAGTCACCATCCTGTTGGTGTTTCAAAATGGCTTATGCTCTTAGGCTGCCAATATACCCTCAGATAGATTTTAGGATAGGTAAGTTCCAAAATGTAGAAGGATCTTAGGGTAACTGGACCAACTATAGGGACAAGACTACCCTCTTCACTTCTAGCTTTGCAAAACCAAGGTGGGTGCACCTAACCTAGTGAAAACTATACTTTACACACCAAAGACTGGGTTTGAATAACAGATTGATAGTAAGAAAGTACTAAATGTTAACCACACATTCATTGAATCTCCATTACTATTGGGTAACACAACCACACAACCAAAGACCTAAAGCTTAGAAAGGTTATTGATTTTAAGACTTGGAATGTAATAACTTCAATCAATGTATGTTAACAAGAGAAACACTCATTTAGGCCAGTGCCTCATCCATTGGGCAAGATTTCTTAGACACAAAGACACATAGATTTGAGAATATCTGAGAATTCATAGCCATAAATACATTTATCCTAATCTTTACTACTTACAAAACATCCTTACATAGACAAGGGAAAACTCATATCCCATTTAGAGCATTGTTTAATCCAATCCTAGATCAGAACTCAAGAATGGAGATACATACATAAAAACAATATGTAATGAGCTAGAAAACTCAGAGCTTACTTAACTTGACACAAAGGAGAGATAAGAATCAGATATTTATATTAAGTATGATGAATTCCTTCTGTGTATACAATGAATCACAAGACACCCTGCTTCCAAACTATAGCTTAGACTTGCAAATTTCTTCTTTCATCAACAAACACTGAATCAAAAAACTATTACAAACCCTTGGGACTAGAAACTCGGGATTGATTTTGAACTTTGAAATTGGAACCCCTTTTAAAATCAACAATTCAACATTATATAATCCTAGTTACCTTGGAATCCTAAAAAAGTTAGGATGCAACAAGCTACAGATAACTAGGGTAAGGGTTAGGGTTTCCACCCACCAAAACAATTCAAAAGATCGGAATTCAATACATTGGAGGGAAAACCAAGCAACCCTGAGCGATCAGACCTAAAAATCAGTCTTCATTTATCGTAATTCTTCTAGAATTGTATTGAAGACCATCAATCTACCATGTTTGTTAACCTGATCATACACCTACAACATGCCTCGAGCAAGAAAACCCATCCCCTCATGGTATAAAACTCTCTGCAAATAATCATCAAACTCACTGGACCACACTGCAACAGAAGGCACCACCAAACTAATCAAATCCAGCTGCTAAAACATTAAAAACTAGTCCTTTCTTCACTGGAAACCCTCTAAAATATTTGAATTCGAATTGTAATGGTTACTTCCATGGTGCCAGCAACATATTGATGATCATAATTCAAATTTGGATCAACTTTAAGTTGTGACTGTTCGATCCCTTTTTTTGTGGGCTTTATGACTCAACCTTTTAATATGACCCTAGTCACATTTAGCGAACCAGTGACTAAATGATTTTGCCCATTCACAGAAAAATTTATACCTTCACCAAATGATTTAGCTACTACATGAATGCTTGTTTTCTGAATCGCCAATTGGTTTGGAACATCACCATTTTTTCTTCACGAATGAGTGAAGCCTTTTGAACTTTATTGGAACCGCCAAATGAATTTAGCCGAACTGCTAAACCTTAGACCCCCGCATGGGAGATCAGATGATTGTCACATGATCTCAAGGGCTTGGAAGATTCCATGAGATCATGCACCTGCCATCGATCATGAATCTTTTGACTGAGATACCAGGCCCGCCTGACAACACGTCCAACTCACTAACACACCGACGAATAAGAGACCACCATTTGAACACCCTCTGATAGTGGACCTGCCCATTTTGAAAGGCTACGTGATAAATCAACAGCTAGTGTAAGTTCACAAGCCTCTAACAAATTCCATGAGAACTTACGCCCGTCGTTAGATCAAAAGGGAAAGAAAAGCTGGGCCTGCTGACAGATTCCAACTCACCGCTCAGAAACCAATAATTGTTTGACACATCGGCTTCCGCTCTGACACCAGGTCTACATGTATCATCGTTAATGAAGGAAGCCTAGCATTTCATGAATCAATGACTAAAGAGGAAATAAGCCTCACACAGAGTCGCTTAAAGATAACCAATAATCGCCAGACAATGAGATATTATGCGAACATAGTGTCCGCTCACTCGCCGAATGCAAATGCTAACTGCCGAAAGACTTAGCGAATTAGCGATTGACTGAGAAAAAAATGTGCACATGCTTAGAAGGGAACTTAAGTGGCTTGAAAAGGTAATGACAAATTAGAACAGGGCCAAGGCATTTTTAGGGTTTTTCACTATAACGGCTAGAAATTCAAAAAAAAAAAGAACCAAGGGCTTTGAAACTAGAGACAAGGAAAATAGACACATAGGCTAGGAAAAAGGGTATGTAGGCACAAAAATTTTTACAGGTGCTAATAGGAGCAATGGACCCCTAAGGTATTATAATTGTATCCAAGTGTGTCACTCTACCTACAAATTCCTGAAGAAAGAAAGTTAAAATATGCAAGGTGACAAAAGGACCCAATTGATCCAAGAGGATGCACAAAGTGTTAATTCACCATCAATATATTTAGATCTAGAAGAAGGGTAGTGTCTAATGATGAGGAGGACTTTATTAAAGGTCCCTACAACACAAGAGATACCACAGAGGAAGGCCATCTTCAAAAAAAATTACAAGAGCCATGGTAAGGTCTGTAAATTTATTATTATTTTTGGTTCTACATAAAATTTAGTGTCTAAAGAAATGGTAGAAAAACTAAACTTGAACAAGATCTCTCACCCCTGTCCTTATAAGGTATCATGGCTTACTAAGGGACAAAAAACACTAGTTGATGAGTAGGCATGGGTAGATTTATCTCTAGGAGAATACAAACATAAGGTGTCTTGTGATGTTGTAGAGATAGATGCATGCCATCTACTCCTCTGTCACCTTTGGAAATATGACCTCAAGGCTCAGGATGCTGGGATGAAAAACACATATACTATCAACAAGGATGACCATAGCTATATAATGAAACCCTTGTCTGATCCAAAATATAAAAAATAGAAGAAAACCAATGATCATATTAGCAGGAAGAAAAGAAATATTTCAAACCATTAAGGAGGAAAATGTGGGATATTCTTTGGTACTGAAGCTTAAAGTGAAAGAGGAGAAGGAAAAAATTGAGGTAGTGCCCAATGAAGTGAGTAGTTTGTTGGAGAAATACAAAGGTGGGGTTGTAGACAACCTACCTAATGCCCTCCCACCCTTGAGAGAGATAAGTCACCACGTTGATCTGATCCAAGGTTCCTCCTTACCAAACAAAGTATCATACAAAATGACTCCCGATTAGAATGTATAAATAGCAAGGTAGGTGCATGAACTATTGGATAAAGGTTTGATTAAAAAGGTGCTTAGGCCCATGTACAATGTTAGGAATGAATGCTGAATGTTTGGTAGCCATTTTGTAGCAGTTATTGTTGCATTCATGACTATGATTGTCATTGATGTCAACGCAGTGATCTTTTGGAGATTTGCAGAGGAGTAGACAGTGTTTGGATTAGCGCATGTGGGATATTATAGATAGAGATATGTGATGTTGAGGATTTAATCTTTGATGTGTTATATGTTTATGGTTAAGAGAGTAGATAGTAATTCATTTATTCATGGAAGTTATGAGCATTTTGGTAGAAGCAGTATTCAGGTAGTATTCCTGAGTAGCGGTTTGTGGAAATTGAATGATATCTCCTAATCGGGATGGAATCTGGTTTTGCATAGTTAAAGGGAAGTTGAAGACACATTGCTAGTGACTTGGATGACAGTGCAAACTTTGAGGTCGAACATATGGAGAATTATTGTATTTGGAAGCTGACAGTTTTGTGTAATTTTGATGTAGCGTGTGGAAACTTTTATTTTGTAATTAGATGTCGACTCATTTGTAATTACCTGAGTGTGGTATAGAGGAAGGAATGTTTTTTCTTGTTGTAATATGGTTGAATGTTGATGTATGCATGAAGTGAAGAAAAGAGCTAATGCCATTATGAAAGCGAATTTGTGAAGGAAGACATGCGAAGTACAAAGATCTGAAATTGAGATCTGGTGTAGTAGTGAGTACAGTTTGGCATAGCCAGAGAAGAGGTAACATATTGTTGAGATCAGTAATCTTTTGGTATTATTCTATTGAGTAATACAAAGATTAGTTGGACAGTGTGTTCAATGATCTTACCCTTAAGCTGTTTGGGCAGTGGGTCCTTCTGTCTTCCATAACTCTTAACAGAGTTAGAATCTTTTAGCAGGGATTCAAAATCTCCTAACATGGATTCATATGTACTGAATGTATTTCATAAGATTCCTAATAGAGTCCATCCTTTCACAAGGAATATTCATATTAGTGCATCTTTTGTGGGCATCATTCCCACCGAGGTTTACTCTTTGATCAAGAGGTTCCCTAGTCAACATATCTTGTGTCATTGTGTTATTGTGTATGAATATCTTTCTATGGTTGGTAATGTGTGTGTGAAAATTGTACCTGATCTATAGACACAACACTCAGTAAAACATTAGAGGTTAGCTATAATCAAAATCGTGCAAAATTGAAAGCTAAACTAACCAAGCGATTTACTGCCTTCTAGTAGGTGCGAGATTAATGTTCTCAGATTATTATTGAGATCAGTGACCTAGACGACACCTAAATGAAGGATTTGAATGCAAAAGATGGATATGAAATTGAATGCAATTAAGCTATTTTTTTGATATTTTCTATGCAATAAGAATGATAAAAACCGATATGAATCTATGCTAGATGAAATTGATATGCTATGAATTGATCTATCTAACAATGATATGTAAAGCTATGAAATTCTATGCTAAGATATAAAAACTATGCAATCAAAATTGATCTCACAAAGCTTTGAATTCGCAAGTTGATTTCTCAGCCTCCAATTCTCCAGCGTGATTGTGCAAAATATGAGATGATTTGTGAAGAGCTGAAGCCTTGGTTTTATAGAAATCTGGGGCTTTGGAGATGCATGGGAAAAACCATAAATCACTCAAATAACTCAGCTTGCTTTTTGAGTTATCTGATAATAACAGATAATTAAGTCACAAAAACATGCAAAAGCTAAGCTTTAACTCAAAATAGAGTTTAGCTTTAATTGATAATTGATAGTTGTTTGTTTTTATGATTGTGCATGTTTTATTTATGAATTAATTTAATAATAAAGTGATTTATTTCCAACTTAACTGCTTAAAAATAAAACAATTGATTTATGGGTTAATCAATTATTTAATCAAATTTTTATTAAAAACTATATTATTAAATAATGACAACTTGCTTTAATTAATTAAATAAGAATTTAATCAATTATTCATAGGAATTTTGATTTATTGTCAAAATTAAATAATACAATTAATAATAGATAGAATTAAATTTAATTAAATAATTAAGTGGCAAATATTAAATCTAATTAATTAAATATGCAAAATATTTAATTAATCAAATTTTAGGATAAATGTGATTTATTGGCAAATAATTATAAAATTAAAGATAATTATGATGATTAGGAATATTACTAGGAATATTCCCTGATGTAGAATTTAAGATAATCAATTATGATTCGATGATGTTTAGATGTGCCTTAGGTTAGGACTTCGATGTTGATTTTGTTCGAATTGAAGATGTAGGAGATTAATGAACTTATAGCCCATTTTTAGGGTATTACATTTTGCCCCTCTTTGAATTACTGTGCGAAGTGCAGTGGTTCAAAGATAGTCTGTGTTTGATAAAGATATGAAACTGATTCAAAATTGATAATTGATATGAGACAGAAGCTGATTGATATTGATTTGATATGAAGATAATAGGTCTTGAATGACCAAAGATAATGTTCACTATAGCAGTGATGAACCGCAGATTGTGAAAAAGTGTCAAAACACCTGATTCCAAACCTTAGGATTGCAAAGAAGTGAGTGACCCATTCTAGACTCGATTGTCTTAGCAGAACTAGCAGGTATCACATCTGAATCCTTTAGTTGCTGAAGAACCAAGGAAAGAACACTATGATCTGATGGTTGCAAAAACTGATACAGTTTACAAGATTAGGAGAATACCAGATTGATATGGATCGATGAATCTGATATGCCCCAAGTGATGATAGATTTGCCCCAAGCGATGAGGACTTTTGATGAATCAGTAACTAGACGCGATTGTTTGTCTTGATTACTGATGAAAGATATTGATAGATTTGATCGATAGAATTTTGATTTACAGACTTTGAATGATGTGCAATACCATGCCCCCTTCGGGATTAAAATTGAAATCTGACAAGAAAAGTCTGCGTTGATAGTTTAGAAGCATGTTAATTGATTTGAGAAGTGTGGTGAAACACATTCAAGAACACATTCTGCATCATTGGAAGGTCCCAAAAGACCAAGTATGACTAGGTTAAACCATGAGTTTGACCATGGTTGACCAAGTTGAAATTTTGATAGTTTGATGTTTAGATAATCAGTTAAGTTGAATACTGGATTTCTGTGATGATTGAAGGTTGATTATGCAAGCAATTAATAATATGAATGATCTTAGATTTGAATTTTGATCCCGAAAAAGGATTCTACTTGCTGTTTCTTTGGAGGAACCTTCGTGTGAGATTCAGCTCTTGTTATAATTGAAGATGTGATTGGTGAATTGTTTAAGCATTGAAGTTCGTTTAATCATTGTGAGATCATGCAAAGATGCAAAATGCAATGAGACATGCAAAATGAAATGAGACATGCAAAATGAAATGCAACCTAAGACCGAGGACCTAGTCACTGATCATATGTCGATTTGTTATCATCATTGAACTTTTTGGTAACTGGATAAATCAATACAATGCCCACTAGCCATGAAACCATAGACATATGAATATCGATTTGTATGCGCAAGAATCAATACAACACCCACTGGTCAACAACCATGGATATATGAATATTGATTTTGTTTTCGAAATGTCAGATTAGATATAAGCATCAAGGTACAAACGCCAGGATGACCTAAATATCATGTCCATTTTGATATAGCAATTTGTACAAGCATCAAAACAAAAATGTCGTGATGACCTGAGTACACCTTGCATTGCAAACACATCAAACAGTCAAGAGATCATTCTAAATCCAATGTGAATTACCCGTAGTGACCCTTTATCGTTCACATCGTTAGGCAAGATCGCGTTTCACAGTAGGAGAAAGAATTCACTTCAAAAAGACAATATTTAGATCAAACTTCCTTGAATTGTCTGGGTATCAATGGTCGAGGTACGCATGGCCATCCAATTCGAGATAGAGGCTCTTACAATCAGACACCATTTCAATCCAAAATTTCCAAAGTTGTTAGATTTTCACATACAAGCAGAAAATCAAGAAAAGATTATGCCCCCAGTCATCACTCTCTAAATCCTATAAAGGACATCATCGAAGAGCTCGAAGGGACACAATATGCAAAAATCTCAATGCGGATCAGTAAGCATACAAGGAGATAAAAGCATGAAAAGCACAAATTGTTTTCAGTTGAGTTTTGATGTTTGATTGCGTTGTTATAGATGCAAAATCCTTTCTGGAGACAAGACTGACTGATTGACTCACATGAAGCTTCAAAGGACTCTGGCTAGATATGACACGTCTAAGATACATTGGAGGCCATAGGATATGACATTGATTGCCCCCAAGTTTGAACATTGATAGGATACAGATGCGCAAGCTAATTGGTGTACAAACTGACTTATTGAAAACTGGAAATGTTGAAACAAACTGGGAGATATGTACAACTAAAGCAAGACTGAAAGTTGGGAAAGACCAAGATTGTGCTGATAGATGGAGCATTTGGAACAAGTGGCGCCCATTTGCTGGGTTTTCACCATCTTGGTAGAGATTCTATTTTTGCTACCGAGGTGCCTGTTTCCAGGTTTTCACCAAGGCACTTTTTTTTTTTTTCATTTTTTTTTGTATTTTTCATTTTTCAATTTTTTTGTACTTTTGATATTTTTATTTTTTTTTGAATTTTTGATATTTTTTGATTTTTTTGTGAATCATCAAGGCACCTATTGCTAGGTTTTCACCAAGATCATTTTTTCAGGACTTTTTCTGATTTTTAAGATTTTTTTCAGGACATTTACCAAGCACTGAATGCCTTAGGCATAGAATTTCTTCAGATGGAGAACGTTGATTGGTTCTCGGAGCTATTCTCCTTCAGTCATTGAGAGTTGATAGGCACCAGAGCCAAAAGTAGCAGTGATAACAAAGGGACCCAGCCAGTTGGGTTCGAACTTCCCCTTGCGTTCTTGATGGGATTGATTTTTAGGATTTTCTCTCAACACTAGATCACCAACCTGAAACTCTCTATGTCTGACTTTCTTGTTGTAGCCTCTAGACATTCTTTTCTGATACACTCTAAGATGATCATATGCTGCTTGCCTACGTTCATCTAGTAATTCAAGTTCTTGTAACCTAGACACTCTGTAGTCTTCATCAGTGACAAGTCCATGCATTTTGATTCTGAGTGATGGGATTTCAACCTCAATAGGCAGTATCACTTCAGACCCATAAACTAAAGTGAAAGGTGTAGCCCCTGTAGGCGTTCTGATACTAGTTCTGACACTCATTTTGATACTTGTTCTGATACTAGTTTTGATACTGATTCTGATACTTGTTCTGATACTAGTTTTGATACTGATTCTGACACTGGTTCTGATACTTGTTTTGATACTTGGTTCTGATACTAGTTCTGATACTGGTTCTGATACTGATTCTCATACTAATTCTGATAATTGTTCTGATACTTGGGATACTTGATAGCATCTTTTTCCATTACAAACTCCCAAGCAAGATCATATCATGCAGTCCCAATGTCTAGCAAGGTGGAGAACAAGAGAGATTGGCAAGCTAGTGGAAGAGATGGAAGACAAGAGAATAAAGGATAATGAAGGGAAGAAATCCTCAAGAGAAAACTCCTCAAGAATACCCAAGCTAGGGAAAAATTGTCATGTAAAGTGCATTTAGACAAGTAATGAAAGGCTAGCATAGGATAAGTCACAAAAGCGTGATGCAAGAGTAGGAAAGGATGCAGTCCAAAAGAGTAGACATGTCAAGAGGCTTCATAGCACTGTGTTTTACTCTTTCTTTCTTTTTTTATTAGATCAACACCAAAGGGGAAAAGGATAGCGATAGGCAAAAATGAATGGAGGAAGATGGATATGAAGGCTAAACATGGAAGGAATGAAAGCAAGATCATCATAAGATAGCTCACAAAATAGTCAAATGTTCGTGTATAGATCAACATTGTCAAGATCAAAGAGAGAAGATAGAATGGATGAAATATGTAGAAGAACTACGCATAATGCCTAATTGCCAGGTTTTCATCATGGTACTTATCCAAGGTGCCACAAGGGAGTGGTTTTCACCATAGGATGAATTTATTTCTCTTTACTTTTGCTACCAAGGTGCCTGTTTCCAGGTTTTCACCAAGGCACATTTTTAATTTTATTTTATTTTTATTTTTTATTTTTTTTGGAAGAAGGCAAGCTTTTTAGATAATGCTCCTTAAAAGGATAAACCATGATATGCCAAGGATTCAAAATTATATGCTCAAAGATGCTGATAGGGAAAGGAACATGGAAGAGAAAAATGGAGGATAAGGTTTTATGTAAAGCGAGTGAGGTTGGAAGATAGGAGGAATAGGCAAATGAGGAAAAAGGATAGAAGGTAGAAGGATAATGCATGGAAGGATTGTGAAAGGGTAGATAGAAAGGAAGGCAAGATCAACATAAACACACACCTTGAAGGGTGGCGAGAGGATGTAGGAATCATGAATGAAGGAATACGTGAAGGAATATGGTGAATGGATAGCAGAGGTTGTGGTTTAGGCATGTGGAATGGAAGAATATTTTTGGAGGGAGATGAAGTGGAAGCCTTTGGAAGCTTGAATGTCAATTTCACTTTTTGCTCAACACTAGAATATTTCAAGAGAGACTTTGGAATCCATATAGCCGTAGGCTTTTTATTTCCTTTTGATGATCTAGAGATAATATCTTCAATGATGGATTTTGGAACCCATACTTGTCTTGTAGTTTTTTTCTTAGATATCTCTTTGGACTTTATGCTTCCATGTCTATTAGAGGAGACATGGTGATCTTTTTTTGATGCATTTTTGTATTGCTTCTTTTTCTTGTATTGAACATTCAAGTTACTTCCAAAAGACTTGGGATTTGTGGAGGAGGGAGGATATGACTGGTTTAGATGGGTGGGTGGATGAAAAGGATTCAAGGGTATGCATCTATGTTGATCTTGAGGAAAGATGGGAGATGGAGGTATGTAAGGACCCAAGATGGATGGCAAATTAGGAGAGTTAGGAGGGGAAAGTGAAGGGACATAAGGACCCAAGATGGAAGGAAGACGTGAAGCCCTTTGTAGTGGTGGAAGAGGTCCAAGGATGGAAGTGGAAGACACAAAAGGATAATCAATAAGTTCATCAGCATCTATATGACAACCAAGGATATCAGCATCTTTAGAGTGAGCATTAGAATTTTCAATAGGATCCCGGACATCTTGAATATGAGCACCTTCTTTGATAGGATTGTTCAAAGCTTGCAAAGACTTAGGAAGAGTAGAAAGTGGAAGTGAACATGGAGTGGTAGAATAAGAAGATGGAAGACTTTGATCTTGACAAGGATCTTTGGATAGCATAAGCTCATAATTTTTTTTTTGATTTTCAATAGGCTTAACATTGGAAGTAATAGTACTATCATCAATAAGCTCAACAGTGTAAGTAGTAGCTTGACCTTGCTTAGGAGAACCATGAAACAGATAAGAGACATCATGAAAAGGCTTGGATGACATGGAGGGTTCTTGATCTTGATCTTTCTTTATGTTCTTTTCTTCATCATTTTTAGAGTCCTCTTGACATGGAGCCACTTCTAAGGACAAGGAAGCATGTTGGGATTGTATGGATGACTTTGGAAGAGATGGTGGAGGACTAGCTGAAGTAGGGATTATAGAATATGAAGGCTTAGGCTCTTTAGGTTTATTATTATTGAAAGTCTTTGCAGCCAAGTGAAGGTTAGCTTGAGTTTCTTTAAGAGGTAGCCCTGGAGGATAACTATAGGGAACCACATGAAAAGTATCAAGGCTTCTGTCGGATGAAGGTTCTGTGAAAGATTTGAAAGAATCGGAAGCTTTAAGAAATGTACGGGTATTAGAGGAAGTAGGGGATGGAAGGGAACCATCACCAGACAAAGGTTCAACATTAACATGATCTTGCTTGAGAGTGTAATCTTTATTTTCAGCTAGAGAGTTCTTAGAGGAGAGATCCTTATAGCATTGACGTTTCAAGCTAGCACGATGTATTTTATAGTCCTCAGCAGTAGTAGATGGATCATCATCAAGGTATTGTCCACAAAAGCCATCAAAATCTCTTTCAAAATTAGAATCATATGGATCACCATCACGATCTATCCAATGTGATGGCCCATTTGTAGTAAGCAGGAATGAACGATGAGGAGGACTCTTAGGAATAGAGGTGTCATAGGTATCATTACGTTGTCTATCATCATAGTCATCATAGTCTCCAAAGCTGGATGTGTCACTCTCTGTGGAAGAGGTATCATAAGGATTCTCACGTTGCTCATGTTTTGTCTGGGGGCATGGTGACGTGTACAAGTCTTTATCAAATGGAAAAGAGTATAGAGATTCTATGGAGAACTCTTTAGACTCCTTCTCTTTCTTAAGATTGTTAAGTTCAACTTGCATAGCATGCAGCTGCTTCATCATAGCGGCGATCAAAATTTCTTCCTCATGTGTATTGATTCTTTGAGACGTGTACTGATTTTCAATAGCTACTGATTTGTTCTTGACACAATGATATTTTTGACAGATTCTGGAACTAGGCTGGAAATATTGGATATCTTGCAATTTGATAATTTCTGACAACTTTCTCAAATTTTTCCAAACGACACTCTGCAGACTTGTACGACACTGGGTAGTCTATGAAATAACAGTTGCTAAACTCATACGATAGTTGGGTAATACTGAAATGACACTTGACAAAACTCGTATGACTTTTGACTTCCTAAAATGACTTTTGACTCCAGAAAAGATTTTAGGTCAATTTTTGCAAAATTTAAGGTCTTCAATTTTGGATTGTTTGCAAATTGTACTGTCCAGATTTTGAAGGTTATACCAGATTTGATCATTTTTAATAGCCAAGCAGATAAACAAGCGCGCAGAATAGTAAGCAAGTGATTCCAAGCACGTCTGAAAACAATGAACAAGGGCAAAAGCAACCTTGCACATGAACAATCAAGTGACCAAATTGTGCTAATCCTTGAGAGTACTAATTGTGTATGTTCTGAAAAGTTTTGCAATAACACACATATACCTGAGAATGAAAAATTGGCCTCTCTAGGGTTTTAGTAATGGTTTGACTCTGCAACTTTTATGATTCAAAGGGGTGAACTCTAATCCCGGCGCACCAGGGTTTTGACACAGTCTGAGAACTTAATCTTCAAGAGCTGCTAGGGAGATCTGACAACCCAACAATGAACCATACCTGTGGAGATTTCTTCCACAAGGACATTTATATAGCAGCTGTCACTACCACGATGAAAATGGCTATGACCGCTTGAGGTTCCGTCAACGTAGTTTGCCCTGTGAAGGGATTGTCCGCTACGGTTAACCCTCTCTAAAGGTGACTCACAATAGTATACCACAAGGGGACTTGGCTCCAGATTCAAGGTTTTGACACCTCTTCACTTTTAACCCAAACAAAGCAAGCAGATTAATCTGACACGCTAAGACAAAGTTTTGTTCCACCAAGGTCTATGATATCAACTCCACGTGATCTATCAACCTCTCCAGGGAGAGAATGTATCAATCAATAAGAGAAGACACACTAACCAATTTTGATTCACCAAAGCTCGTGATATGAACCTCTCCAGAGAGAGAATGTGTCGATCAATAAGAGAAGATGCACTAACCAAGTTGAATGTGAAACGCACTAAGTATCCTCCCTACCTACAAGGATTCTTTCGTCAAGGAAGGATTTCGCTAGGAATCCAATCTCTCAAGAATCACGAATAGTGTTCATAGGGCCTAATTACTATGTGAGCACAGATATATTCCCGAAAGCAAATCTACCAAAAGCATCCAAAAATTAGAAAGAGGAACACTTAATGCTTAAAGAAAATATGAGATGAGTCCACAAGGTGGAACACTTAACACCTCACACAAGCTAAAAATGAGTCCCCAACTTAGAAAACAAGTGAGTTCCTAAAAGCACAAAAGGGTTGCCAAGTGGAACACTTAACGCTTCTGTCCTGTTGACCCCTCCCCTTTATGGCGCTGAGATTGCAACCACAGGGCAAAAATGAGGGGCCGGCGGATTAGCGAGTCCAATAACCCAAGATAGCAATCAAGATCAATCACAAGTATTCTAAGACTACTTAATGAATCCTTAAGGGATTACAACCTAGTATCAATTATGCAAGTGTGTAGAAATAGATAAAAGCATGAAAGGATGCACACAAGCTAGACACATAAGAGATTTATTTTAGGATCCAAATTGAAATATTATCAGCTTGAGAAGAATACCTTAGGTCCAATGCTCTGCAATCCAGAATTTAGCACACGTTTGAAAGTACAAAATCAAGACCAATCAACAGCAAATTGTAAGTGTTAGAAATCAATAATCTAAAAGTACAAATCTGCAAATTATGTGTCTCTGTAGCAAAATCTCGCGCGAGGCAGAATGCGGTCCCGCGCGAGGAAACACTATCTCACGCGATGAAGAATGAAGTCTCACACGAGGAAGTACTATCTCGCGCGATGAAGGATGAAGTCTCACGCGAGGAAGTACAATATCGCGTGACAAAAATATGAAGCCTCACGCAAGCAAGTGGAGTCTCGCGCGATAAAAGATAAAGTCTCGCGTGAGGAATTGCAGTCTCGCACGAGAAAGTGATTTTTCGCGCACAATAATGATACCAGTGAAATTTCGCGTGACACAGAAAGAAATCTCGCGTGACGCAAGTGAAATCTTGCAGGAGAATTCATATAGAGATGTACGAAAGTACGGATAGAATGATAAAAATCGCTGTGTACGGACAACTTTGATAGAAAAAGTGCCAAATTTTTTTTTTTCTTTTTTGCAAGCAAAAAAGAAACAAAAAATAACGTCCTACAAAGTATACCAGGACCCTTGAAACCCTTATCCTCAAAAGATAGAAAATTGATAGAAATGAAGGGAAACCCATTTCAGGGCCCCACGGTGGGGCGCCAGAAATGTGTGTGTGAAAATTGTACCTGATCTGTAGACACAACACTCAGTAAAACATTAGAGGTTAGCTATAATCAAAATCGTGCAAAATTGAAAGCTAAACTAACCAAGCGATTTACTGCCTTCTAGTAGGTGTGAGATTAATGTTCTCAGATTATTATCGAGATCAGTGACCTAGACGACACCTAAATGAAGGATTTGAATGCAAAAGATGGATATGAAATTGAATGCAATTAAGCTATTTTTTTGATATTTTCTATGCAATAAGAATGATAAAAACTGATATGAATCTATGCTAGATGAAATTGATATGCTATGAATTGATCTATCTAACAATGATATGTAAAGCTATGAAATTCTATGCTAAGATATAAAAACTATGCAATCAAAATTGATCTCACAAAGCTTTGAATTCGCAAGTTGATTTCTCAGCGTCCAATTCTCCAGCGTGATTGTGCAAAATATGAGATGATTTGTGAAGAGCTGAAGCCTTGGTTTTATAGAAATCCAGGGCTTTGGAGATGCATGGGAAAAGCCATAAATCACTCAAATAACTCAGCTTGCTTTTTGAGTTATCTAATAATAACAGATAATTAAGTCACAAAAACATGCAAAAGCTAAGCTTTAACTCAAAATAGAGTTTAGCTTTAATTGATAATTGATAGTTGTCTATTTTTATGATTGTGCATGTTTTATTTATGAATTAATTTAATAATAAAGTGATTTATTTCCAACTTAACTGCTTAAAAATAAAATAATTGATTTATGGGTTAATCAATTATTTAATCAAATTTTTATTAAAAACTATATTATTAAATAATGACAACTTGCTTTAATTAATTAAATAAGAATTTAATCAATTATTCATAGGAATTTTGATTTATTGTCAAAATTAAATAATACAATTAATAATAGATAGAATTAAATTTAATTAAACAATTAAGTGGCAAATATTAAATCTAATTAATTAAATATGCAAAATATTTAATTAATCAAATTTTAGGATAAATGTGATTTATTGGAAAATAATTATAAAATTAAAGATAATTATGATGATTAGGAATATTACTAGGAATATTCCTTGATGTAGAATTTAAGATAATCAATTATGATTCGATGATGTTTAGATGTGCCTTAGGTTAGGACTTCGATGTTGATTTTGTTCGAATTGAAGATGTAGGAGATTAATGAACTTATAGCCCATTTTTGGGGTATTACAGGTAATTATATTGCTTACATGGTTAAATGCTGTTGAATTTGATAAAAGTTATAATTATCTGATAACTGATTACCCCCCCTCTCAGTTATCTTGGTGGACTTTACTTTCTAATAGTAGAATACCTAGTATGCTAGCACCAAAGAAGGATTGAAAATGGATACTCTTTATGGACTCCCGGTATATGAAAAAAATCACAATTAGGTATAGGTTCCCAATTCACAAAATTGAAGACCTATTGGACAAGTTAGGGGGGTACTTGCTAATTTTCCAAAATAGACCTTAAATCAGGATATAATCAAATCAGAATAAGGCTTGGAGATGAGTGGAAAACAACTTTTAATACTACTGAAGGGTGGTATGAGTGGCTTGTGATGCCATTTAGTCTTAGTAATTCACCTAGTACATTCATGAGGCTCATGAATAAAGTATTCCATGACTTTAATGGTAAATTTGTTATCATTTATTTGGATGATATTATTGTTTATAAAAGGTCAAAGGAGGAACATTTAGACCATCTAAATCAACTTCTCAAAAGGATTCATGAACAAAAACTAATGGTAAATTTGGAGAAATGTGTTTTTATGTATGAAGAACTCATATATCTTGGCTTTGTCATTTCAAAGGGAACACTATAAATGGATCTAGATAAGGTAGATGCCATTTTGAACTGGCCCACTCGAAATAATGTAGGAGATGTTAGAAGTTTTTGTGGGCTAGCCACATTCTATAGAAAATTTATCAAAAAATTTAGTAAAATCTGTGCTCCAATGTTGAATACATAAAGGGAGGTAAGAAAAAAAAGTTTGTATAGATCACTAAAGGTGATGAATCTTTTGAGTACCTCAAGAATAGGGTTGCATAATTTCCCATTCTTGTTATTCCTAATTTTAACAATCTATTTACTATGGAAATAGATGGAAGCGATTTAGGCATTGGTGGAGTACTCAACCAATAGGGTAGAGTTGTTGCATTTTTCTCAAAGAAGTTATATGAAGAAAAGAAAAAGTATAGCACATATAATTTGGAACTTTATGCTATGGTCCAAGCAATCAAAAAGTGGAGACACTACCTTTTTCCAAAGGAGTTTATTGTGTTTACAAATAACCATGCCCTAATTTTCTTGAATGGACAAGAGAAACTAAATTGCAAGGACATGAAATGGGTAGAGCAATTACAAGCCTACACTTTATCTATAAAACATAAGAAAGGCCAAGAAAACAAGGTGGCTGATTCTCTCATTAGGAGAGTTAATTTGGTGTAGGATATACAAATACAAAGAATATGGATTGATTCCTTGAAGGACTTGTATAAAGATGATACAAATTTTGGAGAAATTTGTCAGGTTTGTACCACATTTTGTGATGCTTATAATACATTGTATTCTGATTATTTGATTCAACATGGTCTTTTGTTCAAAGGGGGACAGTTGTGTATTCCAAACTACTCAATGGGAAGTAATTTGATCAAGGAAAAACATTGTGACACCATGGGTGGTCATTTTGGTATTGATAAAACCGTTGAACTAGTCAGAAGATATTACCACTGGCCTAAAATACAGGATGATATCAGAAAATTTGTGGAGTCTTACACCATTTTTCAAAGAGAAAAAGGATTTAGTAAAGATAAAGGCCTCTACCAACCCTTTCAAATACCATTAAGGCCATGGGAAAGTGTGAGCATGGATTATGTAATAGGGTTTCCTAGAACAAGAAAAGGATTTGATACCATTTTTGTAATTGTGGCTAAATTCAATAAGATGGAACATTTTGTCCCCTACAAGTCCACCAATTATGCCTCACACATTTACAACTTTTTCTTCAAAGAAGTGGTCAGCATACATGGGTTTCCTTCATCAATTGTGTCTAATAGGGATGTGAAGTTTCAAGGTCACTTTTGGAGGACCATTTGGAAAAAACTTGGCACAAACCTTTCCTTCAGGTCTGCTACCATCCTCAAATATATGGATAGACTTAAGTAATAAAAATATCCCTAGGAAATCTCTTAAAATTCCTAACCAAACAATATGCATAGTCATGAGATTCCATTTTCCCATGGACATAATTTTCTTTCAATGACACCATTAATAGAAGCATGGGGAAAACCCCTTTTCAGATCAATTATGGATTACATTCTAGAGGATTAATGGAGTTGAGGGATCTGTTTAATGATTTCAAAGTTAGTGCACAAGGAGAAGACCTATTAGAATTAATCAAACAAGTCCATGAGCAGATTAAGACAAACTTTGAAACCAACACACATAAATACAAAACACAAGATGACCACAAGAGAAGAGTTGTAGCCTTCAAAGTGGGTAATACAGTATGGGCATAATTAAAGAAAGGAAAAATTCTAAAAGGATAGAATAAAAATTTGCAAATGAGGAAGATACGACCTTGTCAAATAATTCACAAATTTGGGGAGAATTCTTACAAGATATCCATGCCTCCTATAGTTGTCATTTCTCCTATTTCTAATGTTAGTGATCTCACTCCATTCAAGGGTGATGCAAGTTATAACTCTTCTTTGTAGGATGATGATGGTGAACAAGTTTGATAGATCAAAGACCTTCCTCATAGTCAACTAGTATAGTTGGAGAAGATCTTGGATACCAAAGTCATCAAACAAACAAGGAGACATATAACTTACAAACACTATCTAATCAAATGGAAAGGATTACCTGAAGTAGATGCAACCTGGATGGATGAAAAACCATAGAGAAGCATGGAACCACATTGAAAGAGATACTCTCAAGTGGGAACTTGATTTATAAATAGTATGGGAGTATGGTGCAGGTGCACCCCTCCCTAGAAGATATAACATAATGTTTTATGGGCCTTAGATGCCTCAAGGATCAATTGGGACAAAATTGTAAGACTAGGAGCCATAAGGTGTTCTAACAATGTTTTTTTTTGTTATTGTTAGGAGTTTTAGATGATTGGAAGTGACAAAGGCTTATAGGTAAATTGGATAGGCTTATAGGTAAGAAGAAGAATCTTATCGATAAACTAAGTTCTTATCGATACTGAATGAATTTTTTAAGAGCATTGATTCATTTTGTGGCCATAGGAGATAAATAAAAAAAGTTCATAAGTTGTTACCAAATTTTTAAAAGACATCTTTTCATTGAAGGATGTTACCAAAAAGATTGTCAGCTACTGATAAGACTGTCAGCTATTGGTAAGGTTGTCGACTGTACTTTTGTCAAAAATTGGTCTTAACCAACCCCAATAGATCCAACCATTTAAAATTAAGTTGTGAACAGTGGGAAAGACATATATGTATGCAAACATGGAATAACCATGACAGTGGAAGATGTACATGAATTTTTGGTGGCAACAAGAAATGAAAATTTTATTTTTTGGTGTAAATCAATGTTTTTCGTGCTGTATAAGGTGTTGATTGATTGTTGGAATCTATATCCATACATGATTGATTAGAGGTGTGTTTTAAAATTCTATTCTAGGTGGTAATATCACTGGAGGGACTGGCTTGAAGGGGTTCTCTACAATTTCATCATACTATCACCAAACCCTCCTAAAAATTAGGTTTTCCTCAAGATGGGACCCTAACTTACATTTCCCTAATGATAATCCAATGAATTTGGGTGTAATAAAATTAGGATTTATGTAATATATAATTCTATAAGGATAGGCTTAGGGAGAAGCATTTGGTATTTTTACCACCAAGGCCTAGCCGAGCATCCACTATGTGCTCAGTGACAGTTTCAAGGAAATTGGTGTGCAACAATGGTAGGAAGGTTGGAAGGTTGAATTTTATGTTGGATTTTGGATCCTTTAAGTGAATATGACATTTACATGCCCTTGGATAATTTTTGAGACCCCTCTATTTATTAGTTGCTTCTTTGATTACACTTAATTAAGCCTATTAGGTCTCTGATCACAATGTTATTTTAGTGATGTCAAATTGAGACCAAGATATGTGTTTCCTAGGGTAGAAGTAAATTCCAAAAGGGTATCTGAATATATGATTTTTTCTTGGGGTAGTGTGGAAGAATTTGGGATTAAGTCTCAAAAAATGTCTGGATAGACCTAATTGGAATTAGGCCTTCCCACTAGGTCAAATAGGACATATTATCTTGTGGAGTTTTGGGAATCAAATTGATGATTAATTT